>MAPW01000052.1:0-205272 GCA_001689995.1 Tilletia indica | reverse complement strand
CTGACCAACCCGCGTCACACACAACGTCGATGTCGAGCAAGCGCCCCGGGCTCCTCGCATCGACTGGTCGGCCTACATAGTTCGCTTCTTCCTCGCCTTCGGCACTGCCCTCCTGACCGTTGGCTCTCTACGACCTCAGCCAATTGATTCAGGACCATCATAGCAGTGAGTTTTTCTCTTTTTTTTTTTCCTTTTTTTTTTTTTTTTTTTGATAATATTTCCTCTCTGTATAGCTACCGAGCGCACTCTTTCTTGCGCTGCCCAGTGGAAGGCCAATCGGTGCTGGGACTCGATTCCCCTGGCTCTCGGCGCATGTGCCGACTTCAAGGCCTGCTCTGCCAGTAACTCGTCTTCTCTTCTTTTGCCTCGCCTTCTCGCTCCTATCTTCTCTCTCCACTTCCTTGCATTCCTCATTATCCTTCTCTTGGTAATCGCTCCCGCTATTACCTTCTTTGAGATCTACATCTCTTTCTTTGCCTAGTTTTTTCCCCCCCCTTTTCTTTACTCCTTGCTCTTGGTCCTCATGACCACTGCTTTATTACTGCTCTCTCTCCGCCTCAATTCAATCCTTCACTCCATGTGCATCAGTGTTTTGTACCAAGTGGAAAGACATGGCCAGTGGTGCTGAGATTGTGGTGGTGTGATGCACATGGAGTGAAGGATTGAATTGAGGCGGAGAGAGAGCAGTAATAAAGCAGTGGTCATGAGGACCAAGAGCAAGGAGTAAAGAAAAGGGGGGGGAAAAAACTAGGCAAAGAAAGAGATGTAGATCTCAAAGAAGGTAATAGCGGGGAGCGATTACCAAGAGAAGGATAATGAGGAATGCAAGGAAGTGGAGAGAGAAGATAGGAGCGAGAAGGCGAGGCAAAAGAAGAGAAGACGAGTTACTGGCAGAGCAGGCCTTGAAGTCGGCACATGCGCCGAGAGCCAGGGGAATCGGGTCCCAGCACCGATTGGCCTTCCACTGGGCAGCGCAAGAAAGAGTGCGCTCGGTAGCTATACAGAGAGGAAATATTATCAAAAAAAAAAAAAAAAAAAAAAAAAGGAAAAAAAAAAAAGAGAAAAAACTCACTGCTATGATGGTCCTGAATCAATTGGCTGAGGTCGTAGAGAGCCAACGGTCAGGAGGGCAGTGCCGAAGGCGAGGAAGAAGCGAACTATGTAGGCCGACCAGTCGATGCGAGGAGCCCGGGGCGCTTGCTCGACATCGACGTTGTGATTCTGGCGGAGGATCGAGCCGGGGAGGCGGGGACCGAAACCGGAACCGGCGGGTTGGCGTTTTGAACAGGCTCCCGGCGCCACAGAGTTGGCGGCAGCTTCGAAAGGGTCAGGAGCCAGTCCGCAAGGACGGCCACAATGCTCGTTATGAGCCCATGTCTGCTGGGAGGGAGAAAAATGGACAGTGCTGGTGTGGACAGAAAAAATGGAGGTCTTGTCGGAGGCGGAGGCGGAGACTGTGAACAGAGCAGGCGAGGCAGGCAAATCGAAAACCATCGTCATCGGAGCTGCTACAGCTTTTCCCTCAGCACCGGTAGAAGGTATGCACAGCACCGTCCCCAGTGCCGGCCCAGCTCCCGCCTTCATCCCGCCCTGCTCAGCCGTAGACGCGATGCTGCCTGGGGCCCTGGGCCTGTCCGACATCTTGACGAGGGAACTCGGTCCCATCTCAAATCAAGACGCCTGCGCTGTCTATGTGAAATTTTTGGTGGTGCTCTGGATTGAATTGAGAGCAGTAAGATAGCAGTAGTCCTGAGACGCATCTTTTTGCTCTCTCCGCGCGTCTTCTTCGACTTCTTTTCTCTGATAGGATCGTCCAGCGCTTCCGATCATCGCTGCTGCGCTCACTTCAGCTTCTGATAAGGCCCAGCAACCCGCTCCCTCACTAAAGGCTGTCGATTTTTTTCTGACTGCAAATCCGTTGCCCGTAGTGGCGCATTGGGGAGTTTCGCCACTAAATTAAAGCACGAATCAGTTTCCGAGATCAAAAGTGCGGATCTTTCCTCAGCGCTGCTCTCTGACCGCGTCCTGTTGCGCAGAAGCGTTGGAAGCTCACGAGAAATCCTGCGTGCTCGAAATTCTTCCACGCTGCTACAAGCTCTCACAAAGCTCTCGCCTCCAATCCTTAGCCCGGCCTGGTTCGTGGTCCGATAGTTCTGAGAACTGAGATGGCCAGACGAGCAACTTGACCTCCCCTCCAACCCCGGCTATAGCCCTCGCATCAGCTCGCGCTACATCATTTTTCGTCTGGCTGTAGCTATCGCAGCGATGGGATGATCGTGGTGGGGTTTAGCTTCTCCTTTGCTGATTGAGCGCAAAGGAGTAGACCTTTCCACGCGACCATACCGGCAGTGGTCGGCGGGGACTTTAGGTCACTTTTTTCAATAATCCTGGTCAGAGGTCGGCATGGATCACAGTAACATGTGCGTGATACTTGAAAAGCAACTCGTTACTTCAAGTGCGGTTGACGGCCTGGGCAAAATGTTAATGTGATACGCGAGTTTCAGTGGCGGACCCAGTGCCAACCACATGTCATTCACATGTGAATCGATCCACGTTTTCAGCGCTTGCCATTCGCATGTTACGCACGTGTCACACAAACGTGCTTGATACTGTACTCACATGCAACGTGGTCAAACAAGTGGCACGCGAATGTGGTTCATGAGCGCAGTAAGTGATAAGTCTAAGTCACATCTTCGAAATTTTTCAAAAGTCTGAGTCTAAGTCCAATCCAGTCACTAAGTCTGACTTAAGTTCGACAATGTTTTTTTTATTTTCATTTTTTTATTTTTATTTTTTTGGCGAGAAGCTATACTTTTGTCATTTGTGACTTAAAGTCTAAATTTTGTGACTTCAGTCAGACGTAAAGTCTAGACTTAAAAGCTTACCGTCACACCGCAAAATTTAATCAGAATTTTGACTTTTCAGGACTTTCAGTTCCGAAAATCCAAGAAAAGTCTGATCAGTCATCAGACTAATGAGACTTAAGGTCTGACTTAAGCCAGTAATCGGATTTCAACTTTGACTTGAGTGATCATTTTGACTTTAAGTCAGATTTAAGTCAGTATTTAGACTTGAAGCCTGACTTTAGTTAGACTACATGTTATACTTAAAATCGAGTTGGAAGAAGTCAATTTTGTTTTTGGCTATGTGGAAACTTGATCACTTGTATTAGGGAGCAAAGAAGGAGAAGACGAGGAAGATACAGAGACAAGTCACAAGCTGCCCAGTGCCCTCCACCTCCACCCTTAGCTACCGTTTGTCACACTCCCTCTCAGCGCCGCTCACTGTGTCGCTTCTCCCTCTGAACCTGGAATCCATGCCCCCAGCGCCAATGCCATTCCGATTGCCTGTGCATGCTGCTTGTGCTTGATCTGCCCGAGCGCTTTTGTGAACGCGTCCGCCGGGTTCAGGTCTGTTGGTATCAGGTATGTACTGAAATGCGAATGCTCCTTCTTGAGTCTTGTCCCGAATCCAGTGGTGAACGATATCGATGTGTTTACTTCGGTGGTGATGGGAGCCCGGGTTCTTTGCAAGCTGGATGGTAGCCTGGTTGTCGCAGTTCACCCTGATAGTACCAGACTGTTTTTCCGCTGCCGCCAACGTCCGACTCAACAGCAACGCCTCACGTCCTGCAACCCCGCCGCCACATATTCCGCCTCTGCCGTCGACAATGCCACCGCCCCCTGCTTCCTAGAACCCCAAGACACGGCTCCCCCAGCCACCGTAGAGACGAACCCGGAGGTCGACCACCGGTTATCCCGATCTGCCGCCCAATCCGCATCCACAAATCCATCAACTGCCAGCTCCTCGCCGCTTCCACTGCCACCAAAGGTCAACTTTGCGCCCCTTGTTTCTCGGATATACCGTAGTACCCACTTTGCTGCAATCATATGCTCTTCGGAGGGGTCTGAGTTGAATTTCCCCAGAGTACTGACAGCGAACGCGAGATCCGGGCGAGTGCCTTGAGCGAGGTAGGCGAGGCACCCAACAATGGCCTGGTACATCCTTATGTCGGCTCGAAGTTCGGATTCTGTGCCCTTTCGCAGGCTCTTCTTCGCGCAGAATGGGATCGATACCGGCTTACAATCCGTCATTCCGAATCGCACCAGCACCTCTTTGGCGTATCATTCTTGGTTCAAAGTGGTGGTGCCCTTTTCTACGTCTCGACTGATCCTTATTCCCAAGCAGTGGTGTGCGGGGCCGAGGTCTGTTCCCTTGAAAAGTTCCAAGAGCTCTCTTTTTACCTTCTCGATGCCCCCTGCAGGTGGCGCCACCACCAGGATGTCATCCACGTCGACCAGTAGGATTGCTGGGCAGTATCTCTCGCGGACGAACATGGTGGGGTCGATCTTGCACTGTGAGAACCCGATCGTGTTGAGAGCTTCTTTCAGGACTCGATGCCACTCATGGCCGGACTGCTTGAGGCCATAAAGGGCGAGCAAGCAGGTCCATACCATCGCCGGGGGGGGGGGGGGGGACATGAAGATTTCGTTCTTCAGTTCTGCATTGAGGTAGGCAGTCTCGTAGTCAATTTGGTGAATGTCCATGCCCAGCGAGGCCGCCAAAGCACAGAGAAGCCGCATGCTCTTGAGCCTTGATGTCGGGACGAAGGTCTCGTCGAAATCCACCCCTTCTACCTGCGTGAACTCTCTTGCGACTAATCGTGCCTTGTACTTCTGAATAGAACCATCAGCGTTCTTCTTCCGCCGCAAAACCCACTTTGAGCTTATGAGATTTGCCTTTACAAAGCTCTTTACCACTCGCCAAGTACCTCGAGTGATATGCGACTTGACCTCCTTGCGCATCGCTTCAAGCCATTGCTCCCGGTCTGGTCGCTCTATCGCCTCCTTCACCGTCCTCGGGTCCCCGTAAGCTGCTTCCTCCGGCTCCAACACCGTAAAGCACCCTTCGGCGACGTCTCCCGGCTCCTTCCGCTTTCGACTCTGTCCCAACTATCCATACTCCGATTCTTCCCCAGCCAGCATACACGTCCTTCGCCCTCTCTGCGTGGGTCCCCTTTTTCCTGGTCAACCTGAATACTCCCTCCGTTACCTTCCTCCCTTTGCTGTACTTCACTCCCTCTGTCGCCTTGCATCCTATGTTGTCCTTTCTTCTGCGCCTCCGATTCTTTCCTTCGTACGCTCGTCTCAACACCGCTTGTCACCGCCCTAGCTGCCCGCCGCTGCTGGCTGTTTAATGCTAGCTTTCGCGCCGCGTCCGCTAGTGCCTCCCTTGATACCCGACCGCCGTTCTGTAACGGAGAGCAAGCTCTGTCGTTTATGTGTAAAGAAGTTAGAGTGAATTGATGACGCGAGAGAGGGAGGAGCAGCTACAGGAGTGAGGAATACAGGAAGTGGGGAAATCCACGTGTTGAGAACGGGTGATAAGATAAGATACGCGGGGACGGATCAGAAACAGGAAGAGAATGGTAAGAGAGAAGGAGAGCGAGGGTTGCAAGGATATACCTCCGCCACACTTCCGCAAGTGTCCGTACCGTGGGCAGCACGTCGGATGGGACGGCACCGCTCCGCAGCACGTCGCTCATCGCCTGTTGCATCGCTGGCCCCTGCGCGCCCGGCCTTCGCTGCTGCTGCGGTGCTGCACCGGGTATGGGCTGCTCCGGCTGCGGCGGCGGGTCCTCTGCGTCCAAAAAAGAGAACCCCGGGATCAAACTCTCCCCTTGGTGCTGGTGCACTCGAAGGAGCTCACTGGCGCTGTTGTCCTCATCAAACACGGCAGAGTGGTCGATGAGCTCCTTGTTCTGCACCGGATCCCAAAGCTTCGAGGCGCCCTTGAAGGCAGGGCCGAGGTAGACGCACGGGCGGGACTTCGAGTCAAACTTGCCCTAGCGGCCTCGCGCTCCGTGCTTGGCTTCATCGCCCTCGCCGTGCAGCTGAATGGCTTGAAAGCTTGCGGCGGGGCTTCTTCCCGTGGACATTTCGAATGGAGTCTTTCCGCCTTGGAGTCCTGCTGGCGCATGCAATGTCAGAGCCCCGTGCATTCCCCGCTCCCGGCCACCCGCGCTTGATGAACGCACTCCGCCAGAGTCTATGACATCGAATGCTCCAGGACATCAAGACCTATCTCATCGCTCGCGACAGGGCATCCTTGTGCGGTAGTGAGCAAAGGGAAACCCAAATCGGTGGAGCGCAAGATGGACCCGCCTCTCTTCAACGGCCTGTGAGTGTGATAGACGGGCTACATGCCTTCATGCGCTTGCTCTTCATGCGCTTGCTTTCCTTCTCCATTTCTTTTGGCTCTCTCGGCCGACTCTCACCACGTGGCGTTTCTCTTCTTCTCTTTTTCCTTTTCTTTTCCCTTTCTTGCTTCCCGATTGCTTCCGATTCCCTATTGCTTCCGATTCCCTCACGTGCTCGCTTCCCTTCTCGCTTCTCACATCTTCCCACGTTCCGCTGCATAGCAACAGCAGCTTCACCCGCTCAGATCACCTCTCACTTCCCAGCTTGTACTTAATTCTCTCCTACTCCCTCATTGAACCTCGTACATTTCACTTGTGATAGCATTATCTATTACAGTGAGTGGATGTGAGTTGTCTTGCTAGAGGTAGAGGTATCTGGCATCTGCCAAATTGGCGAAATTCTTGATCGTGATAGCTGATCCTCCTACGGTCAATATTTCACGGGGTTCCATCTGCGACAGCCGGGGGACGAATACCTGGACAAGACATCCCCGCCCCTATACAATATGTTCAGGACATGGAAGAGAAGCCTGTACTCCGGTGTCCCCGAGATCAACTCACGTTGGGGCTGAGGCAATTTTCAGGTTCGTGTGAGGATTTGGACAACGCTGCATCCTCATCAGCCCTTCAGTCGTACCGTGTAGCCTCATAGTGCGTTACCATCTACTCCGGTCTTCTTTCTATTGCCATTTCCCACACGTTCCATTGTCCTGGTGGGCTTCCTTTGGTTCCTCTGCGACTATTTTTCTGTGATCCCAGAAGCTAAATATTCTCCAGCCTCAACCACGACGACGATACGAAGATCTCCAGCAGCGTCGTATTCATTGAAAGTAGAATCTTCCCTCCGAACCTTGTTCTCCGGCTGATCACCCTCAACAGTCTCAAGTCTGCGGTAAGCCAATTCAGCTCCTGGCTGTGTCGCAACACATTTGGCATACCTTGTCCAGTGGTCGGCAAACTTTTAGACTTTTTTATCAGACTCTTGAAAAGTTAATAGTCTTGACTTTTTCGGGCTTAGACTTTTACACTTTTTGGCTTAGACTTGGACTTGGACGGGGAGGGCAGACTAAAAGTTTGAAAAGTCTAAGAGTCCAACACTGCTTTGAAATGTCAGACTATTGGACTATTAGTCAGACTTATTGTGCAATAGTCACACAAATGCTTAAACTTCTTTGGACTTTTAGTTCAGTACTCACACCGCTGAGCGACTGTGTGACTATAAGTCTGTTCTTTTGTGACTTAAAGTCGAAATTGATGCTAATATTTTCAAAAGGCATTTTGAAAATGGTCGAAAAAAATTGGCGTTTTGGACTTTGAGTCATAGCATTTAGACTTTCAGTCATAAAAGCCTCAATAAAGTCAATATTTACGCCAAAAAGTTATATCAGACTTTTGGTCTGACGTTGTGACTGAAGTCTAGACTTGGACTTGGACTTTTGTACTTTTGGGAACATTATGGACTTGGACTTTTGAAATCGAAAAATGTTAGACTTTTAGTCCATGCCGACCACTGTGACCTTGTCACATCAGATTCAGTATCTAGTGGCGTCCCAGTCTAACGAGACAGTATGTTCTCATCCAGCTGAGCTGAGCTAGGATCACGTCGCTGATGGATGAGACGTCCTCGAAGGGGGGGAAGTGGGCAACGAGGAGAAATACAAGAACCTCTGAGAAAGTGTCCACTCCGAACCCGCTCATCAGTTCCGAATGGCCTGTACCATTTTCACACATGTAGCGTGGGAAATTCGTATCTCTCCTCTTGTCTCACATGGACCATGGTGAAGGAAGAAGGTGAACAACGAGAGCAGTTGATATTTCTCAGCTATGGTCTGGGTTGAGGCTCCAGCGTTCAAGAATACAGACATGATGGTGTGATTGCCATGCACAGGCGGCGCCGAAGCGGGGGAGATGTGTGATCGAATTGTTCCGCAGATTATTACTCGTCGGCGACCAAACCCCATCCTGGTTGATCGCTGAGCGCTGACCCAAAGGTAGGGAGTTCAAATTCAGACGCAATCTGAACGCTCGCTGCCAGCATGAGGCTCACACTTCTTTCTGCAGGCGCAACTCAATAGCAGCATATGCAAGCAAATGTTGTTGTCTGGCTCGAGTCTCGACCGGTGACGCTCTCTCTGCGGCTGCTCAGCTTCCAGAAAGACTCAAGGACTAGCACAGGTTAAGTACTACCACTCAGATCGCCTTATAGCAGAAAGACGTACATCTCAATGCGCTTCCAATTTTCTAGAGACATCGGCGCTAAATCAGTCGTGAGATTGACGAGTTCATGGCCGGCTTGTCAACTATCTCGTCAAACTCAAGGAGATGTACCAAACGATCGCGCTCGGTGGCAATGCCGAGCTTGAACTCGTCGACAGTCTGGATCCGTTCAGCGAAGGCATCATCTTCAGTGTCATGCCGCCCAAGAAGAGCTGGGAGAACATCAGCAACCTGAGTGGTGGTGAGAAGACGCTGAGTAGTTTAGCACTTGTCTTCGCTTTGTATGCGTTCAAGCCGACGCCGCTTTATGTGATGTGAGTTGTGATTCCTGTCGGAGTGTCAACTCGTGTGCGCTGACGTTTGCTGTTTTTGATGCCACAAAGGGACGAGATCGACGCTGCGTTGGACTTCCGTAACGTTTCGATTGTCGCCAACATTAGTAAGTCTGTCTTGCGCGAGGGCCATAGTCAAGATAGTCTGCTGACTAGCCACTCTGGTTCTACAGTCAAATACAGTCAAAGAACGAACCAAGAATGCCCAGTTCGTGATCATCTCACTTAGAAATAACATGTTCGAGCTCTCGTCTGTGAGTGCAGTTTTCAACCGCTCGCAGTGTTTGAATGGTATCGTGCTCATCCATCTTTGTTTTCGCAGCGGCTCGTCGGTATCTACAAGACGAACAACTGCACAAAGAGCTTCCCGATTTCACCGACATCCTGTCCGGCACTGGTCTCCCTGGCGTCACCAACAACATCCCCACTGCTGTTCCCTCGGTTACGCTCCCTGGCGGCGTTCTCCCTACCACCGGTCTCCCTGGCGTTACCGACGAAGAGGCGAAGCTGGAGCAGATCCGCGAAAACTTGAAAGACAAGACATCCGGTTTCAGCGCTGCCATCGAGCAAAAGCAGAAGGAAATGCAGCCATGGATGACGAAGATTGCGGACAAGGTCGCCGCTCGCGACGTGGAGCAGCAGGAGCGCGACCTCCTGGCTGATCGCGAGGACGAAGCCAAGGCCGAGCGGGATGCCGCTCTTAGGGCAAAGGAGGAGCTTCTCGCCGAGATCGAGGACAAGAAACAGAAGTCGGACGGTCTGATCAAAGATAGAGGAAGCTTCCAGCGCAAAGCGGCCGATCACGATGCGGACATTCGCGAGATGCATGCCAAGGAGGCTCAGATTTGGAGTAGGCTATCGGCGGCTCGTGCAAAGGCCGAAGATGCCAAGTCATCAGCTTCTGCCAACCGGGCCCGTGGCGAGGTCCTGAACAGCTTGTCGCGACAAGCGGAGCTGGGCATGATTCGTGGATTCCACGGCCGACTGGGCAACCTCGGTGTCTTTGACGATAAGTACGACGTCGCTGTCAGCACAGCTTGCGGTCAGCTGGATAAAATTGTGGTCGACACGGTTACCTCGGGTCAGGCGTGCATCGAACACTTGCGCAAGAACAATCTCGGTCGGGCCAACTTTATCTGTCTCGACAGTGACAGGAAGGGCTTAAATTGGTCGCTATCCAGACTCCTGAGCAGGTTCCACGACTGTTCGACCTGATCCGGGTCAAGGATGAGGGTTTCGCTGCCGCATTCTACTTCGCACTCAGGGACACGCTGGTCGCTCCGGACCTTGTCACCGATGCGGTCGCACCGACGGGGCTCTCCTCGTGAGTGTTGTCTCAAGAGCCCGCCAAGCGTTTGACGTCTGAGCCTCAAGCCAAGACCTGGCTGGACTCCATCGTCAGCTCCTATTCGGCTCTCAACGGTCTCAACCTTCAGCAAGGTGGGGCTGCAAGTGGTGGATCAGGCGGTGCCGGTGGTGCTGCCATCAGCAGTATGGAGGTCGACAAGCTAATGAGCCACGAGCAGGCTCACGCTCGAAGACAGATCCAAATCTTGGAGCGCTATCTCGATGAAGATCACCGCACGTCCGCCCGTGACGCTGACTTCCCTGTCTGCAGCTCAAGGCTGCACAGGGTCAATTTGATTCGATCGCCTCCGAGCACGGCGAAGTCTACACCAATGGTATGATGCCTCGCTTCGAACCTTGGGAGGCCCGACACTTGTTCATTATTGGAACTGGTCCCGACAGGATGCCATGCTTGCCTTGTACGCCATCATTCACGGAGAGCTTACCACGGTACGTCTACGCGGAAGCCAAGCGCATTGGCGTCCGCAAGCTCGAAGCGTACGTCAAGAAATGGCCACCGGGACTCGCATCGGCCCTCAGGTCAACGTTGAGAAAGCGCAAGAAAACATCGGAAAGCTTTGGCTGCTCGTCAAGAACGAGCGCAGTATGAGCAAGCTCAGCAGGGCCAGATCGACGGCATCGATGACTCGCTCACCGATTCATGCTCACCAACGTCATCCGCCTGCTTGTTGCGATCAAGACCAAGAAGGCCGCTCGTGGCATCGAGGCTCGCCCAACGCTTGTCGCGCTCCCGCTCAGCCCCAACCACGGAGTCTTCGGCTCGGACGGTTTCTACTCTGAGTCTACAAGCTTTCGCTCGAGATCCCTGCTCAGCGCTGGTCTTCCGAGGGAATGGTCGAACTACCTCTCTATCACGGGAGCAGTCGTCGGCTGGGTCCGTGGCACAGGTCTTATGGAGCAAATCAACACCGTTGCCAAGTCCTCGAAAAGCTCGGTCTCACGTTCTCACTCGTCGAGATGGCCTCCAACACTCCATGTCGTCGGCCGGACAGCGCAGGGGATCTCTTACCGCTGACCGCTCCTCCAGGGATCTCGCATATGCCCGATTGGAAGCCGGCTCTCAGCCGGGATGGACAGTCGCTCGAATCCATCAGAGATCTCAAGGCACTCTGCAAGGATCAATCCGTGAGTCATCCTTCGTGTCTGTTCGCTGTCCTGCTGTCTGCTGCCAATGTCCGGCTAAGTCTGTTGCCCATTTGTGCTCGGCTGACTATGTTGCCCATTTGTGCTCTTGTGCAGTTGGCGGCTCATAACCATTCAGCGCTTTGATCAACCTGAAAGATAGCGCTCACACCCCGCGCCGGATGGTCTTGTCGATGGGGAGTTCCTAGTATTCCTGGTCCAATACTTAGTGGTAAGTTTGCCAGCGGTCCGCCTCGGAAGTTTTGGGCATTACAGTTGACTGATTACATGCTCTGCTCGCTATCAGAACCCCGTCTCTCTGCTCGCTGATCTGGCCTACATGCTGCTCTCTAAGCTGACCAAAGTTGAGGTAGTGACAAATCACTACCCATTCCAAGCAGACGGCCTACCACGGTCACACACCGCTCAGCAGAAGGAGCCCACCGTCAACATCATGGACGAGTTTGCTGTGTCAGAAAAAGCCAGGCGATGCATGCATTCTGATTTGGAGTCTTGCTGAACTGGTATGTCCAAAAGCTGATGCTCCGCGTGTCAATCTCCATTGCGATACTTGGCGCAAGTCCAGCGAGGACACTTTGAGAAGAATATTCAGCATCCAGTCCTTCACTGTCACAGCGAGGGTGACATACTCACTGTTCTGTAGTCTGTCGAAGGGTTGAGGGAGCTGATGACTGCAGACGAGAATTCTGTTCAGAAATACTACCAATCAATGATGTAGGCCTGATGTACTTACCGATGTCGTCCGGGCGGTCGAGAGTCGCTTCGCACGCAGGGCATGCCTTGTTCGCTCCGAAAAGTTCATTGGTACAGCTTACTGTTAGGAGCAGTCTGCACAAGATCAGGATCAAAAAGAAGGATGAGTATAGATGAGAAGGGACGGACCGCAAAAGATGTCTAATGGAGGTGGATAAAAATTTGGGATGCAGAGAGAGAGGGGATGAGCATAACAAGCCATCAGCATAATGCTTGTAACGCTCAAGCGCACTAGAACATCTGCATCCAAAAGTGAGAGACAGTCAGCCTGAAGTTCTCCTACACTCTCATATCGACACATGCCGAAGCTGTGACAACCGCTTGCCCTGACCCAAAAGAAGAACTTTGTAGTCAGTGATCTGTGTCCGACTGCTCTCGCATACGGAAGGGGGCCAGGAAGTGGACAAAGTACCGTGGATATGAGGTGGCTTGCGGCACTTGAGCCCTACGAGGTATGAGAGCAGGGAAAGGATAGAGGAAGCGAACGTCGTGAGGGACAAGTCAGTACCGGCGAGGGAAGAAAAGAAGAGAGTCATCATCGCATCATCTGAGCTTGCTGGAATTCGAAGCTAGAGACGAGCAGAGAGAGAGAGAGAGAGCGGCAGTTGGCTGGCAGTTGCAGTACAGTGTGTCGTCCATATCTGTTCCAAGCTACCAGTTGATTCTGAGGCCTTATTACTATGTATGCTTGAAAGGAGCGAGGTTGTCGAAGTGGTGATGGTGGGAAGGGGGAAACATTGGCCAACGCACCGACGTGGCCTTTTCATCGATCTTCACGTGAGCCAACCTCGAAGAAATGCCATCACCATGGCTCGAGCTCAGCTTCCATCAACACAACCAACGACTGGCGCATCAGCACGCGCGCAACACACATAAGATGCCATTCCTCAATGTCCGTGTCTCCCGCGCCCAGCCGTCGAAGCGCATCAGCCTCGCCCTCCGCCGCCGAGTCAAGCCAAGGTGGTCGAGCGGCCAGTTACAGCGCGGGCCAACCTCAAGCCAGCGAAGGCACCGGAAGCTTCTCTCAGCGGAGCCTGTACTACCTGCACTCATCGCCTTACACCGTGCTGCAGATGGCCATTTATATCGATGCGCGGCATATAGCCTGAATAATGCGCCCAGCGAGGAAACAGGAGGACTGTCATGCAGAAGGCTCTCTTTGTGCTTCGGACGCGCATCATGGACAAGCTGAGTAAAGGGAGTGGGAGCAACGGACGCATGAACGCCTGGTAATCATCGCACTGTTTTCGTTCTTGTTCGGGTCCAATATTGGCACGGTTCAAACAAACGATCGCAACCCGCTCGCCAGCCGGCCAACCTCCGAGATCTTGCTGATGCGGCAGACCAAACCCTTGAACTCGGGTAGATACTTGGCCCCTGAGGGCGCATCTGTGACTGCACCCGCACCGCCAGCCGGAATGATCGCGTGTGAGGCTGCGCAGATGACGAACTTGTCTTCCATATGGTCGTAGCTGGGAAGGACGATCGCGTCGCGTGGGTTCCGGTCCGCGGCGGCAATGGTCGCAGAAGCCTGAATGTGGGTGGAAGCGATTCCCCAATCAGTTCCCGTCGCAGCTAATAAGGTGGAAAGTTGGCAGAATACAAATGACTCACCGATTGAGCGACTTTTCGGTGCTGGATTCAGAGCCAGTAGACGTCACGCACAGCTAGAAGCCATGGCCAGATTTCCCGCCTTGATCGCAGTAGCCATGGCTGAGCGGAGTGCCAGCAGCTGGTGTGGTGGCTGCATACCTGCATGAGTGAACAGAGCAGCTCCAAATTACGCACAACATTGTCAGGCTCCTTGGCAGCCAGCTGTCATCGTGCAAGCTCAATAGCGATGCCGAGTCGGTATTTTCGGCAAAGAACAATGAGCTCGCGGATCTGAGGAGAGAGAATCGAAATGAAAGATTAGATAGCTGCAAAAAAACAACGCCCCTCCTACTTTCTGCACTCACTTCTCCAGCCTCTGTCTCATCCCGACTGACAACGAGTACCAACCGGTGTAGCAATGCCTGGAAGAACACAAATGCCTCCTCCAGCTTGTTTCCACTGACCGCCTTGTATGCCGCATGTAGCTCGTTCCCGCTCAATTTCCGCACATTCCACGGCTGGGCCGGCAAAACCTTCTGCCGTGCCATCTCTTGATATTCCTCCGCAGTGGCAACTCCACTCGAGCAAGTTGGCCGCACCTTGCAGGAAGAGGCGGCTAGCTCGCCGAATCGAATCACAGCTGCTTGTCGTGTCAGCAATGTCATCGCCGTGTCGAAGCTGCCGGCAGCTACATGGTCGGCTGCTAAGGGGCGAGTTTCGCAACCGATGTTCGGTCGCGCTAGAGCCTGGCTCCATGCTGTCAGCTGCGGTCTCCGCCAAAGGTGCGACGACGGCAACTTCATCGGGGAAAAGTTCCTCTTCAGGAAGCCCGTCGTCTCCTCCAAGATCCCAAGCCTCCTCCGCCTCGCCAGTGATAGCGACTTCCGTGTCAAAGATGTCATCGGCATCTTCGGCGTCGGCATATGCGTCGCTTTCGAGCCAGTCGTCGGTGTTGGTGAGCTTGCGATCGCCCTTGATAGCATTGTCCTTGAAAATAGTGTCGCCCTCAACATTTGCAAGCAAAGCTCTTGTCGACTTTGGCCAATTGTGTTCTTAGCCTCGGGTGGCGGCTTCTGGAGGACCAAAGGGGTCGTTTGATGCGATATGCCCAGCTTTCCGGACAGCTCGAGCTCTTGCAGCTCTTGGTCGTCCATCCCGGAAGTTGAAGCGATCTCGGCAGCGAGGTCATTCAAGACCATTCGTCTTGGCCGTCGCGTGGTCCAGAGGAGACATACCGAACTCCCGGAGGGTGACAATCCGCTGCTCAATATCATCGAAGTTCAGGGCGTTGTGAAAGCAACTCATACAGTCGTTCCGCTTCTGCGCAGTGAGGGCAATTTTGCTCAACTTGTCCCGGTTGCCGGTGACCAGATATAAGAAGCTGAGCTTGAAGAAGTTCTTCGTCCTCTGGTATGCCCGCTCAACGATCTTGTGATTGCCCTGATTCAGCGCGGCAGCGCCTAAACGCCCCCACACCGCAGGCACATTAGTCGCCTCGGCGGTTCCAAAGCCACATCCAGGTTACCGCACTCAATGGCGAGGTCGAAACGAGTGCACTTGTCCTGGACGAAGTGCAACGCAATCTCCGGGTAGCCCTTCTTCTGAAGGTAGGCAATGATCGCTTGGCCGACAAGGTTCGATGTCATGATGACATTGAGCACTTCATCGTACCTCTGTTGAAAGAGCGCAAGCTTGAAGCGGTATTCTGTCGGGTCGATTGCGATCGTCTGCGGGTGAGATGAACGGTCGAGGCAGAAGACTGACTTGCTCTCTACATGCGTCAAGTAGACGGGCTGTTCTAGCGTCTTGATGATACCGCTGTCTCCTTGAGGGAGCGAATACTTGATGTGGTTAAGCGTGCTGTATAGCAACACCCCGGACTCGTCCCAAGCTGCACTCTTGACCCTTATCTCTAATGGATGAGGTGAGAGGTGGCCAGGATCTTGTTCGCCGACGTGAGGGTGTGCCTGCTCAACGGAGCGATGTTCTGGCCGTCGATGCTCCAGGCAGTGTCCTTGACAGGCGGGCTCGTGACCTCGCCCAAGATCTCCTTCTGTTGGTAGTCGAAGAGTACAGCACCCGTCGTCGTAGTGCTAGGGGAGAGACTGCCCGTTCCGCAGAAGAAAATCTCAGTGGTCGGCCGGGAAGTTGAGATTGCCTTTGTCACCTGGTTGTCCAAGTCGCGAATTTCGATCGTTTGCCGACCTTGTCCGAGAGAGCGAAGCGATTGCGAAAAACGAGAATAGCGCTGGCACCGTTCCCGCGCCTCCCTCACAGAGGAAAACTCTGCGATCTCTGACAAGCCGGCACTTTCACGAGGCAGAGGTGCAATATCGAATACGTCCGAGCTCTCTCCTGAATTTCTGACTGCAACCGATGTGACCATGACAGAGCGCTTCGCAGGGTAGAGGCTCAAGCTGTGCGACTGCACTGATTGGTTTCCGAGCTTCTTCATGGAGATCAAAGCGGTGTCGGGGTCGGTGCCGGTGCCGGTAGCAAAGTCGAGCGCCCGCACCTCCTTTTCGCGGATGTAGAAAAGGGTGAAATCATGCCCATCTTCGGGAGGGGAAGACACTCTCGGATAGTATCTGTAGATGGCCATTGAAGAGGTCCCGCGGACTTTCGGCGGGAGCCCAGCAGCCGCATGAGTCGAATTTTTGAATGGATCCAACGCGTCTGGCGAAGACGTCAATGAAGCCGAAGACGAAAGCAACGTTGCGAGCCAGCTTGGGCGCATATAGACGTCTTGATCCAAGTGTGGAACGTCCAAATCGGCCCGCCAGCCAGCCCCGCGCCAGTTGCTCTTGTCGGCGCCTGCCAGAGGCCACTTCGACCTCTTTGGAGGTTGCGGCGAGCTCCCTGCCGTACGTGTCTGTTGTTTGTTGGATCCGTTCGATGCCGCCGCGGCAGCGATGGCGGCGGTGGCTACAGCAGTTGCGGCTGCAGCAGCATCGGGTTCGTCGCTCTGCTCGATCCCGACAGGCGAAGGTAGTTCAGAAACAGGAGATTCAAGCGCAGCAACGATTGGCGGATTCAAGGCCAACGACGACGAGGAAGAAAGGTGTTGCGATCCTTCTGTACCGTGCACGCGAGAAGGCGAGGTAACTACGTCCAAGGAAGCTTCGACTGGGGCGCTTGCAATCGAGCTGAGGCACTCTGGGATGAGATCGGACTGATCGGAGCTGGGCTGACGGCCGAAGTGGAAGTCGATATCAAGCCTCCCAAGTCTCATCGAATCGAAGGACCCCTCGCTGTGGGGGACCGGCCGGGAACAAGCATTGACGATGATAATGTCGCCGGATCGGTTGAGATCTTTTTGACGCTCGTGGAGGACAGTAAACCCGGGGCGAGCTTGGGACCGGATTGTCGAGTGATGACAGCCGTAGGTGGCGTTGATCCCGCCACTACAGGTTCCTTCCGCTTGCTGTATGAGTTCTGTCGCTTCGTCAAGGCGGCCGCGATGCTGTTCGTGCTCAAGATGGAGCGCATGGTGCTGTTCGATGTCGCCGACGAGGTCCGGGCATGGCCCTTCTTAGAAGAGGATGAAACCATCTTCTCATCTTTGATAGAGCCAGCACTGACTGTCCGATTGTCGCCAGGTTCCGACATAACACTCAGATCCGCAAGAGCCGAGGCGCTCTCCGATCGAAACATGTTCCTCTTCTTGGACGGCCGTGATGGCGACGAGGAATGCCCGAATTCTCCAACAGTAGAGAGCGTCTGAACACTCCGCGCACTGATACTGGCCCCATCGTCCCCTCCTCCGCCCGCGCGAGAGAGCTGGATCGACGGCCGTTCGCTCCCGCCCGTACTCCGACAACTCGTGCTGGACGAGCTCGGCCTCCTCAACAAGCCCGAGGGCAGATTCGAACCTCAACTCCGCCCATCAGAATTTATCCTGCCCGACAACTCGCCTGACCGTGCGACGGCAGGGTGAGTGGTAACCTGCAAATATTCCACCGCATCCTGCATTCCTGCTCCGGTTGTTTCGGTTTTCCGGTCCCCTCCTTCTTATCCTCCTCCTTCTTGATTACCAAATGTTTAGGCTGCGACCGGAAGAGATCCCTCACAATCTCCTCAGACGAAAACTCCGTTCCTTCTCCCGTGCCAAACTCTTTGCTCCCTGCCGTCCAGCGCTGTTTGGCCTTCTGCTCTTTGACCGCCTCCGGATTGCGCAGATTCTGAGAGGGCATACGGGTATGGCCCGACACACTCCGCGGCGCGTTGAAGCTGAAGGGATAGTTGGAACCTGATCGACTGGTGAGCCCTGCTGTGAGAGCTTTGGAGGCTCGTGAGGGGACGCCGAGGGCTGCGTATTCTGTTGAGGTGCCTGCAAGATTTATGCTGCGTGCACTTCGGGTGTCGAATGAGCTGGCACTAGAGCTTGCGCGTTCGCGGTTTGGCTCGCCCCCGATTGGGGCTGCATATGACTTGGAGGCGCTGTAGTGGTTGTTGTGATGACTTGAGGATTGTAGACTGGTGTCGCCTGTTGAACTTTTCGATTGGAGGACCTCGAAGTCTTTCCGATCTTTGGCGTCTCTAGGTAAAGATGTTGTTGCGTGGCCAGGATCGTCGCGACCTGGATTCACGAAGGGCAGGAGAGGGAAGTCGGAGGGATTGTGGTCGGAGGATGAGATGATGATGCCGTCTTTGAGGGTGGGGACGGTGTACTGGCGCGGTCCTCCGATATGTACGATCTCTACTGTGATCTTGAGAAATGCATTGGTGCGGCTCTCGTTGAGGAGGAATCGACGCGTTTCCGAACGGAAGAGTGTCTGCTTGGGGTCTATTTCGCGATGATGGTGGAGGTGGTGGTGATGGTGATGCGAAAGATGATGGTGGGGAAGGTGATCGAATTGTGCGGTGCCATGGTGTGGGAGCTATGTGAGCTGATGTCGATGCGCTGGAGAAAAGGGGAAGAAGAAAGGGAATGTCAGCGCGCATGCATCTTGGAGAGAGAGAGAGGGAAGAGGAAGGCTCACCTGTTTGACGGTCAGCTTGACCTCGCATTTGCTAAGATCCCCCCACATCTCTGCCCGGTGCGCTTCGTCGCGTCGATCGTGGTCGTGGGAGTCGAGTCCAGTACCCGAGGTGCTCCCCTTGAGACTGCGCGAGTCGTCCCCTCGATCGGCGCGATAGGAAGTTGATCCCAAGGAGCATATGCTGGCTGAAATGCTACCTGCAGCTATGCCTGAGGTGCCTTCTCCCAACCCTCCTGCTCCTCCTCGACTGCGATGGTTCTTGGTGTGGTTATGGCTGGTGGTGTTGGGACGCTCTACGTTCATCTTGAGACCGACTTCTGATGAGTGGGGGCGAGAACAAAGGGACCCCGATCACTCTAAGTATTTTATCCGTAGCGCCATGCGGCACATTTGATCGGCGTAATGTACCACTAAATCAAATTTTAATGCTCGAAAATTGTAAATTCAATTTAGAGCTCGAAAGTGTCGATCTTCCCAAGTTGTGTCCTCCTCGCAGGAGCGTTGGAAGTTTGGAACCTCACAGACATTCCTGAATGTCAACACTGCCCATGTCCACACAAACAAATAAAATATGCACTTCTTCCCTGATGTCAGAGTGCTGAAACCTGCACCCTTCCGCCGACCTGTTGCCAGACAGCTCGAATCTTGGATAGTGGTCAGTGCGCAGAAGAATTCAAAGAGTGTGTCCCTGTATATAACAGGGCTGGAGTCCAGTTTTCCACCCCCCTCCCCTTCTCAAAACGAACTGTTCCTCAATCTCCTCTCAAGATTTCTATCTCACCCACACTCACACACACTTCACCCACATATAAAAAAATGGCCTTCGTTAATCACCGCGTCCGATTTCTCTGCCATTTCGGGGCTTTTCACAGTCTCAGGCTCCGACAAGAACACCATTTTGTCTGTCCTCATGTCGCCTGCAACTTCTTTGGATTCGCAGAGCAGGAGATGCGCGCTCATATTGAGCATTGTGGCATGCCCTGTCGACTTGGGGCCGACCCTCTGCCAGCACCGGCTCAAATCGCCGAACCGCCGAACGACGCTCCGGTCGAGCCTGCCCCCGCTGCTGAGGAACCGGGCTTCCCACTTCTGAGCTTCGCCAAATTGGCTCTGCTCTTGGCCATCCTGCTCTTACTACTCGCAGGCGGTCTGTACATGCGACTTCATCGCGATCAACCGAACCAGTAAGTTTTTTTTTTTTTTTTTTTTTTTTTTTTTTTTTTTTTTTTTTTTTTTTTTGACTTTCTCTATTCAATCTCCTACAGACTCCTGGCGCTTCCCGAACCCGACTCCGCCAAACAGTTGGTCAAATTCCAACAACCTAAAAACCCGCAGCCTACCTGCGGTTTGATCTGCTTCGGCTGAGCTACTTTCAGATCACCATTACATTACTCCTCTCTCTTAGTTTAAAAATCCTCTCCATCTTCACATCCTCTTTCCTGACTTTCCCCTCTTCTTTATTCCCGTTTAAATTAATCCTCTCTCGCTCTCTCTCATTTACTTTAATCAATTGGAAGCCTTGGAAGTGTGGTCACATGACTGTTGGCACCCTCTTTCGGCCGAGAAGGCTGACTGTCAATGAATGAAGCATTCCAGGGATGACCGCAGTGGCATGAGCTCCAAACTTGCGGACGGTGAGCTGACGCCTGAGCAAGTCGCCCGACTCAACAATGATCGGATGGCTCTTGAGGAAGAGCTCAAGTCGCATCTGCACGCCATTGGCCAGATAACGGAGCTCTGGGAGGGCCAGAAGGAACGCTTTGCTGAGCTTGATGTGTCCATCGACAAGCTCAAAATGGACCTGGGCATCTCGAACAAGCGCATTGAAGATGCTCAGAAGCGCATTGATGGACTTTCGTGAGTTGAAGTAATCTGCACCGATCAGAGGCACACGCTTACCATTTTCTCTCATCTCGAGCAGATCGCAAAAGGGGATTGACGCCGCCGTGGGCTTTCGTGAGTTGAAGCAGCATGCACGTATCAGAGGCACGCGCTTACATATCCCTTTTGTCCTGAGCAGATCGCAAAAGGGGATTGACGCCGCCGATGCATCCCGTATCAAGGAGCTCGACAAGCAACTCGCCAGCCACAATGCCGAAATCGAGAAATTCAAGCAGAAGACAACGGCATTCGAAACAGAGATCGAAGCCCTGCAGGAGAAGATCTTGGAATTTGGTGGTCTTGAGCTCCGTACTCAGCGCAGCAAGGTCACCGGAATAAAGGAGGACATGATCGATCTCAGCAATGAGAGAACCACAAACGCAGAGGTTGCCAAGCTCAAGGCCGCGAAGGATATCAGCAAGCTCGAGGCCAGCATTGAACAAAACGAGGGCGCCCTGGAGACACTCGACGAAGAGCTTTCTGAGGTTCGCGACAAGATCAAGACGAAGGATGCGGCTATTGCGGAGGTCAAGGCCAAGGTAGACGAGGCTCAGGATGAGCTGGAGACCAAGCAAGACAAGCGCGATGAGATCAAGGCCAATCTTGATGAAAACTCTGAGTCTGTTAACGCTTTCCGGTCCCTTGAGGTGAATCCCCTGCTAGAAAATGTGTTGTGGAGCGATTCAAATGACTGACCAATATTATGTTCTGGCGACAGATGGAGATGAAGCAAAAGATCGACGACCATGAACGGTCCTTTACAGACAACGAGAAGAAGCTCAAGCACTGGGTAGACAAACTCGGATCTCTGTCGCTTCACAAAATCGACGATGGCGAAGAGGAGGACGACGCCGAAGGCAGCGAGAAGGGCGACGCTGATACCAGCAAAGGGGAGTCGTCAGTCAAAGCTGGAAAAAGAAAAACAGCAGATGATGATGCCAGCGACGCGGAGAAGCCGTCATTGGAACTGCAGCAATTCCCCGAGGACGAATTGCGAGGCATCGACAAGGACGCTCTCAAAGAGGAGATTGTCGTGTTTGAAGGTAAGCATGTAGAGACCTCATACAGGAGTTGGGCGGCTTCTGACCTTGAAACGCTTGGGACCACATAGAAAAAGTGCAGAAAGGCGGAGCGAACATGTCCGTCCTTCAAGAGTATCGGAAGCGACAAACCGAATTCCTTGCGCGGGCAAAGGATCTCGAAAAGACGACTTCCCAACGTGAATCTGCTAAGCAAAAGCACGATGACCTGCGCAAACAACGTCTGAAGCAGTTCATGGCCGGCTTCTCAACTATCTCGTCGAAAGTCAAGGAGATGTACCAAACGATCGCGCTCGGTGGCAATGCCGAGCTTGAACTCGTCGACAGTCTGGATCCGTTCAGCGAAGGCATCATCTTCAGTGTCATGCCGCCCAAGAAGAGCTGGGAGAACATCAGCAACCTGAGTGGTGGTGAGAAGACGCTGAGTAGTTTAGCACTTGTCTTCGCTTTGTATGCGTTCAAGCCGACGCCGCTTTATGTGATGTGAGTTGTGATTCCTGTCGGAGTGTCAACTCGTGTGCGCTGACGTTTGCTGTTTTTGATGCCGCAAAGGGACGAGATCGACGCTGCGTTGGACTTCCGTAACGTTTCGATTGTCGCCAACATTAGTAAGTCTGTCTTGCGCGAGGGCCATAGTCAAGATAGTCTGCTGACTAGCCACTCTGGTTCTACAGTCAAATACAGTCAAAGAACGAACCAAGAATGCCCAGTTCGTGATCATCTCACTTAGAAATAACATGTTCGAGCTCTCGTCTGTGAGTGCAGTTTTCAACCGCTCGCAGTGTTTGAATGGTATCGTGCTCATCCATCTTTGTTTTCGCAGCGGCTCGTCGGTATCTACAAGACGAACAACTGCACAAAGAGCTTCCCGATTTCACCGACATCCTGTCCGGCACTGGTCTCCCTGGCGTCACCGACAACATCCCCACTGCTGTTCCCTCGGTTACGCTCCCTGGCGGCGTTCTCCCTACCACCGGTCTCCCTGGCGTTACCGACGAAGAGGCGAAGCTGGAGCAGATCCGCGAAAACTTGAAAGACAAGACATCCGATTTCAGCACTGCCATCGAGCAAAAGCAGAAGGAAATGCAGCCATGGATGACGAAGATTGCGGACAAGGTCGCCGCTCGCGACGTGGCGCAGCAGGAGCGCGACCTCCTGGCTGATCGCGAGGACGAAGCCAAGGCCGAGCGGGATGCCGCTCTTAGGGCAAAGGAGGAGCTTCTCGCCGAGATCGAGGACAAGAAATAGAAGTCGGACGGTCTGATCAAAGATAGAGGAAGCTTCCAGCGCAAAGCGGCCGATCACGATGTGGACATTCGCGAGATGCATGCCAAGGAGGCTCAGATTCGGAGTAGACTATCGACAGCTCGTGCGAAGGCGAAGATGCCAAGTCGTCGCTTCTGCCAACCGGGTCCGTGGCGAGGTCCTGAACGGCTTGTCGCGCAGCGGAGCTGGGCATGATTCGCGGATTCCACGGCCGACTGGGCAACCTCGGTGTCATTGACGATAAGTACGACGTCGCTGTCAGCACAGCTTGCGGTCAGCTGGATAACATTGTCGTCGACACGGTCACCTCCGGTCAGGCGTGCATCGAGCACTTGCGCAAGAACAACCTCGGTTGGGCCAACTTTATCTATCTCGACAGTATTAGGAAGGGCTTAAACTGGTCGGCTATCCAGGCTCCTGAGCAGGTTCCACGACTTTTTGACCTGATCCGGGTCAAGGATGAGCGGTTCGCTGCCGCATTCTACTTTGCACTCAGGGACACGCTGGTCGCTCCGGACCTTGTCACCGATGCGGTCGCACCGACGGGGCTCTCCTCGTGAGTGTTGTCTCAAGAGCCCGCCAAGCGTTTGACGTCTGAGCCTCAAGCCAAGACCTGGCTGGACTCCGTCGTCAGCTCCTATTCGGCTCTCAACGGTCTCAACCTTCAGCAAGGTGGGGCTGCAAGTGGTGGATCAGGCGGTGCCGGTGGTGCTGCCATCAGCAGTATGGAGGTCGACAAGCTAATGAGCCACGAGCAGGCTCACGCTCGAAGACAGATCCAAATCTTGGAGCGCTATCTCGATGAAGATCACCGCACGTCCGCCCGTGACGCTGACTTCCCTGTCTGCAGCTCAAGGCTGCACAGGGTCAATTTGATTCGATCGCCTCCGAGCACGGCGAAGTCTACACCAATGGTATGATGCCTCGCTTCGAACCTTGGGAGGCCCGACACTTGTTCAGTTATTGGAACTGGTCCCGACAGGATGCCATGCTTGCCTTGTACGCCATCATTCACGGAGAGCTTACCACGGTACGTCTACGCGGAAGCCAAGCGCATTGGCGTCCGCAAGCTCGAAGCGTACGTCAACGAAATGGCCACCGGGACTCGCATCGGCCCTCAGGTCAACGTTGAGAAAGCGCAAGAAAACATCGGAAAGCTTTGGCTGCTCGTCAAGAACGAGCGCAGTATGAGCAAGCTCAGCAGGGCCAGATCGACGGCATCGATGACTCGCTCACCGATTCATGCTCACCAACGTCATCCGCCTGCTTGTTGCGATCAAGACCAAGAAGGCCGCTCGTGGCATCGAGGCTCGCCCAACGCTTGTCGCGCTCCCGCTCAGCCCCAACCACGGAGTGTTCGGCTCGGACGGTTTCTACTCTGAGTCTACAAGCTTTCGCTCGAGATCCCTGCTCAGCGCTGGTCTTCCGAGGGAATGGTCGAACTACCTCTCTATCACGGGAGCAGTCGTCGGCTGGGTCCGTGGCACAGGTCTTATGGAGCAAAGCAACACCGTTGCCAAGTCCCTCGAAAAGCTCGGTCTCACGTTCTCACTCGTCGAGATGGCCTCCAACACTCCATGTCGTCGGCCGGACAGCGCAGGGGATCTCTTACCGCTGACCGCTCCTCCAGGGATCTCGCATATGCCCGATTGGAAGCCGGCTCTCAGCCGGGATGGACAGTCGCTCGAATCCATCAGAGATCTCAAGGCACTCTGCAAGGATCAATCCGTGAGTCATCCTTCGTGTCTGTTCGCTGTCCTGCTGTCTGCTGCCAATGTCCGGCTAAGTCTGTTGCCCATTTGTGCTCGGCTGACTATGTTGCCCATTTGTGCTCTTGTGCAGTTGGCGGCTCATAACCATTCAGCGCTTTGATCAACCTGAAAGATAGCGCTCACACCCCGCGCCGGATGGTCTTGTCGATGGGGAGTTCCTCGTATTCCTGGTCCAATACTTAGTGGTAAGTTTGCCAGCGGTCCGCCTCGGAAGTTTTGGGCATTACAGTTGACTGATTACATGCTCTGCTCGCTATCAGAACCCCGTCTCTCTGCTCGCTGATCTGGCCTACATGCTGCTCTCTAAGCTGACCAAAGTTGAGGTAGTGACAAATCACTACCCATTCCAAGCAGACGGCCTACCACGGTCACACACCGCTCAGCAGAAGGAGCCCACCGTCAACATCATGGACGAGTTTGCTGTGTCAGAAAAAGCCAGGCGATGCATGCATTCTGATTTGGAGTCTTGCTGAACTGGTATGTCCAAAAGCTGATGCTCCGCGTGTCAATCTCCATTGCGATACTTGGCGCAAGTCCAGCGAGGACACTTTGAGAAGAATATTCAGCATCCAGTCCTTCACTGTCACAGCGAGGGTGACATACTCACTGTTCTGTAGTCTGTCGAAGGGTTGAGGGAGCTGATGACTGCAGACGAGAATTCTGTTCAGAAATACTACCAATCAATGATGTAGGCCTGATGTACTTACCGATGTCGTCCGGACGGTCGAGAGTCGCTTCGCACGCAGGGCATGCCTTGTTCGCTCCGAAAAGTTCATTGGTACAGCTTACTGTTAGGAGCAGTCTGCACAAGATCAGGATCAAAAAGAAGGATGAGTATAGATGAGAAGGGACGGACCGCAAAAGATGTCTAATGGAGGTGGATAAAAATTTGGGATGCAGAGAGAGAGGGGATGAGCATAACAAGCCATCAGCATAATGCATGTAACGCTCAAGCGCACTAGAACATCTGCATCCAAAAGTGAGAGACAGTCAGCCTGAAGTTCTCCTACACTCTCATATCGACACATGCCGAAGCTGTGACAACCGCTTGCCCTGACCCAAAAGAAGAACTTTGTAGTCAGTGATCTGTGTCCGACTGCTCTCGCATACGGAAGGGGGCCAGGAAGTGGACAAAGTACCGTGGATATGAGGTGGCTTGCGGCACTTGAGCCCTACGAGGTATGAGAGCAGGGAAAGGATAGAGGAAGCGAACGTCGTGAGGGACAAGTCAGTACCGGCGAGGGAAGAAAAGAAGAGAGTCATCATCGCATCATCTGAGCTTGCTGGAATTCGAAGCTAGAGACGAGCAGAGAGAGAGAGAGAGAGCGGCAGTTGGCTGGCAGTTGCAGTACAGTGTGTCGTCCATATCTGTTCCAAGCTACCAGTTGATTCTGAGGCCTTATTACTATGTATGCTTGAAAGGAGTGAGGTTGTCGAAGTGGTGATGGTGGGAAGGGGGAAACATTGGCCAACGCACCGACGTGGCCTTTTCATCGATCTTCACGTGAGCCAACCTCGAAGAAATGCCATCACCATGGCTCGAGCTCAGCTTCCATCAACACAACCAACGACTGGCGCATCAGCACGCGCGCAACACACATAAGATGCCATTCCTCAATGTCCGTGTCTCCCGCGCCCAGCCGTCGAAGCGCATCAGCCTCGCCCTCCGCCGCCGAGTCAAGCCAAGGTGGTCGAGCGGCCAGTTACAGCGCGGGCCAACCTCAAGCCAGCGAAGGCACCGGAAGCTTCTCTCAGCGGAGCCTGTACTACCTGCACTCATCGCCTTACACCGTGCTGCAGATGGTCATTTATATCGATGCGCGGCATATAGCCTGAATGAATGCGCCCAGCGAGGAAACGGGCGGACTGCGCCCGAATGGAGAGGTTATCATGCAGAGGGGCCTCTCTGTGCTTCGGACGCGCATAATGGACAAGCTGAGTAAAGAGAATGCGAGCAACAGACGCGTGGGCGTCGTCAGTAGAAAGGAAAAGGTGGACGTGTATGCGGCTTGTGAGTACTGCATCTCCTGGTTTGATGTCATGCGTAATCCCTTGCTGACTCCTTGCATTCACACGACTTCCAGATCGCGTACTACTTCGGCAAGATGAGCGATCGACACGCTATCCTGCTGAAGGTGCGTTGCATTCCTTCTGCGCGCCGCAACGCTGCTCTTGATGCGCTGACCTTGTTATCTTCCGTGGCCAGGACCAATGGCTAGTGTTTCCGACCTCGAGCGCAGCCATGCCTCTGACCTCAGAGTCAGAAGCGTGTAATGCCCCCGTCCCTTCGTCATCAGAGCGAGCGGCCAAGCTCAGAGGGTTAGACGAAGAGGACAGCTCAGGCTTCTTTCTGGGTGGAGATGGTCGTACGGGTTCAGCGGCGCAACCTATCAGTGTCAAGCCTGAAGAAAGCGAAGAGGCAGCGGTCGCCCTTCTGCAGAGCTCTGCCGGTGTTGACACAACTCAGGGAAACTACAATCCAATGGAAGAACCCTAACTGCGATCAGCTGAGGAGATCGACGAAGAAGAACAGCAGCCAAACCACGATTACGAGTAAAGTGAGTAGATTTCAGGAGGACCTTCGGAGCTGAGAGCACACACACGCTGACACTCCGTCTTCATTCTGCACAGGGAGCCTCATCTGCAGAAACGTTTGCATGAATCAACGCCGCTGACCGTATTGACCCTTGCTTCTGATTTGCTATATCAATATTCCGGCTTCAGAATGTAAGTATGACCTCAGCGATACATCGAGCTTACCTTCCTCTCTGCAGCTTCGGCAAAATGCTCGTCATGGTAATTGAACCATCAAAATCCGTCATCGCAGACAATCCAAACCTCTTCGGAGTCGCGTCTCCAGCCGAAGTCCGTCAACTCAGCGTCACGCCCATACCTGGCGGCCGAGCAGGACGAGCAAGCAGTACCGGCGCTCGTGCCCGACCACAGAGTCGACTGACCCGCGTACGTCCGTCAAATATCGCCCCTACCCCAGGCGCCAGTCACTGTGCACGAGAAGGAAGTCGAAGAGACAGTCGAGCGCGCCGAGTCCAAATATCGGTGCGACACTGTTCATGGATACGCCCACGCCTGAGCCTGCATCAAGGAAGCTCGGAAGTCGAGGTGTTTCCCGCGCTATGAGCGTTACTCAGGGACCGGGGCATCAACCTATCCCACGGACACGCGATGGTAGTCCAGGCCCAAGGTCGGACGGGCGACGGGCTAAGCAATGCGATCAATAAGCCCAGTACATACACAAAGTATGCGAAAGTTACCTGCCGTTCCTCACTTCTTCGACAGTGAGGAGGAACAGGCAGGCTCTACAGCGGATAGGCAGCACTGGGTAGACAAACTCGGATCTCTGTCGCTTCACAAAATCGACGATGGCGAAGAGGAGGACGACGCCGAAGGCAGCGAGAAGGGCGACGCTGATACCAGCAAAGGGGAGTCGTCAGTCAAAGCTGGAAAAAGAAAAACAGCAGATGATGATGCCAGCGACGCGGAGAAGCCGTCATTGGAACTGCAGCAATTCCCCGAGGACGAATTGCGAGGCATCGACAAGGACGCTCTCAAAGAGGAGATTGTCGTGTTTGAAGGTAAGCATGTAGAGACCTCATACAGGAGTTGGGCGGCTTCTGACCTTGAAACGCTTGGGACCACATAGAAAAAGTGCAGAAAGGCGGAGCGAACATGTCCGTCCTTCAAGAGTATCGGAAGCGACAAACCGAATTCCTTGCGCGGGCAAAGGATCTCGAAAAGACGACTTCCCAACGTGATACTGCTAAGCAAAAGCACGATGACCTGCGCAAACAAGAGCTTCTTCTCGTTGTCTGTAAAGGACCGTTCATGGTCGTCGATCTTTTGCTTCATCTCCATCTGTCGCCAGAACATAATATTGGTCAGTCATTTGAATCGCTCCACAACACATTTTCTAGCAGGGGATTCACCTCAAGGGACCGGAAAGCGTTAACAGACTCAGAGTTTTCATCAAGATTGGCCTTGATCTCATCGCGCTTGTCTTGCTTGGTCTCCAGCTCATCCTGAGCCTCGTCTACCTTGGCCTTGACCTCCGCAATAGCCGCATCCTTCGTCTTGATCTTGTCGCGAACCTCAGAAAGCTCTTCGTCGAGTGTCTCCAGGGCGCCCTCGTTTTGTTCAATGCTGGCCTCGAGCTTGCTGATATCCTTCTCGGCCTTGAGCTTGGCAACCTCTGCGTTTGTGGTTCTCCCATTGCTGAGATCGATCATGTCCTCCTTTATTCCGGTGACCTTGCTGCGCTGAGTACGGAGCTCAAGACCACCAATTTCCAAGATCTTCTCCTGCAGGGCTTCGATCTCTGTTTCGAATGCCGTTGTCTTCTGCTTGAATTTCTCGATTTCGGCATTATGGCTGGCGAGTTGCTTGTCGAGCTCCTTGATACGGGATGCATCGGCGGCGTCAATCCCCTTTTGCGATCTGCTCAGGACAAAAGGGATATGTAAGCGCGTGCCTCTGAAACGTGCATGCTGCTTCAACTCACGAAAGTCCATCAATACGCTTCTGAGCTTCTTGGATACGCTTGTTCGAGATGCCCAGGTCCATCTGAAGCTTGTCGATGGACACGTCAAGCTCAGCAAAGCGTTCCTTCTGGCCCTCCCAGAGCTCCGTCAGCTGGGCAATTGCGTGTAGATGTGACTTGAGCTCTTCCTCAAGAGCCATCCGATCGTTGTTGAGTCGGGCGACTTGCTCAGGCGTCAGCTCATCGTCCGCAAACTTGGAGCTCATGCCACCGCGAGCGACCCTGTTGCCACCACCAGACATTGTACCGCTCTTGTCGATCAGCTGTCCGTCCAGAGTAACGACACGCCATCGCTTCGCACCATACGCAATTCGGTTGGCGGTGACAAGGTCCGGAGCGACCAGCGTGTCCCTGAGAGCAAAGTAGAACGCGGCAGCGAAATCCTCATCCTTGACCCGGATCAGGTCGAACAGTCGTGGAATCTGCTCAGGAGTCTGGATAGCGGACCAATTTAAGCCCTTCCTGTCACTGTCGAGACAGATAAAGTTGGCCCGACCGAGATTGTTCTTGCGCAAGTGTTCGATGCACGCCTGACCCGAGGTAACCGTGTCGACCACAATTTTATCCAGCTGACCGCAAGCTGTGCTGACAGCGACGTCGTACTTATCGTCAATGACACCGAGGTTGCCCAGTCGGCCGTGGAATCCACGAATCATGCCCAGCTCCGCTTGTCGCGACAAGCTGTTCAGGACCTCGCCACGGGCCCGGTTGGCAGAAGCTGATGACTTGGCATCTTCGGCCTTTGCACGAGCCGCCGATAGCCTACTCCAAATCTGAGCCTCCTTGGCATGCATCTCGCGAATGTCCGCATCGTGATCGGCCGCTTTGCGCTGGAAGCTTCCTCTATCTTTGATCAGACCGTCCGACTTCTGTTTCTTGTCCTCGATCTCGGCGAGAAGCTCCTCCTTTGCCCTAAGAGCGGCATCCCGCTCGGCCTTGGCTTCGTCCTCGCGATCAGCCAGGAGGTCGCGCTCCTGCTGCTCCACGTCGCGAGCGGCGACCTTGTCCGCAATCTTCGTCATCCATGGCTGCATTTCCTTCTGCTTTTGCTCGATGGCAGCGCTGAAACCGGATGTCTTGTCTTTCAAGTTTTCGCGGATCTGCTCCAGCTTCGCCTCTTCGGTCTCCAGCGATGCTTCCAACTTGCTCACTTCTTTTCGGAGCGTTGCCATTTCCTCTGTGCTGTCCTTGACCGTGGATCGCGAAGCCGACAAGCCGAGTTGATCCTATATCACAGCCCAATCCTTGTGAGCAATCTCCCCAAGCCAAACAAAAGGTTTTTGGGCACTCACGTCCTTAAGGCTTTTAGCAAGCTTCTTCTTCTTGCCGTCCAGATGCTTCTGCATCTCAATGACCTGCAGCCGTTCCTTCTCGACCTTGCTCATCTCTTTTTGCACCTTTTCTGCCTCCTTCGCGACCGCGGCAAATTCCTTCTCGAGGACCTTGTATTCTGCCTCAAGCTTTTCGATCTCAGCCTTGATCCTGCATGCTTTGCCGTCTCCTCCTCTACGCGTTTGCGGTACTTTTCGATGGCCTTGGTCGCCACTGACATGTGATCCCGCAGCTCAAGCATGTAGACCTGCCAAAGGGCAGATTGCCGTTGGGTGAGATCGTTTTGGTCGCGAAGATACTGTTCCGCTTCCCGCTTCTTGTTCTGCAGGAGCAAATTCTGGTCAGCAGAATCCAATGTCATTTATAAAGAAGTAATACTTACCTCCAATGATTCCTTCTCCTTATGCGCAATCTTGAGACGTCCCATCTTTTCCGCCCTCTTCTTATTGATCTCGTCAACGAGTTTGACCGCCTCTTCAATCGGCGCCTTGTATTCACTCGTACCAATGATATCCTCCAGGTATTCGAGCAGACCTTCCTCGTGCTCAGTTTTCGCCTTGGGCGGCATCTGCGCAATACTTTCTACCCCACCCTGCAGAATCAAAAAGCGCTTGTGGTCGAGATCGATACCACGACCTCGAAGTAAGGTTGTGACTTCGGTGAACGTCGACTTGCGATTGTTGAGCGTGTATTGGGACGAGTTATTGCGGAATGCTGTGCGAGAGACGATGAGCTTGCTCTTCGGGACGACCTTGAACGCGTCTGGTCCTGACGACTGCGGTCATCCCTGGAATGCTTCATTCATTGACAGTCAGCCTTCTCGGCCGAAAGAGGGTGCCAACAGTCATGTGACCACACTTCCAAGGCTTCCAATTGATTAAAGTAAATGAGAGAGAGCGAGAGAGGATTAATTTAAACGGGAATAAAGAAGAGGGGAAAGTCAGGAAAGAGGATGTGAAGATGGAGAGGATTTTTAAACTAAGAGAGACGAGTAATGTAATGGTGATCTGGAAGTAGCTCAGCCGAAGCAGATCAAACCGCAGGTAGGCTGCGGGTTTGTAGGTTGTTGGAATTTGACCAACTGTTTGGCGGAGTCGGGTTCGGGAAGCGCCAGGAGTCTGTAGGAGATTAAGTATTGAAAGTCAAAAAAAAAAAAAAAAAAAAAAAAAAAAAAAGGAAAAAAAAAAAACTTACTGGTTCGGTTGATCGCGATGAAGTCGCATGTACAGACCGCCTGCGAGTAGTAAGAGCAGGATGGCCAAGAGCAGAGCCAATTTGGCGAAACTCAGAAGTGGGAAGCCCGGTTCCTCAGCAGCGGGGGCAGGCTCGCCGGAGCGTCGTTCGGCGGTTCGGCGATTTGAGCCGGTGCTGGCAGAGGGTCGGCCCCAAGTCGACAGGGCATGCCACAATGCTCAATATGAGCGCGCATCTCCTGCTCTGCGAATCCAAAGAAGTTGCAGGCGACATGAGGACAGACAAAATGGTGTTCTTGTCGGAGCCTGAGACTGTGAAAAGCCCCGAAATGGCAGAGAAATCGGACGCGGTGATTAACGAAGGCCATTTTTTTATATGTGGGTGAAGTGTGTGTGTGAGTGTGGGTGAGATAGAGAGCTTGAGAGGAGATTGAGGAACAGTTCGTTTTGAGAAGGGGAGGGGGGTGGAAAACTGGACTCCAGCCCTGTTATATACAGGGACACACTCTTTGAATTCTTCTGCGCACTGACCACTATCCAAGATTCGAGCTGTCTGGCAACAGGTCGGCGGAAGGGTGCAGGTTTCAGCACTCTGACATCAGGGAAGAAGTGCATATTTTATTTGTTTGTGTGGACATGGGCAGTGTTGACATTCAGGAATGTCTGTGAGGTTCCAAACTTCCAACGCTCCTGCGAGGAGGACACAACTTGGGAAGATCGACACTTTCGAGCTCTAAATTGAATTTACAATTTTCGAGCATTAAAATTTGATTTAGTGGTACATTACGCCGATCAAATGTGCCGCATGGCGCTACGGATAAAATACTTAGAGTGATCGGGGTCCCTTTGTTCTCGCCCCCACTCATCAGAAGTCGGTCTCAAGATGAACGTAGAGCGTCCCAACACCACCAGCCATAACCACACCAAGAACCATCGCAGTCGAGGAGGAGCAGGAGGGTTGGGAGAAGGCACCTCAGGCATAGCTGCAGGTAGCATTTCAGCCAGCATATGCTCCTTGGATCAACTTCCTATCGCGCCGATCGAGGGGACGACTCGCGCAGTCTCAAGGGGAGCACCTCGGGTACTGGACTCGACTCCCACGACCACGATCGACGCGACGAAGCGCACCGGGCAGAGATGTGGGGGGATCTTAGCAAATGCGAGGTCAAGCTGACCGTCAAACAGGTGAGCCTTCCTCTTCCCTCTCTCTCTCTCCAAGATGCATGCGCGCTGACATTCCCTTTCTTCTTCCCCTTTTCTCCAGCGCATCGACATCAGCTCACATAGCTCCCACACCATGGCACCGCACAATTCGATCACCTTCCCCACCATCATCTTTCGCATCACCATCACCACCACCTCCACCATCATCGCGAAATAGACCCCAAGCAGACACTCTTCCGTTCGGAAACGCGTCGATTCCTCCTCAACGAGAGCCGCACCAATGCATTTCTCAAGATCACAGTAGAGATCGTACATATCGGAGGACCGCGCCAGTACACCGTCCCCACCCTCAAAGACGGCATCATCATCTCATCCTCCGACCACAATCCCTCCGACTTCCCTCTCCTGCCCTTCGTGAATCCAGGTCGCGACGATCCTGGCCACGCAACAACATCTTTACCTAGAGACGCCAAAGATCGGAAAGACTTCGAGGTCCTCCAATCGAAAAGTTCAACAGGCGACACCAGTCTACAATCCTCAAGTCATCACAACAACCACTACAGCGCCTCCAAGTCATATGCAGCCCCAATCGGGGGCGAGCCAAACCGCGAACGCGCAAGCTCTAGTGCCAGCTCATTCGACACCCGAAGTGCACGCAGCATAAATCTTGCAGGCACCTCAACAGAATACGCAGCCCTCGGCGTCCCCTCACGAGCCTCCAAAGCTCTCACAGCAGGGCTCACCAGTCGATCAGGTTCCAACTATCCCTTCAGCTTCAACGCGCCGCGGAGTGTGTCGGGCCATACCCGTATGCCCTCTCAGAATCTGCGCAATCCGGAGGCGGTCAAAGAGCAGAAGGCCAAACAGCGCTGGACGGCAGGGAGCAAAGAGTTTGGCACGGGAGAAGGAACGGAGTTTTCGTCTGAGGAGATTGTGAGGGATCTCTTCCGGTCGCAGCCTAAACATTTGGTAATCAAGAAGGAGGAGGATAAGAAGGAGGGGACCGGAAAACCGAAACAACCGGAGCAGGAATGCAGGATGCGGTGGAATATTTGCAGGTTACCACTCGCCCTGCCGTCGCACGGTCAGGCGAGTTGTCGGGCAGGATAAATTCTGATGGGCGGAGTTGAGGTTCGAATCTGCCCTCGGGCTTGTTGAGGAGGCCGAGCTCGTCCAGCACGAGTTGTCGGAGTACGGGCGGGAGCGAACGGCCGTCGATCCAGCTCTCTCGCGCGGGCGGAGGAGGGGACGATGGGGCCAGTATCAGTGCGCGGAGTGTTCAGACGCTCTCTACTGTTGGAGAATTCGGGCATTCCTCGTCGCCATCACGGCCGTCCAAGAAGAGGAACATGTTTCGATCGGAGAGCGCCTCGGCTCTTGCGGATCTGAGTGTTATGTCGGAACCTGGCGACAATCGGACAGTCAGTGCTGGCTCTATCAAAGATGAGAAGATGGTTTCATCCTCTTCTAAGAAGGGCCATGCCCGGACCTCGTCGGCGACATCGAACAGCACCATGCGCTCCATCTTGAGCACGAACAGCATCGCGGCCGCCTTGACGAAGCGACAGAACTCATACAGCAAGCGGAAGGAACCTGTAGTGGCGGGATCAACGCCACCTACGGCTGTCATCACTCGACAATCCGGTCCCAAGCTCGCCCCGGGTTTACTGTCCTCCACGAGCGTCAAAAAGATCTCAACCGATCCGGCGACATTATCATCGTCAATGCTTGTTCCCGGCCGGTCCCCCACAGCGAGGGGTCCTTCGATTCGATGAGACTTGGGAGGCTTGATATCGACTTCCACTTCGGCCGTCAGCCCAGCTCCGATCAGTCCGATCTCATCCCAGAGTGCCTCAGGCTCGATTGCAAGCGCCCCAGTCGAAGCTTCCTTGGACGTAGTTACCTCGCCTTCTCGCGTGCACGGTACAGAAGGATCGCAACACCTTTCTTCCTCGTCGTCGTTGGCCTTGAATCCGCCAATCGTTGCTGCGCTTGAATCTCCTGTTTCTGAACTACCTTCGCCTGTCGGGATCGAGCAGAGCGACGAACCCGATGCTGCTGCAGCCGCAACTGCTGTAGCCACCGCCGCCATCGCTGCCGCGGCGGCATCGAACGGATCCAACAAACAACAGACACGTACGGCAGGGAGCTCGCCGCAACCTCCAAAGAGGTCGAAGTGGCCTCTGGCAGGCGCCGACAAGAGCAACTGGCGCGGGGCTGGCTGGCGGGCCGATTTGGACGTTCCACACTTGGATCAAGACGTCTATATGCGCCCAAGCTGGCTCGCAACGTTGCTTTCGTCTTCGGCTTCATTGACGTCTTCGCCAGACGCGTTGGATCCATTCAAAAATTCGACTCATGCGGCTGCTGGGCTCCCGCCGAAAGTCCGCGGGACCTCTTCAATGGCCATCTACAGATACTATCCGAGAGTGTCTTCCCCTCCCGAAGATGGGCATGATTTCACCCTTTTCTACATCCGCGAAAAGGAGGTGCGGGCGCTCGACTTTGCTACCGGCACCGGCACCGACCCCGACACCGCTTTGATCTCCATGAAGAAGCTCGGAAACCAATCAGTGCAGTCGCACAGCTTGAGCCTCTACCCTGCGAAGCGCTCTGTCATGGTCACATCGGTTGCAGTCAGAAATTCAGGAGAGAGCTCGGACGTATTCGATATTGCACCTCTGCCTCGTGAAAGTGCCGGCTTGTCAGAGATCGCAGAGTTTTCCTCTGTGAGGGAGGCGCGGGAACGGTGCCAGCGCTATTCTCGTTTTTCGCAATCGCTTCGCTCTCTCGGACAAGGTCGGCAAACGATCGAAATTCGCGACTTGGACAACCAGGTGACAAAGGCAATCTCAACTTCCCGGCCGACCACTGAGATTTTCTTCTGCGGAACGGGCAGTCTCTCCCCTAGCACTACGACGACGGGTGCTGTACTCTTCGACTACCAACAGAAGGAGATCTTGGGCGAGGTCACGAGCCCGCCTGTCAAGGACACTGCCTGGAGCATCGACGGCCAGAACATCGCTCCGTTGAGCAGGCACACCCTCACGTCGGCGAACAAGATCCTGGCCACCTCTCACCTCATCCATTAGACGATAAGGGTCAAGAGTGCAGCTTGGGACGAGTCCGGGGTGTTGCTATACAGCACGCTTAACCACATCAAGTATTCGCTCCCTCAAGGAGACAGCGGTATCATCAAGACGCTAGAACAGCCCGTCTACTTGACGCATGTAGAGAGCAAGTCAGTCTTCTGCCTCGACCGTTCATCTCACCCGCAGACGATCGCAATCGACCCGACAGAATACCGCTTCAAGCTTGCGCTCTTTCAACAGAGGTACGATGAAGTGCTCAATGTCATCATGACATCGAACCTTGTCGGCCAAGCGATCATTGCCTACCTTCAGAAGAAGGGCTACCCGGAGATTGCGTTGCACTTCGTCCAGGACAAGTGCACTCGTTTCGACCTCGCCATTGAGTGCGGTAACCTGGATGTGGCTTTGGAACCGCCGAGGCGACTAATGTGCCTGCGGTGTGGGGGCGTTTAGGCGCTGCCGCGCTGAATCAGGGCAATCACAAGATCGTTGAGCGGGCATACCAGAGGACGAAGAACTTCTTCAAGCTCAGCTTCTTATATCTGGTCACCGGCAACCGGGACAAGTTGAGCAAAATTGCCCTCACTGCGCAGAAGCGGAACGACTGTATGAGTTGCTTTCACAACGCCCTGAACTTCGATGATATTGAGCAGCGGATTGTCACCCTCCGGGAGTTCGGTATGTCTCCTCTGGACCACGCGACGGCCAAGACGAATGGTCTTGAATGACCTCGCTGCCGAGATCGCTTCAACTTCCGGGATGGACGACCAAGAGCTGCAAGAGCTCGAGCTGTCCGGAAAGCTGGGCATATCGCATCAAACGACCCCTTTGGTCCTCCAGAAGCCGCCACCCGAGGCTAAGAACACAATTGGCCAAAGTCGACAAGAGCTTTGCTTGCAAATGTTGAGGGCGACACTATTTTCAAGGACAATGCTATCAAGGGCGATCGCAAGCTCACCAACACCGACGACTGGCTCGAAAGCGACGCATATGCCGACGCCGAAGATGCCGATGACATCTTTGACACGGAAGTCGCTATCACTGGCGAGGCGGAGGAGGCTTGGGATCTTGGAGGAGACGACGGGCTTCCTGAAGAGGAACTTTTCCCCGATGAAGTTGCCGTCGTCGCACCTTTGGCGGAGACCGCAGCTGACAGCATGGAGCCAGGCTCTAGCGCGACCGAACATCGGTTGCGAAACTCGCCCCTTAGCAGCCGACCATGTAGCTGCCGGCAGCTTCGACACGGCGATGACATTGCTGACACGACAAGCAGCTGTGATTCGATTCGGCGAGCTAGCCGCCTCTTCCTGCAAGGTGCGGCCAACTTGCTCGAAGTGGAGTTGCCACTGCGGAGGAATATCGAAGAGATGGCACGGCAGAAGGTTTTGCCGGCCCAGCCGTGGAATGTGCGGAAATTGAGCGGGAACGAGCTACATGCGGCATACAAGGCGGTCAGTGGAAACAAGCTGGAGGAGGCATTTGTGTTCTTCCAGGCATTGCTACACCGGTTGGTACTCGTTGTCAGTCGGGATGAGACAGAGGCTGGAGAAGTGAGTGCAGAAAGTAGGAGGGGCGTTGTTTTTTTGCAGCTATCTAATCTTTCATTTCGATTCTCTCTCCTCAGATCCGCGAGCTCATTGTTCTTTGCCGAAAACACCGACTCGGCATCGCTATTGAGCTTGCACGATGACAGCTGGCTGCCAAGGAGCCTGACAATGTTGTGCGTAATTTGGAGCTGCTCTGTTCACTCATGCAGGTATGCAGCCACCACACCAGCTGCTGGCACTCCGCTCAGCCATGGCTACTGCGATCAAGGCGGGAAATCTGGCCATGGCTTCTAGCTGTGCGTGACGTCTACTGGCTCTGAATCCAGCACCGAAAAGTCGCTCAATCGGTGAGTCATTTGTATTCTGCCAACTTTCCACCTTATTAGCTGCGACGGGAACTGATTGGGGAATCGCTTCCACCCACATTCAGGCTTCTGCGACCATTGCCGCCGCGGACCGGAACCCACGCGACGCGATCGTCCTTCCCAGCTACGACCATATGGAAGACAAGTTCGTCATCTGCGCAGCCTCACACGCGATCATTCCGGCTGGCGGTGCGGGTGCAGTCACAGATGCGCCCTCAGGGGCCAAGTATCTACCCGAGTACAAGGGTTTGGTCTGCCGCATCAGCAAGATCTCGGAGGTTGGCCGGCTGGCGAGCGGGTTGCGATCGTTTGTTTGAACCGTGCCAATATTGGACCCGAACAAGAACGAAAACAGTGCGATGATTACCAGGCGTTCATGCGTCCGTTGCTCCCACTCCCTTTACTCAGCTTGTCCATGATGCGCGTCCGAAGCACAAAGAGAGCCTTCTGCATGACAGTCCTCCTGTTTCCTCGCTGGGCGCATTAATTCAGGCTATATGCCGCGCATCGATATAAATGGCCATCTGCAGCACGGTGTAAGGCGATGAGTGCAGGTAGTACAGGCTCCGCTGAGAGAAGCTTCCGGTGCCTTCGCTGGCTTGAGGTTGGCCCGCGCTGTAACTGGCCGCTCGACCACCTTGGCTTGACTCGGCGGCGGAGGGCGAGGCTGATGCGCTTCGACGGCTGGGCGCGGGAGACACGGACATTGATGAATGGCATCTTATGTGTGTTGCGCGCGTGCTGATGCGCCAGTCGTTGGTTGTGTTGATGGAAGCTGAGCTCGAGCCATGGTGATGGCATTTCTTCGAGGTTGGCTCACGTGAAGATCGATGAAAAGGCCACGTCGGTGCGTTGGCCAATGTTTCCCCCTTCCCACCATCACCTTCGACAACCTCGCTCCTTTCGCATACATAGTAATAAGGCCTCAGAATCAACTGGTAGCTTGGAACAGATATGGACGACACACTGTACTGCAACTGCCAGCCAACTGCCGCTCTCTCTCTCTCTCTCTGCTCGTCTCTAGCTTCGAATTCCAGCAAGCTCAGATGATGCGATGATGACTCTCTTCTTTTCTTCCCTCGCCGGTACTGACTTGTCCCTCACGACGTTCGCTTCCTCTATCCTTTCCCTGCTCTCATACCTCGTAGGGCTCAAGTGCCGCAAGCCACCTCATATCCACGGTACTTTGTCCACTTCCTGGCCCCCTTCCGTATGCGAGAGCAGTCGGACACAGATCACTGACTACAAAGTTCTTCTTTTGGGTCAGGCAAGCGGTTGTCACAGCTTCGGCATGTGTCGATATGAGAGTGTAGGAGAACTTCAGGCTGACTGTCTCTCACTTTTGGATGCAGATGTTCTAGTGCGCTTGAGCGTTACAAGCATTATGCTGATGGCTTGTTATGCTCATCCCCTCTCTCTCTGCATCCCAAATTTTTATCCACCTCCATTAGACATCTTTTGCGGTCCGTCCCTTCTCATCTATACTCATCCTTCTTTTTGATCCTGATCTTGTGCAGACTGCTCCTAACAGTAAGCTGTACCAATGAACTTTTCGGAGCGAACAAGGCATGCCCTGCGTGCGAAGCGACTCTCGACCGCCCGGACGACATCGGTAAGTACATCAGGCCTACATCATTGATTGGTAGTATTTCTGAACAGAATTCTCGTCTGCAGTCATCAGCTCCCTCAACCCTTCGACAGACTACAGAACAGTGAGTATGTCACCCTCGCTGTGACAGTGAAGGACTGGATGCTGAATATTCTTCTCAAAGTGTCCTCGCTGGACTTGCGCCAAGTATCGCAATGGAGATTGACACGCGGAGCATCAGCTTTTGGACATACCAGTTCAGCAAGACTCCAAATCAGAATGCATGCATCGCCTGGCTTTTTCTGACACAGCAAACTCGTCCATGATGTTGACGGTGGGCTCCTTCTGCTGAGCGGTGTGTGACCGTGGTAGGCCGTCTGCTTGGAATGGGTAGTGATTTGTCACTACCTCAACTTTGGTCAGCTTAGAGAGCAGCATGTAGGCCAGATCAGCGAGCAGAGAGACGGGGTTCTGATAGCGAGCAGAGCATGTAATCAGTCAACTGTAATGCCCAAAACTTCCGAGGCGGACCGCTGGCAAACTTACCACTAAGTATTGGACCAGGAATACTAGGAACTCCCCATCGACAAGACCATCCGGCGCGGGGTGTGAGCGCTATCTTTCAGGTTGATCAAAGCGCTGAATGGTTATGAGCCGCCAACTGCACAAGAGCACAAATGGGCAACATAGTCAGCCGAGCACAAATGGGCAACAGACTTAGCCGGACATTGGCAGCAGACAGCAGGACAGCGAACAGACACGAAGGATGACTCACGGATTGATCCTTGCAGAGTGCCTTGAGATCTCTGATGGATTCGAGCGACTGTCCATCCCGGCTGAGAGCCGGCTTCCAATCGGGCATATGCGAGATCCCTGGAGGAGCGGTCAGCGGTAAGAGATCCCCTGCGCTGTCCGGCCGACGACATGGAGTGTTGGAGGCCATCTCGACGAGTGAGAACGTGAGACCGAGCTTTTCGAGGGACTTGGCAACGGTGTTGATTTGCTCCATAAGACCTGTGCCACGGACCCAGCCGACGACTGCTCCCGTGATAGAGAGGTAGTTCGACCATTCCCTCGGAAGACCAGCGCTGAGCAGGGATCTCGAGCGAAAGCTGGTAGACTCAGAGTAGAAACCGTCCGAGCCGAAGACTCCGTGGTTGGGGCTGAGCGGGAGCGCGACAAGCGTTGGGCGAGCCTCGATGCCACGAGCGGCCTTCTTGGTCTTGATCGCAACAAGCAGGCGGATGACGTTGGTGAGCATGAATCGGTGAGCGAGTCATCGATGCCGTCGATCTGGCCCTGCTGAGCTTGCTCATACTGCGCTCGTTCTTGACGAGCAGCCAAACCTTTCCGATGTTTTCTTGCGCTTTCTCAACGTTGACCTGAGGGCCGATGCGAGTCCAGGTGGCCATTTCCTTGACGTACGCTTCGAGCTTGTGGACGCCAATGCGCTTGGCTTCCGCGTAGACGTACCGTGGTAAGCTCTCCGTGAATGATGGCGTACAAGGCAAGCATGGCATCCTGTCGGGACCAGTTCCAATAATTGAACAAGTGTCGGGCCTCCCAAGGTTCGAAGCGAGGCATCATACCATTGGTGTAGACTTCGCCGTGCTCGGAGGCGATCGAATCAAATTGACCCTGTGCAGCCTTGAGCTGCAGACAGGGAAGTCAGCGTCACGGGCGGACGTGCGGTGATCTTCATCGAGATAGCGCTCCAAGATTTGGATCTGTCTTCGAGCGTGAGCCTGCTCGTGGCTCATTAGCTTGTCGACCTCCATACTGCTGATGGCAGCACCACCGGCACCGCCTGATCCACCACTTGCAGCCCCACCTTGCTGAAGGTTGAGACCGTTGAGAGCCGAATAGGAGCTGACGATGGAGTCCAGCCAGGTCTTGGCTTGAGGCTCAGACGTCAAACGCTTGGCGGGCTCTTGAGACAACACTCACGAGGAGAGCCCCGTCGGTGCGACCGCATCGGTGACAAGGTCCGGAGCGACCAGCGTGTCCCTGAGTGCGAAGTAGAATGCGGCAGCGAAACCCTCATCCTTGACCCGGATCAGGTCGAACAGTCGTGGAACCTGCTCAGGAGTCTGGATAGCGGACCAATTTAAGCCCTTCCTGTCACTGTCGAGACAGATAAAGTTGGCCCGACCGAGATTGTTCTTGCGCAAGTGTTCGATGCACGCCTGACCCGAGGTAACCGTGTCGACCACAATTTTATCCAGCTGACCGCAAGCTGTGCTGACAGCGACGTCGTACTTATCGTCAAAGACACCGAGGTTGCCCAGTCGGCCGTGGAATCCACGAATCATGCCCAGCTCCGCTTGTCGCGACAAGCTGTTCAGGACCTCGCCACGGGCCCGGTTGGCAGAAGCTGATGACTTGGCATCTTCGGCCTTTGCACGAGCCGCCGATAGCCTACTCCAAATCTGAGCCTCCTTGGCATGCATCTCGCGAATGTCCGCATCGTGATCGGCCGCTTTGCGCTGGAAGCTTCCTCTATCTTTGATCAGACCGTCCGACTTCTGTTTCTTGTCCTCGATCTCGGCGAGAAGCTCCTCCTTTGCCCTAAGAGCGGCATCCCGCTCGGCCTTGGCTTCGTCCTCGCGATCAGCCAGGAGGTCGCGCTCCTGCTGCTCCACGTCGCGAGCGGCGACCTTGTCCGCAATCTTCGTCATCCATGGCTGCATTTCCTTCTGCTTTTGCTCGATGGCAGCGCTGAAACCGGATGTCTTGTCTTTCAAGTTTTCGCGGATCTGCTCCAGCTTCGCCTCTTCGTCGGTAACGCCAGGGAGACCGGTGGTAGGGAGAACGCCGCCAGGGAGCGTAACCGAGGGAACAGCAGTGGGGATGTTGTTGGTGACGCCAGGGAGACCAGTGCCGGACAGGATGTCGGTGAAATCGGGAAGCTCTTTGTGCAGTTGTTCGTCTTGTAGATACCGACGAGCCGCTGCGAAAACAAAGATGGATGAGCACGATACCATTCAAACACTGCGAGCGGTTGAAAACTGCACTCACAGACGAGAGCTCGAACATGTTATTTCTAAGTGAGATGATCACGAACTGGGCATTCTTGGTTCGTTCTTTGACTGTATTTGACTGTAGAACCAGAGTGGCTAGTCAGCAGACTATCTTGACTATGGCCCTCGCGCAAGACAGACTTACTAATGTTGGCGACAATCGAAACGTTACGGAAGTCCAACGCAGCGTCGATCTCGTCCCTTTGTGGCATCAAAAACAGCAAACGTCAGCGCACACGAGTTGACACTCCGACAGGAATCACAACTCACATCACATAAAGCGGCGTCGGCTTGAACGCATACAAAGCGAAGACAAGTGCTAAACTACTCAGCGTCTTCTCACCACCACTCAGGTTGCTGATGTTCTCCCAGCTCTTCTTGGGCGGCATGACACTGAAGATGATGCCTTCGCTGAACGGATCCAGACTGTCGACGAGTTCAAGCTCGGCATTGCCACCGAGCGCGATCGTTTGGTACATCTCCTTGAGTTTGACGAGATAGTTGACAAGCCGGCCATGAACTCGTCAATCTCACGACTGATTTAGCGCCGATGTCTCTAGAAAATTGGAAGCGCATTGAGATGTACGTCTTTCTGCTATAAGGCGATCTGAGTGGTAGTACTTAACCTGTGCTAGTCCTTGAGTCTTTCTGGAAGCTGAGCAGCCGCAGAGAGAGCGTCACCGGTCGAGACTCGAGCCAGACAACAACATTTGCTTGCATATGCTGCTATTGAGTTGCGCCTGCAGAAAGAAGTGTGAGCCTCATGCTGGCAGCGAGCGTTCAGATTGCGTCTGAATTTGAACTCCCTACCTTTGGGTCAGCGCTCAGCGATCAACCAGGATGGGGTTTGGTCGCCGACGAGTAATAATCTGCGGAACAATTCGATCACACATCTCCCCCGCTTCGGCGCCGCCTGTGCATGGCAATCACACCATCATGTCTGTATTCTTGAACGCTGGAGCCTCAACCCAGACCATAGCTGAGAAATATCAACTGCTCTCGTTGTTCACCTTCTTCCTTCACCATGGTCCATGTGAGACAAGAGGAGAGATACGAATTTCCCACGCTACATGTGTGAAAATGGTACAGGCCATTCGGAACTGATGAGCGGGTTCGGAGTGGACACTTTCTCAGAGGTTCTTGTATTTCTCCTCGTTGCCCACTTCCCCCCCTTCGAGGACGTCTCATCCATCAGCGACGTGATCCTAGCTCAGCTCAGCTGGATGAGAACATACTGTCTCGTTAGACTGGGACGCCACTAGATACTGAATCTGATGTGACAAGGTCACAGTGGTCGGCATGGACTAAAAGTCTAACATTTTTCGATTTCAAAAGTCCAAGTCCATAATGTTCCCAAAAGTACAAAAGTCCAAGTCCAAGTCTAGACTTCAGTCACAACGTCAGACCAAAAGTCTGATATAACTTTTTGGCGTAAATATTGACTTTATTGAGGCTTTTATGACTGAAAGTCTAAATGCTATGACTCAAAGTCCAAAACGCCAATTTTTTTCGACCATTTTCAAAATGCCTTTTGAAAATATTAGCATCAATTTCGACTTTAAGTCACAAAAGAACAGACTTATAGTCACACAGTCGCTCAGCGGTGTGAGTACTGAACTAAAAGTCCAAAGAAGTTTAAGCATTTGTGTGACTATTGCACAATAAGTCTGACTAATAGTCCAATAGTCTGACATTTCAAAGCAGTGTTGGACTCTTAGACTTTTCAAACTTTTAGTCTGCCCTCCCCGTCCAAGTCCAAGTCTAAGCCAAAAAGTGTAAAAGTCTAAGCCCGAAAAAGTCAAGACTATTAACTTTTCAAGAGTCTGATAAAAAAGTCTAAAAGTTTGCCGACCACTGGACAAGGTATGCCAAATGTGTTGCGACACAGCCAGGAGCTGAATTGGCTTACCGCAGACTTGAGACTGTTGAGGGTGATCAGCCGGAGAACAAGGTTCGGAGGGAAGATTCTACTTTCAATGAATACGACGCTGCTGGAGATCTTCGTATCGTCGTCGTGGTTGAGGCTGGAGAATATTTAGCTTCTGGGATCACAGAAAAATAGTCGCAGAGGAACCAAAGGAAGCCCACCAGGACAATGGAACGTGTGGGAAATGGCAATAGAAAGAAGACCGGAGTAGATGGTAACGCACTATGAGGCTACACGGTACGACTGAAGGGCTGATGAGGATGCAGCGTTGTCCAAATCCTCACACGAACCTGAAAATTGCCTCAGCCCCAACGTGAGTTGATCTCGGGGACACCGGAGTACAGGCTTCTCTTCCATGTCCTGAACATATTGTATAGGGGCGGGGATGTCTTGTCCAGGTATTCGTCCCCCGGCTGTCGCAGATGGAACCCCGTGAAATATTGACCGTAGGAGGATCAGCTATCACGATCAAGAATTTCGCCAATTTGGCAGATGCCAGATACCTCTACCTCTAGCAAGACAACTCACATCCACTCACTGTAATAGATAATGCTATCACAAGTGAAATGTACGAGGTTCAATGAGGGAGTAGGAGAGAATTAAGTACAAGCTGGGAAGTGAGAGGTGATCTGAGCGGGTGAAGCTGCTGTTGCTATGCAGCGGAACGTGGGAAGATGTGAGAAGCGAGAAGGGAAGCGAGCACGTGAGGGAATCGGAAGCAATAGGGAATCGGAAGCAATCGGGAAGCAAGAAAGGGAAAAGAAAAGGAAAAAGAGAAGAAGAGAAACGCCACGTGGTGAGAGTCGGCCGAGAGAGCCAAAAGAAATGGAGAAGGAAAGCAAGCGCATGAAGAGCAAGCGCATGAAGGCATGTAGCCCGTCTATCACACTCACAGGCCGTTGAAGAGAGGCGGGTCCATCTTGCGCTCCACCGATTTGGGTTTCCCTTTGCTCACTACCGCACAAGGATGCCCTGTCGCGAGCGATGAGATAGGTCTTGATGTCCTGGAGCATTCGATGTCATAGACTCTGGCGGAGTGCGTTCATCAAGCGCGGGTGGCCGGGAGCGGGGAATGCACGGGGCTCTGACATTGCATGCGCCAGCAGGACTCCAAGGCGGAAAGACTCCATTCGAAATGTCCACGGGAAGAAGCCCCCGCCGCAAGCTTTCAAGCCATTCAGCTGCACGGCGAGGGCGATGAAGCCAAGCACGGAGCGCGAGGCCGCTAGGGCAAGTTTGACTCGAAGTCCCGCCCGTGCGTCTACCTCGGCCCTGCCTTCAAGGGCGCCTCGAAGCTTTGGGATCCGGTGCAGAACAAGGAGCTCATCGACCACTCTGCCGTGTTTGATGAGGACAACAGCGCCAGTGAGCTCCTTCGAGTGCACCAGCACCAAGGGGAGAGTTTGATCCCGGGGTTCTCTTTTTTGGACGCAGAGGACCCGCCGCCGCAGCCGGAGCAGCCCATACCCGGTGCAGCACCGCAGCAGCAGCGAAGGCCGGGCGCGCAGGGGCCAGCGATGCAACAGGCGATGAGCGACGTGCTGCGGAGCGGTGCCGTCCCATCCGACGTGCTGCCCACGGTACGGACACTTGCGGAAGTGTGGCGGAGGTATATCCTTGCAACCCTCGCTCTCCTTCTCTCTTACCATTCTCTTCCTGTTTCTGATCCGTCCCCGCGTATCTTATCTTATCACCCGTTCTCAACACGTGGATTTCCCCACTTCCTGTATTCCTCACTCCTGTAGCTGCTCTCCTCCCTCTCTCGCGTCATCAATTCACTCTAACTTCTTTACACATAAACGACAGAGCTTGCTCTCCGTTACAGAACGGCGGTCGGGTATCAAGGGAGGCACTAGCGGACGCGGCGCGAAAGCTAGCATTAAACAGCCAGCAGCGGCGGGCAGCTAGGGCGGTGACAAGCGGTGTTGAGACGAGCGTACGAAGGAAAGAATCGGAGGCGCAGAAGAAAGGACAACATAGGATGCAAGGCGACAGAGGGAGTGAAGTACAGCAAAGGGAGGAAGGTAACGGAGGGAGTATTCAGGTTGACCAGGAAGAAAGGGGACCCACGCAGAGAGGGCGAAGGACGTGTATGCTGGCTGGGGAAGAATCGGAGTATGGATAGTTGGGACAGAGTCGAAAGCGGAAGGAGCCGGGAGACGTCGCCGAAGGGTGCTTTACGGTGTTGGAGCCGGAGGAAGCAGCTTACGGGGACCCGAGGACGGTGAAGGAGGCGATAGAGCGACCAGACCGGGAGCAATGGCTTGAAGCGATGCGCAAGGAGGTCAAGTCGCATATCACTCGAGGTACTTGGCGAGTGGTAAAGAGCTTTGTAAAGGCAAATCTCATAAGCTCAAAGTGGGTTTTGCGGCGGAAGAAGAACGCTGATGGTTCTATTCAGAAGTACAAGGCACGATTAGTCGCAAGAGAGTTCACGCAGGTAGAAGGGGTGGATTTCGACGAGACCTTCGTCCCGACATCAAGGCTCAAGAGCATGCGGCTTCTCTGTGCTTTGGCGGCCTCGCTGGGCATGGACATTCACCAAATTGACTACGAGACTGCCTACCTCAATGCAGAACTGAAGAACGAAATCTTCATGTCCCCCCCCCCCCCCCCCCCCGGCGATGGTATGGACCTGCTTGCTCGCCCTTTATGGCCTCAAGCAGTCCGGCCATGAGTGGCATCGAGTCCTGAAAGAAGCTCTCAACACGATCGGGTTCTCACAGTGCAAGATCGACCCCACCATGTTCGTCCGCGAGAGATACTGCCCAGCAATCCTACTGGTCGACGTGGATGACATCCTGGTGGTGGCGCCACCTGCAGGGGGCATCGAGAAGGTAAAAAGAGAGCTCTTGGAACTTTTCAAGGGAACAGACCTCGGCCCCGCACACCACTGCTTGGGAATAAGGATCAGTCGAGACGTAGAAAAGGGCACCACCACTTTGAACCAAGAATGATACGCCAAAGAGGTGCTGGTGCGATTCGGAATGACGGATTGTAAGCCGGTATCGATCCCATTCTGCGCGAAGAAGAGCCTGCGAAAGGGCACAGAATCCGAACTTCGAGCCGACATAAGGATGTACCAGGCCATTGTTGGGTGCCTCGCCTACCTCGCTCAAGGCACTCGCCCGGATCTCGCGTTCGCTGTCAGTACTCTGGGGAAATTCAACTCAGACCCCTCCGAAGAGCATATGATTGCAGCAAAGTGGGTACTACGGTATATCCGAGAAACAAGGGGCGCAAAGTTGACCTTTGGTGGCAGTGGAAGCGGCGAGGAGCTGGCAGTTGATGGATTTGTGGATGCGGATTGGGCGGCAGATCGGGATAACCGGTGGTCGACCTCCGGGTTCGTCTCTACGGTGGCTGGGGGAGCCGTGTCTTGGGGTTCTAGGAAGCAGGGGGCGGTGGCATTGTCGACGGCAGAGGCGGAATATGTGGCGGCGGGGGTTGCAGGACGTGAGGCGTTGCTGTTGAGTCGGACGTTGGCGGCAGCGGAAAAACAGTCTGGTACTATCAGGGTGAACTGCGACAACCAGGCTACCATCCAGCTTGCAAAGAACCCGGGCTCCCATCACCACCGAAGTAAACACATCGATATCGTTCACCACTGGATTCGGGACAAGACTCAAGAAGGAGCATTCGCATTTCAGTACATACCTGATACCAACAGACCTGAACCCGGCGGACGCGTTCACAAAAGCGCTCGGGCAGATCAAGCACAAGCAGCATGCACAGGCAATCGGAATGGCATTGGCGCTGGGGGCATGGATTCCAGGTTCAGAGGGAGAAGCGACACAGTGAGCGGCGCTGAGAGGGAGTGTGACAAACGGTAGCTAAGGGTGGAGGTGGAGGGCACTGGGCAGCTTGTGACTTGTCTCTGTATCTTCCTCGTCTTCTCCTTCTTTGCTCCCTAATACAAGTGATCAAGTTTCCACATAGCCAAAAACAAAATTGACTTCTTCCAACTCGATTTTAAGTATAACATGTAGTCTAACTAAAGTCAGGCTTCAAGTCTAAATACTGACTTAAATCTGACTTAAAGTCAAAATGATCACTCAAGTCAAAGTTGAAATCCGATTACTGGCTTAAGTCAGACCTTAAGTCTCATTAGTCTGATGACTGATCAGACTTTTCTTGGATTTTCGGAACTGAAAGTCCTGAAAAGTCAAAATTCTGATTAAATTTTGCGGTGTGACGGTAAGCTTTTAAGTCTAGACTTTACGTCTGACTGAAGTCACAAAATTTAGACTTTAAGTCACAAATGACAAAAGTATAGCTTCTCGCCAAAAAAATAAAAATAAAAAAATGAAAATAAAAAAAACATTGTCGAACTTAAGTCAGACTTAGTGACTGGATTGGACTTAGACTCAGACTTTTGAAAAATTTCGAAGATGTGACTTAGACTTATCACTTACTGCGCTCATGAACCACATTCGCGTGCCACTTGTTTGACCACGTTGCATGTGAGTACAGTATCAAGCACGTTTGTGTGACACGTGCGTAACATGCGAATGGCAAGCGCTGAAAACGTGGATCGATTCACATGTGAATGACATGTGGTTGGCACTGGGTCCGCCACTGAAACTCGCGTATCACATTAACATTTTGCCCAGGCCGTCAACCGCACTTGAAGTAACGAGTTGCTTTTCAAGTATCACGCACATGTTACTGTGATCCATGCCGACCTCTGACCAGGATTATTGAAAAAAGTGACCTAAAGTCCCCGCCGACCACTGCCGGTATGGTCGCGTGGAAAGGTCTACTCCTTTGCGCTCAATCAGCAAAAGGAGAAGCTAAACCCCACCACGATCATCCCATCGCTGCGATAGCTACAGCCAGACGAAAAATGATGTAGCGCGAGCTGATGCGAGGGCTATAGCCGGGGTTGGAGGGGAGGTCAAGTTGCTCGTCTGGCCATCTCAGTTCTCAGAACTATCGGACCACGAACCAGGCCGGGCTAAGGATTGGAGGCGAGAGCTTTGTGAGAGCTTGTAGCAGCGTGGAAGAATTTCGAGCACGCAGGATTTCTCGTGAGCTTCCAACGCTTCTGCGCAACAGGACGCGGTCAGAGAGCAGCGCTGAGGAAAGATCCGCACTTTTGATCTCGGAAACTGATTCGTGCTTTAATTTAGTGGCGAAACTCCCCAATGCGCCACTACGGGCAACGGATTTGCAGTCAGAAAAAAATCGACAGCCTTTAGTGAGGGAGCGGGTTGCTGGGCCTTATCAGAAGCTGAAGTGAGCGCAGCAGCGATGATCGGAAGCGCTGGACGATCCTATCAGAGAAAAGAAGTCGAAGAAGACGCGCGGAGAGAGCAAAAAGATGCGTCTCAGGACTACTGCTATCTTACTGCTCTCAATTCAATCCAGAGCACCACCAAAAATTTCACATAGACAGCGCAGGCGTCTTGATTTGAGATGGGACCGAGTTCCCTCGTCAAGATGTCGGACAGGCCCAGGGCCCCAGGCAGCATCGCGTCTACGGCTGAGCAGGGCGGGATGAAGGCGGGAGCTGGGCCGGCACTGGGGGACGGTGCTGTGCATACCTTCTACCGGTGCTGAGGGAAAAGCTGTAGCAGCTCCGATGACGATGGTTTTCGATTTGCCTGCCTCGCCTGCTCTGTTCACAGTCTCCGCCTCCGCCTCCGACAAGACCTCCATTTTTTCTGTCCACACCAGCACTGTCCATTTTTCTCCCTCCCAGCAGACATGGGCTCATAACGAGCATTGTGGCCGTCCTTGCGGACTGGCTCCTGACCCTTTCGAAGCTGCCGCCAACTCTGTGGCCGCCTGGGAGCCTGTTCAAAACGCCAACCCGCCGGTTCCGGTTTCGGTCCCCGCCTCCCCGGCTCGATCCTCCGCCAGAATCACAACGTCGATGTCGAGCAAGCGCCCCGGGCTCCTCGCATCGACTGGTCGGCCTACATAGTTCGCTTCTTCCTCGCCTTCGGCACTGCCCTCCTGACCGTTGGCTCTCTACGACCTCAGCCAATTGATTCAGGACCATCATAGCAGTGAGTTTTTTCTCTTTTTTTTTTTTCCTTTTTTTTTTTTTTTTTTTTTTTTGATAATATTTCCTCTCTGTATAGCTACCGAGCGCACTCTTTCTTGCGCTGCCCAGTGGAAGGCCAATCGGTGCTGGGACCCGATTCCCCTGGCTCTCGGCGCATGTGCCGACTTCAAGGCCTGCTCTGCCAGTAACTCGTCTTCTCTTCTTTTGCCTCGCCTTCTCGCTCCTATCTTCTCTCTCCACTTCCTTGCATTCCTCATTATCCTTCTCTTGGTAATCGCTCCCCGCTATTACCTTCTTTGAGATCTACATCTCTTTCTTTGCCTAGTTTTTTCCCCCCCCTTTTCTTTACTCCTTGCTCTTGGTCCTCATGACCACTGCTTTATTACTGCTCTCTCTCCGCCTCAATTCAATCCTTCACTCCATGTGCATCACACCACCACAATCTCAGCACCACTGGCCATGTCTTTCCACTTGGTACAAAACACTGATGCACATGGAGTGAAGGATTGAATTGAGGCGGAGAGAGAGCAGTAATAAAGCAGTGGTCATGAGGACCAAGAGCAAGGAGTAAAGAAAAGGGGGGGAAAAAACTAGGCAAAGAAAGAGATGTAGATCTCAAAGAAGGTAATAGCGGGGAGCGATTACCAAGAGAAGGATAATGAGGAATGCAAGGAAGTGGAGAGAGAAGATAGGAGCGAGAAGGCGAGGCAAAAGAAGAGAAGACGAGTTACTGGCAGAGCAGGCCTTGAAGTCGGCACATGCGCCGAGAGCCAGGGGAATCGAGTCCCAGCACCGATTGGCCTTCCACTGGGCAGCGCAAGAAAGAGTGCGCTCGGTAGCTATACAGAGAGGAAATATTATCAAAAAAAAAAAACAAAAAAAAGGAAAAAAAAAAAGAGAAAAAACTCACTGCTATGATGGTCCTGAATCAATTGGCTGAGGTCGTAGAGAGCCAACGGTCAGGAGGGCAGTGCCGAAGGCGAGGAAGAAGCGAACTATGTAGGCCGACCAGTCGATGCGAGGAGCCCGGGGCGCTTGCTCGACATCGACGTTGTGTGTGACGCGGGTTGGTCAGGGGGGGTATGTGAAGGACAAGGTGAATGAAGATTGCGGAGGTGAAAGAGTGGATAGAGTGAAAGGGGAACTGGTGGTTGTGGCTCGTGAGGAGATAGGTACAGGTACGAGTAAAGAATGTGTCTGCTTATATGCCTTTCAAGGTCAGGTTTAGCGAGGAAGGAGAGCGAAGCGAGATAACGAAGCGACAGGAAGGAGACGAGAGTAAATGAAGCTGAAAGAGTGATTGCCGAAGCCGAGGCGAGAGAGGTGAAAGTGGCGTGATTCTAGGAAGACCGAAGGCCGAAGTGGTGTCTGGAAGTTGAAGTCTGTGTCTGGAAGTTGTGTCTGGAAGTGGAGGTCTGTGTCTGGAAGTTGTGTCTGGAAGTGGAGGTCTGTGTCTGGAAGTGGAGGTGTGTGTCGGGAGGTTATGTCGGGAGGTGGAGGTGTCTGTCGGGAGGTTGTGTCGGGAGGTGGAGGTGTGTGTCGGGAGGTTGTGTCGGGAGGTCAACCCTTGTTACACTCCCCCGCACCTAAAGCGCATCTTGTCCTCAAGATGCTGGGACCTGTGTACGATCTTCAAAGTCTTGAATGATGCGCTGAGAGTTGGTGAGGTTGCCGACGGACTCCCAAGTGGCATCGTAAAGGGGGTAGCCGACCCACTTGACAAGGTACTGGACCTGACGACGATACGTGCGCTTGGATAGGATAGCCTCGACTTCATACTCGGGCTGATCGTTGATGATATCCGGCGGTGGAGGTGCTGGTGTTCGGGGAAGTGGAGAGCCAGAAGCCGGGTCGTGGTAAGGCTCGAGCAGGGAGACGTGAAAGACGGGGTGCAGACCGGACATGGAGGAAGGAAGGTCGAGCTTGTATGAGACCTTGCCGACTTTGGAAAGAATCTTGAATGGACCAGCGCGACGGAAGTCGAGCTTCTTGGAGGGCCGTGTTGTCTTAATGTGCTCGGTGGAAAGAAGAACGAGATCACCGATGTTGAAGTCGAGATCCATGCGGCGCTTGTCTGCATGATCCTTCTGATGGGCCTGTGCTTTGACGATGCGGTCGTGCATTTCTTGATGAAGAGCATGTAGATCCTCAGCGAGAGTGACCGAAGCAGGGGCAGGAACGGAAATTCCAAGAGTAGACGGTGTCCTGGGATGTCTCCCGTAGTTGGCTTGAAAGGGAGAAACACCAGTGGTAGCCGAAGGGGCATTGTTGACAGCAAACTCGGCCATGGGAAGGAGCTCGTCCCAGTTGTCTTGTTGGTAGGAGCAGTATGGACGGAGAATGTGTTCGAGAGTCCTATTGGTGCGCTCCGTCTGGCCATCCGTCTGAGCGTGGTAGGCCGAAGAAATGTTGAGCTTGACACCGAGGAGTTTCATGAGAGACTGCCAAAAGGAGGACTTGAAACGAGGGTCACGGTCCGAGACGATGGAGTCCGGGACACCGTGAAGGGAGATGACCTTGAGGAAAAGCTTGGCGGTAGCCATAGCATCGAGGCCGTCCATGTTGCAGGGATAGAAGTGGACCATCTTGCTGAAGCGGCAAATGACTACAAAAATTGCTGTGAAGCCGGAGAGAGTCTTTGGCAGATCCGTGATGAAATCCATGGCGACCGAGGACCAGGGCCCCGAGGGAGCAGAGAGGGGGTCAAGAGGTCCATAAGGCTTATGTGTTGGGGGCTTGATCCTCTGGCAGAGATCGCATGTCTTGATGTACTTGCGGATCATGTCGTCCATAGCGGGCCAGTAGTAGTAGCGACTGATGGTTGCTAAGGTCTTATCCGTACCAAGATGTCCACCAAGAGGAGCATCATGGTGTTCTTGAAGGACTTGAAGCTGGAGCTGCTCGGAAGGTACGAAGAGACGAGAACCATCCTTGACAATGAGACCGTCTTGAATCTTGAGGCCTCGCAGGTGATTATGCTGAGCCCGGGTTCGGGATTTCGAAGGATCGGAAAGTAGCTGGAACTCAATAGCTCCAGAGGTGGCGTTTTTGACGTCTTCAATAAAGCCGGAGACGGGGGATGAAATGCCAATGGCATTCACTTGAATGGATGAAGCAGCAGAGTTGAGGACCGAAGAGGATATTGATGCGGCTGCTGAGCCGGGGAGCAGGCGGATGAAGTTGATGTAGTCAGGACGTCTGGAAAGTGCATCTGGGACTGAGTTGGAAGGACCAGGGATGTACTTGATGGTGTAGGTAAAGTTGCAAAGAAGCTCTTGCCATCTTGCTTGGCGCTTGTTGAGCTCCTTCTGGGTCTTGAAGTATTGGAGGGAGTGATGATCAGTGAGAACCTCGAAGTTCTCGACATCTTCAAGGTAAAGTCGCCAGACTGTAAGACAGTGGACGATGGCGAGCAGTTCCTTTTCGCGGATAGGGTAATTGCGCTCAGCTGGAGTGAGCTTGCGAGACTCGAAGGCGACTGGATGCCATCGATTATCGAATTTCTGCTCGAGTACTCCACCGATACCGAAGTCGGAGGAGTCGGTCGAGACTCGGATTGGCAGGTCTGGACGGAAGATTCGCCGAACAGGAGCAGACTGGAAGGCTTGCTTGAGGGAAGAGAAGGAACGATCTTGCTCCGGACCCCAGGCAAACGGCAAGGACTTGGCGAGGAGCCGCGTTAAGGGTTCGGCCATGGTGCTGAAATTCTTGATGAATCGCCGATAGAAGTTCGCCATACCAAGGAATACTTGAATGTCACGTACACATTTCGGAGTGGGCCAGTCGTCGATGGACTCCGTTTTCTTGGGGTCCATGCTGACACCATTACCAGAAACGATGTGACCGAGGAACTCTGTTGGAGTCTTGAAGAGTTCGCATTTCTGTCGGGCTGCGTACAGCTGCTCTTCTTGAAGTAGCTTGAGAACTTGACCGACGTGCTGTTGATGTTCTTCAAGAGTCTCGGAGTAGATGAGAATATCGTCCAGGTAGACGATCACGAATCGGTCCAGGAACGGCCGGAAGAGGTCGTTCATGAGCCGCTGAAAGGTACGGGTGCATTGCAGAGGCCGAAAGGCATGACAAGGCACTCGTAGTTTCCGTATCGAGTCTTGAAAGCGGTCTTGTGAACATGGTCCTCGAGGACCTGAATTTGATTGTAACCGCTCTTGAGATCGATCTTGGAAAAGAACTTGGCTCGACGAAGCCTGTCGAGGAGATCGTCGATCCGTGGAAGGGGATATCTGTCCTTGATGGTCTGCTTATTGAGTGCTCTGTAGTCGTAACAGATGCGCAGGGAACCATTCTTCTTCGGGACAAACAGGACTGGAGATGCGTACGGAGACGCGCTTGGACGGATCCGACCGGCATCGACTTCTTCTTCAATGAAGTCGCGAAGGGCTTGAAGTTCCTTCTCGGAGTGCCGATAGAGTGGACCGTTAACAGGGGTTGATTCTGGGTGTTCGTCGATGCGATGCTGCACTCGGCGATCTGGAGGAAGTCCTGGAGGGAGCTTCTCGGGAAGACGGGCGAGAACCTCTTGAACATGTCTTCGGCATGCTTCTGGAGGGACTCCTCGTCGGGACTGGGGCTAGGACTGGGTGCAGGACTGGATGATGGCTGGATGAAAGCCACATAAATTTTTTCGGAACGGGCGAGCTTGGCGAGGGCTCCCCTGGAGATGACTGAGATCTTGACCGGGGCTGGAGAACTAGAAATGACTGGAGGTCTAGGCGCAATCAAGGCCTAGAGTTGACAGGAGGATCGGGGTTGGATCGGAGCTTGAGGAGAGTTCCGGAGGTCCAATCGATATCGGGATTGTGACGACTGAGCCAAGGCCGTCCAAGAATAACATCGGCGTGCTTGAGAGGCGCGACCGCGAGCTGGAGAGTTTCGGACCGAGTATCGGTACCGACTGAGAACTTGAGTTTCGAGTTTACTGAGGAATCGACGAGGACAGTACGTCCATCGGCGAGTTCGCACTCGACAGGATGTTGCAGGAGATGGGTGGGAAGAGAATTCTTGAGGATGAAGGACTGGGAGATGAGGTCGTCGGAGGCGCCACTGTCGATCAGGGCGGTAGCTCGACGGCCAGAGAGAGAGATCTGGATGTATATGAGTTGAGTACCAAGGATGGTATCAAAGTCAGAAGCCGTCTGAGTTGGAGCTTGAGCGGCTGTTGAAGTCGATACCGAAGTTGCAGAGACCATTGTAGACGAGATAAGAACCGGGCTTGAGGTTTCCGAAGGGGTGCTTGATGAATGCCGGGCGTCATCAAGCGGACTCAGTTTCCCGAGCTACGACTGGTCTTGACGGGGCAGGAGTTCGCCATGTGACCGGCACCACCGCAGTACAGGCAGAGGTTATTGTCACGACGACGTTGCTTTTCGGCTTCTGTGAGCGGACCACGACGCTGCGAAGCATCGAGCTGCATGGGAACGGGGCCAGAGGCGACAGGTTTGACGTGGAAAGGGATGTTGACCGGAGTAGACTTGAACGAGACCTTGGGCTTGACTTGGATTGAGGTTGCTTGGGAGGAGGGCTTGTTTCGGCGCTGTGCAAAAAGGCGAGCGTCGATCTGATTAGCCAGCTTGACGAGGCCATCGAAATTGGAGGGTTGAGGCAACAAAGCAAGCTGGTTGAGAACCTCATCCTTGAGGCCACGCTTGAAATGGTGAATCTTGATTTGGTCTGTGAGATCCAAGTGACTTGCGACCGCCGTAAACTCGGAGAGATAGGCGGAGACAGAAGACTTCTGCTGGAGGAGGTCCCACTTGACGAGCCAGTGTTCGAGAGGATCGATCTCAGCGAAGTTGGCGTTGAGATGGTCTTGGAAATCGTCAAAGGTAGACCAGGGAGGACCAGTTGGAGAGTCATCCAAGGTCTGGTACCATGTACGAGCCGTGAGTTTGAGGAAGGAGGCGGCGAAGATGATTTTGAGCTCCTCCGTGGGATACTTGCGAGGGTCGACCTTGAAGTGTTGTTTCACGTCGTAGATGTAGTCTGCGAGGGCACGGGTGTTGCGGCTACCATCGAAGGTACGAGGCTCCGGCAGCTTGGGCGCTTTGGTCTTGAGGACCGGGACTTGATCAGCTGCGGCGCGAGCCAGGTCGAGCTGAGCCTTGAGAGAGTCGAAGAGAGCTTGAGCTTCAGGAGAAGCTGCGGCGTAGATAGCTTGGGCGAGGTGTTGTCTGCGGCCGAAGCCATACCGGAAGATCCGCCTTCCTCAGGAAGGACGAAGATCTGGAAGGGGGCAAAGAGGTACCGGAGGAATCGAGGGATGATCATGGAGGAGGGCTTTGAGAAGGTTGGACTTATGCAAAGCTACCAAGTGTGACGCGGGTTGGTCAGGGGGGTATGTGAAGGACAAGGTGAATGAAGATTGCGGAGGTGAAAGAGTGGATAGAGTGAAAGGGGAACTGGTGGTTGTGGCTCGTGAGGAGATAGGTACAGGTACGAGTAAAGAATGTGTCTGCTTATATGCCTTTCAAGGTCAGGTTTAGCGAGGAAGGAGAGCGAAGCGAGATAACGAAGCGACAGGAAGGAGACGAGAGTAAATGAAGCTGAAAGAGTGATTGCCGAAGCCGAGGCGAGAGAGGTGAAAGTGGCGTGATTCTAGAAGACGAAGGCCGAAGTGGTGTCTGGAAGTTGAAGTCTGTGTCTGGAAGTTGTGTCTGGAAGTGGAGGTCTGTGTCTGGAAGTTGTGTCTGGAAGTGGAGGTCTGTGTCTGGAAGTGGAGGTGTGTGTCGGGAGGTTATGTCGGGAGGTGGAGGTGTCTGTCGGGAGGTTGTGTCGGGAGGTGGAGGTGTGTGTCGGGAGGTTGTGTCGGGAGGTCAACCCTTGTTACATTGTGATTCTGGCGGAGGATCGAGCCGGGGAGGCGGGGACCGAAACCGGAACCGGCGGGTTGGCGTTTTGAACAGGCTCCCAGGCGGCCACAGAGTTGGCGGCAGCTTCGAAAGGGTCAGGAGCCAGTCCGCAAGGACGGCCACAATGCTCGATATGAGCCCATGTCTGCTGGGAGGGAGAAAAATGGACAGTGCTGGTGTGGACAGAAAAAATGGAGGTCTTGTCGGAGGCGGAGGCGGAGACTGTGAACAGAGCGGGCGAGGCAGGCAAATCGGACGCGTTGATGAGTGGAATCGATTATGTATGGAAGGTCGGAGTGTGTGGGAGTGTGAAACAAGGAAAGAGAGAGAATGTCTTGAGGGGAGAGTGATGTATGGAGAGGGGGGAGGGAAGAGAGGGATCGAATCCAGTCATCACAGATATACGGAAGAAATATATTGATTACTGTTTTTGCTGTCCAGGACTGGAGACGTTGGCCAGCACATCTCGGATTGCGCTGTTGTCAGGGGAAAAGGTAAGCATTGCATTGTTTTCTGCAATCTGCTATGTGGATATTTGATAGCAGGGTTGAGCATGTAGGAATGCTCGTGAGCTTTCAACGCTTCTGCGCAAAGGAATCCTGCGAGAGAACAAGACTTCTGTGAGACCAACACTTTCGATCTTTAAATTCAATTTCGAGCTCTAACTGATTATTTAGATGCCAAGGCCCAAGCCTGCTACGGAGATATGATCTGTGGCGAGGAATCAGGAAAAGCACGGCGATCTTCCCCTCGGCGGCCGACAGAGTCCTCCTCGTCTACTACTCAATAGCAGCAGCAGAACACCACACTGCCTCCTCTCGAGCCCGCCCCGTCTCGCCAGCAGTAAGAAGGATGAGGTGGATAACACACTCTCAGCCACAAAACAGTCGACATATTAATCACGGACAGCATCATCATCACTCATCTCAAGTTCTGAACGTGCTCATCATCATAAGCAGCTCTCTCATCATCGAACCAAAAATGAAGTCATATGATGTAGTAGGAGTAATATACGATCATTCCGGTCATATTTGAGGTAATATCACGTAATATAGCGGTTCTTTTCTGGAGCTGCTCAGACTCCCCGAATAATCTTATTAACGTCCTGATTGATAATCAAGCTGGCACTTCGCAGCTGCTTTGTGATTTGCTAAATGCCGATTGCAAACGCTGAAAAACGAAGTACATCGTCGCGTGTCAGCAATATCGGGGCACGAATCGCCAGTCCGACAGGAATACCGGTTCCAGGCTTCACGATGTATTTCGGTTTCGCCTGTATCGAGCCGGATTGCTTGTTTTCTGGTCGTGATGCGCATTCAATTATACCATAACTGCGGAATCGTTGTGAAAAGCGGGCAGTATGAACTCCGGCCCCGCTTTCGAGCATTCGCACCACCGAAACACGCTCTGCGGCGACCTTATCACTTTAGGCGCCGAGATGGCCGTCGAGGATTCCATAAGAGTGATTTTTGCGGTCATCGTTTCTGGCCTGATCTTCTCGCCATCAATCACGCTGCCCCGGGCAAAAGGAAAGCGAAAGGGCGGCCATTGTTTGCCGTAAGCGATAACCTCTCACGCTATGATGGATTCCGAGCCCCGGGGAAGCTTGAACCGCAGCTTGTCCGGCTTGTATTCTTCCAGCGGACGACGGGTCACCCAGATGCGTCTTCGGTCTGGTCAATGACGAAACTGCCCTCGTCAGTAAATAAAACTTTGTTCCATAATCCATTGCGTCTTTCTGTTGCGGGGCGCGTGCTGCAGGCGCTTGAGACGATTTTGATGCGTCAGACAGGGCTTGCAGCGGGCAATGCGGCGATTATATCTACGACCTATGCAGAATTCGCCAAGCTGTCCGAAGGCTTACGCCGAATTCTCGCCCAGACCGCTCAAACGAGTAGGACGAGAAGCGCGCGCAATATACACATTCCAAATAGCAGAAAACAATGCAATACTTATCTTCCTCTTTGACAGCGAGCAATCTAAGATCTGCTGGCCAACGGCTCAAATTCTGGACAACACACACAGCAATTAACCGATTCCTTCCCTATGTATATGATCACTGGAGTCCATCCCTCTCTTCCCTCCCCCCTTCTCATACACCAATCTCCTCTCAAGAAATCCTCTCTCTCTCTCTCTCTCCCTCACACACACACACACACCCATCTTCACACACAATGGCTTTCCCCCATCACCGAGTTCAATTCGCCTGCATCGCCGGCGCCATTCACAATATCCGCCTCCGAGAGGATCTCAATTCTTACTGTCCCCATCAGCACTGCACATTTTTCTCCCTCCCTGCTGACATGGAGGCTCACTTCGAGCAGTGTGCCCGCCCTTGCGGACTGGCTCCTGATCCTTTCGAAGCTGCCGCTAACTCTGTGGCCGCCTGGGCACCGGTCCAAACTGCGGTCCCCGGTCCGGTCCTCGCCCACAATCACAACTTGGATCCTGAGCAGGTGCCCCGGGCTCCTGACACCAACTGGTCGGCTTATATAGTTCGCTTTTCCTCGTCTTCGGCACTGCCTTCCTGACTATTGGCCTTTGCGACCTTCGCCAATTGATTCAGGACCATCATAGCAGTGAGTTTTTTTTTTTTTTTTTTTTTTTTTTTTTTTTATAACAATATTTCCTCTCTGTATAGCTACCGAACGCGCTCTTTCTCGCGCTGCCCAGTGGAAGACCAATCGGTGCTGGGACCCGATTCCCCTGGCTCTCGGCGCATGTGCCGACTTCAAGGCCTGCTCTGCCAGTAACTCGTCTTCTCTTCTTTTGCCTCGCCTTCTCGCTCCTATCTTCTCTCTCCACTTCCTTGCATTCCTCATTATCCTTCTCTTGGTAATCGGCCCCCACTTCTACCTTCGTTGAGATACTCTAGATCTCTTTTTATGCTTAGGTTTTTTATCCCCTTTTCTCTACTACTTGCTCATAACCACTGCTTCTTCCTTTCTCCTTCCGCTCTTCCCCTGCACTCCCCTCTCAATTTAATCTTGCACTATGTATCTTTTGGGGTGGAAGGAAGGAAGGAAGTGATTCACATATTATACAAAAAGTTGCCCAACGAGAAGATAGCCGCCGCATGAATAGAGGTCAAAACATGGTTGGCCGTACCCGAAGCGTTGAGTTTGAACGGCGAAGGTCTGATGCTGATAGCAGTCGGCAGGTATCAGATGAGGATCTTCTTGTCGGTGGGGCGCGAGCCTTCGGCGATGGGGAAGAGACCAGAGATCCAGAAGGCGAGGACAAAGACACGGACGAGGATGGGGATGAGGAGGGAGGGTCCCAATGGAGCCTATGACTTTCTGGAAGTGGCTCTCGGATTCATTACCAAGGACGAGAGCAGCGGTGCAGCCGACGAAGGTGAAGGAAGATCGCCGTGCAATTCCCGGTTCCTCGCCGCAGATCATTTATCCGTAGCGGTTTTTGGTGTCTCAATTGAATCTGTAAGTTAAATTTGGAGCTCGAAATTGGATTTAAAGCTCGAAAGTGTTGGTCTCTCCGAAGTGTTGTTCTCTCGTAGCATTCCTTTGCGCAGAAGTGTTGGAACCTCACGAGCATTCCTCCCTGTTCGATACTACTATCTAATATCCACATAGCAGAACACAATACAATACATAACTTCCTCTCTGACAGCAGAGCAATCTGACATCTGCTGGCCAGCGGCTCGAGTCTTGGACAGCACACATAGTAATCAAGAGATTTCTTCCTTATATATGAGATGACTGCAGTCGTTCCCTCTCTTCCCTCCTCCCTTCTCATACACCAATCTCCCCTCACGAAAGCCTTCGCCCTCTCTCTTCACACACACACACACCACACACACACACTTATTTACAATGGCTCAGCACCGTCTCCGACTTCCCTGCCTCGCCGGGGCTATTCACCGTCTCCGAGTCCAGGACGGAGTGTATTCTTACTGTCCTCACGGACAATGCACTTTTTACTCCCTTCCAGAAGATGTTGGGCCTCACCTCTTGCAGTGCGCTCACCGCTGCCAGCTGGGAGGGTTTCCTTTCCACGCTGCCCCTGCCTCTCTCGCCGCTCTCGCCCCCGCTCCCCAGCCTGGCCCGGCTCCCGGTCCGGTGGTTCAGCCACAGCTCGACGAGGCACTCGAAGAGCCCCCCCCCCCGCCCCCCGCACCAACTGGCGGTACTCTTTGATTCGTCTAGCTGCAGCTCTCACGACTATTATAGTCACCACTGCATTGCATGACCTCAGTCTTTTGGTCTCGGATCATCAGAACAGTGAGTTTTTTTTTTCTTTTTTTCTAAAATCTGTTTTCAAAATACCGTTTTTCTAGATGTTGAAAGAGCTCCGTCTTATCAGGCCCAGCAGCAGGCCAATCGCTGCTGGGACCCCATTCCTCTGGCTCTTGGCCCATGTGCCGACTTCAAGGCCTGCTCTGGTCGAGACTCGTCGGTCCTCTTTTTGCCCCACACGAAGTCGATGCTAATCCAATAGTTGATTCGTCTGCTCTAGACGTTCTCACGAGCACGGGCAGCTCGACTGTCCGAAGTCGACGCGTACAGCCCAAACGGGAATCGCTGTCGGCGGGATCCAATATTGATCTTGAGCACAAGAGCTCGGATGTTTTGACCTCTATTCATGCGGCGGCCATCTTCTCGTGAGGCAACGTTTTGGATAATAAATCACTTCCTTTCTTCCTTCCACCCCAAAAGATACAGATACAGTGTAAGATCATATTGCAAGTAGTACACTGTCTATGTATCTTTTGGGGTGGAAGGAAGGAAGGAAGTGATTTATTATCCAAAACGTTGCCTCACGAGAAGATGGCCGCCGCATGAATAGAGGTCAAAACATCCGAGCTCTTGTGCTCAAGATCAATATTGGATCCCGCCGACAGCGATTCCCGTTTGGGCTGTACGCGTCGACTTCGGACAGTCGAGCTGCCCGTGCTCGTGAGAATGTCTAGAGCAGACGAATCAACTTTTGGATTAGCATCGACTTCGTGTGCAGGCGCGCTCGTGCCCAGCGGTGTGCCGTTTGGAGTTGTTGATGCGCTCTTCACTGGTGGTACCTTGACTGTGGGTACGACTGATGGGTGCTCCGTCTTCGAGCCGGCAGCGGGAGCTTGGGAGCGTCGACGTCTGCTTTCGCCCCGCTTCCGGTCCGATCTTTTCTCCAAGCCTGATTGGACTCTTCGTCACACTTCTCTTGGAGATCTGGTCTTCTCTCGGTTATGCTCCCTGACGGTATTCTCTCCGCTTAAGAACTTCCCGATATTAGCCGGAGAAGCGCCATGACACCCACGATGTCTTCTTCTTCGAAGACCGCTTCTTGTTTTCTTCCGCCGAATAACACAAATCTTTAGAGATCGAGGCCAACGAGGCAAGGACGCCCAGAATTAAGATGGGTGAGGCGAAGACTGACTGAGATTGAGATAAACGTAAAGCGCACTACTTTCGAGAAGTGAAAGGGGGATGGAAAAATTCGACTCCAGCACCATTGTATAGCTGGCCACTATACAGGATTCGAGCTGTCTGGCAACAGGTCGGCCTTACAGCATGTGAGCCGGGCTCTTTCAGAGTTCGAGTCCGAGGCTTGAAGCGGGAACACTCAACTGACGCCAGATTGGCCATGCGCCTCCGTGGCGAGACTATAGTTGTCGCATTTATTTCCCCAAACGGGCAAACGACCTGCCTGACTTGCGTCAACCAATCATATCCACAGACTGCCGTCCACAAACCTGCCAAGGTCTCTTCAGCTGTTCGAACGGAGTGAACGGTCCGCGCGAAAAGAAAAAAAAAGGCCATTGCCGCCAGGATGTGCTTCCGCGTCTGCCACGTCTTGCGATGAAGAGGAAACATCGCAGATACGCGCTAAACACAATGCCTTCTAACGTCAGCCAGAATAAGTGACGTTCTTTTGCCTTGTCGCACAAGCATCACGCCTTATTTCGGGATGTGAAGCGCTGAACGCGGTCACGGAAGACAGTTTTCTCCTGTTTCGACCAAAAAGGGGGCCGACATTGTGTTGAGAGTAAGAAAGAGGATCGGAAGATGGAGGGGATGTTTAAACTAAGAGAGATGATTAAGGTAAAGGGGATGCTGGAAGTAATTTAGGCAAAGCAGATCAAACCGCAGGTGGGCGGCGGGTTCGTGGGATTCTAAAATTTGATCAACCCTTTGGCGGAATCGGGTTCGGGAGGCGCCAGGACTTTGAAGGTGAAGTAACAGATAAAACACAGAACGTCAAAAAAAGAAAAGAAAACAAAAGAAAAAAGGAAAACACTTACTGTGTCGGTGGATCGCTGGGAAGTCGCATGTAGAGCCGCCTGCGAGCAGTAAATGCTCAAGGGCAGAGCCGATTTGACGAAGACACAACGTATGAAAGAAGGTTCTTGAGCAGCCGGGACAGGGTCGATCGGAGCGTTGTTCGGAGGTCGGCTATTTGAGCCGCTGCTGGCAGAGGGTCGGCCAAAACTTGGCAGGTACAACGCTCAATATGAGCGTGCATCTCCTGCTCTGTGAATACCAAGCAGGTGCAGTCGTCATGAGGACAAACAGGATGTTGTTCTTGTCGGAGCCTGAGACTGTGAAAGGCCTCAAAAGGCAAAACGTCAGAAAATTCGGACGCCTCACGCGATGCTGAATGAAGGCCATTTGTGTATGTGTGTGACAGGGAGAAATAGAAAAGAGAAAGAGAGATTGAGAGGAATGTGAAGCGCACTTCATTTTAAGAAGTGAAGGGGAGATGGAGAGCTCGAATCCAGCCCCGTTATATACAGGGAAGCACTCTTTGATTTTTCTGCGTGCTGGCCACTATACAGGATTCGAGCTGCCTGGCAACAGGTCGGCCTTACAGCATGTGAGCCGGGCTTTTTCAGATTTCGAGTCCGAGGCTTGAAGCGGGAACACTCAACTGACGCCAGATTGGTCATGCGCGTCCGTGGCGAAACTATAATTGTCGCATTTTTTTGCCAAAAGGGCAAAAGACCTGTGACTAGTGTCGATCCCACTCTCCCCTCCCCCTTCTCATACACCAATCTCCCCTCAAGAAAGTCTTCTTCCTTTCTACTTCACACACACATTTACGTATTTTACAATGGCTCTGATTCGGCACCGTCTCTGACTACCTTGCCTCGCCGGGGCTATCCACCGTCTCCGATTTCAAAACGGACAGTTTTCTTACTGTCACGGACAATACATTGTGGACTTCTTGGTTTTTACTCCCTTCCAGAAGATATTGGGCCTGATGTTCTGCAGTGCGCTTACCGCTGTCAGCTGGAAGGGGATCCTTTTCACGCTGCTCCTGGCTTTCTCGCAGCTGCTGCTGACCCGCTGCCGCTTCCCAGCCCGGCCCGGTTCCCGGTCCGGTGATTCCACAAGACCACAGCAGCCCGACGAGGCACTGACTCGAACTGTCAAACAGCCCCCCAGCCCCCCGCACCAACTGGCGGAAAATCATATTTCACCTGGCTGCAGTTCTCGCAGCTATCATAGTCACCACTGCATTGCATGACCCCAGCCTTCTGGTCTCGAATCATCAGAACGGTGAGTTGTTTCTTTTATCTTTTTGTTTTTTGATTTTATATGATGATCTGTTTTTCAAGATTCCATTTTCCTAGATGTCGAAAGGGCTCTGTCGTGTCAGGCCCAGTGGCAGGCCAATCGCTGCTGGGACCCCATTCTCCTGGCTCTCGGCTCATGCGCCGAATTCAAGGCCTGCTCTGTCGAAGAATCGTCGGCGCTGCTTTTGCCCCGCCTCCTCAGTCCGGTCCTTTCTTTCAGCTTCTTTGGATTCCTTGTTATCCTTCTCTTGGGAATCGGCGCCCGCTTCTACCCTTACTAAGATCCTCCACATCTCTTCCTTTGGTGAGTTTCTTTTCCCCTTTTCTCTACTACTTGCTCATAACCACTGCTTCTAACTGCGCTCCTCCGCTCTCCCCCTGCTCTTCTCAATTCAATCCTGAATGTGTATGTATTTGGGATGAGAGACCAATAGCCGGCAACACCTTCTGCCGTGCCGCCTCGTCGACATTCCTCCGCAGTGGCAACTTCACAAGCGCGATGAGGATGGCTCAGGGTTCTTTCTGGGTGGAGATGGTCATGCGGGTTCAGCGGCGCAGCCTATCAGTGTAGGCAGCGGCCGCCCTTCTGCAGAGCTCTGCCGGTGTCGACACAACTCAGGGAATCTAGAGGAGAGATATGAATTTCCCACGCTACATACGTATACATGAAATGGCACAGGCTGTTCGGAAGCGATGAACGCGTACCGGGCGGACACCTTGTCAGAGGTTCTTGTCTTTCTTGTCTTTATCCTTGTTGCCCATCTTCCTTCTCTTCTAGAACGCCTTGTCCGACGCTTGGGCGGCGAGTCCGTCTCCTACATAATCGCTCTCGGACTCTCATACCTGCGCATTGCTTAGAAGCTACATTCAATGAATTGCAACTCTCTTCTCTCTTAGGGCAAGGACAGTCGAACATGCTCCCAGTCGCATTGATCAACACGGTGTCGCGAATCCCAGGGTTGAACGTGGCGCGTCGCGTGACGCGTCGTGTTGATCGCGTGGAAAAATACTCTCCTTTGTCAAGAGCGTCGAGCAGGAGAACCACCACAACGACAACATGCTCATCAAGTCAGACACGGAAGCGCACGGCCGTACAGACTTTCCGTCGCGAACACGACCGCGTATGGGTCATTACCTCTCATCCAACCCTCAACCTCCTAGCCGCCGGTCATGAAAACTCTATCGTGAACGCCCGCCGCACGTCAAAAGCCAAAGTGGGAGCGTGGGAATCGCAGCTCTCTTCTCTCTGAGGACAAGGACAGACTGACATGTAGACCCCTCCAGTCGGATCCATCAATACGGTGTCCCGAATCCCAGTGCTGAACATGGCGCGTCGCGTGACGCGTCGTGTTGGTCGCGTGGAAAAATCCTCTCCTTTTTCAAGAACGTCGAGCAGGAGAACCACCACAACTACAACAACACCCTGCCAAACCGACCAGGCAGATACCCAAGCCCGCCGACACACAGACTTTCGCAACCAACGCGTTCATCACAGCCGCGCCTCTCGGGAGCATGGGAATCGCAACTCTTCTCACCCAGCCGAATCTATCGATACGATGTGACAAATCCCAGTGTTCATGAACATGGTGCGTCGCGTCGTGTCGCGTACTGTCCCGCGTCCCCATCAACCAGCTGTCCAGTACCTCCTTGATGGGACGATCCAGCATTTATCTCATTGTTTCATCTCGCGCTTGCGCTTGTTTCTTCACTGTAAGGATGAGCACGGAGCGCCCCGGAGTGCTCCGTACTGCGGGGCCGTCACTCCGGGCGCTTCGAACTCCGGCTCATTTAGAGACACAGAAGGATGTCACTCCGTTCTCCATCAGGATGATAGGTGCCCCAGAAAACTTACTCCGTACTCCGTCAAAATCAAAGGCGTTTCCAAAAGCTCACTCCGTACTCCGGGAACTTGTTTGATAGCGCTCAAAAAGTGGTGTGGTTTACAAAATGTGAGCGTCCTTGATCAAGCTTCTAACAGCTGTCCTTGAGTGAGCTGTCGAAAGCTGCTTAAAATACTGTCTTCGGCCAGTTTTGGACGGCGAGATGAGAATTTGAAAAATATCTTTTGAAAGCAGTTCAAAAATCCCGTCAAAATATCCTTGTTTATGGCTAAATATCTTTCACATGAGAAATGTGGAGGTCTCGGAGCGCTCCGGACTCCGGGGGTAGCTGCGCACTCCATCACATTTCGCGGAAGTATACTCCGTACTCCGGGACAGTTCGTGTTAACCTGATAGGTCCGCTCCGTAGTCCGGGAGATTTTTGGCAGACCCGATGTCAGCTCCGTACTCTGGCAGTATGGACATTGGACCTAGCCTCCAGATTTCCACTCCGTACTCCCGGCTCCGGAATCCCCTGAAGTTGGGTCCCGGATAAGCGGGACGCTCCGTAAAAGCCGCTCCGGGGCGGCGGGGCCTACTCCGTGCTCATCCTCATTTTCTTGTCTACATAGTATTTCATCGTCTTGTACCCAATACCCATACAATCTTCCTGTAATAATGAAACTCAGTGGTCAGGTATCAGTCTGTCAGTGGTCGGCTGGACTTATGGACTTAGTGACTTATCACTTACCACTTTGATATAAGTCTAAGTCTAGACTCTAGACTTATTAGTTATTTGTGACTTAGACTTTGTGACTTATGATTGGACTGAGACTTGGCCTTTTTTGAGGCCAGGACAGTGCTCGGCAAAAGTGTCATATTTATGAGTCATATATATGACATGACAGAATATGATCATATTTTCTCATATGACATGTCACATGACACGATTTTCGGGCCAAAAATTGGCAGTCATATATATTATATATACTACATATGACTTGATAATACCAAATGTGACATAAGATGACTAAATATGACCATATGATTTGAAATCGTATCCAATATGATCATATATGAACAATCGAAGGTCATATATGATCATCTTATATGACCTTCAGTAGTCTGATTCTCAAATCGGGCTTTTTGGTCGGCAACGGCTGTTCGGATTTTATCCTTTGAAGCTCCGAGCACGCGTGAGAATGGGAACCTGATCCCCCCTCCTCTCCCAAAGCCCTGCATTACGCGATCTCCGATCTCCCCATGGGCCATGGTCCATGAGTCATGACTCATGAGTGAAGTCGAGAAGATAATGAAAAAACATCAGTCGACTACGCAGGCCGCAGCGCTTGTGAGAAATCTTTTGGCTTAAACATGAGCGACGAGATCTTTTATGATCATAAAAGGTCATATACTCATATATGACCTGGAAAACTCATTTTTTGGCCCAAAAAAATTCATGTCATATATGATCATATAGGACTCCTATATGAGTTCTGACTGATCATAGACATGACATATGACTTTACGATTTTGGCATCTAGTCATATATGATATGACATATGACTTGGCCTCCAAATATGATCCTACATATATGACATGTGCCGAGCACTGGGCGGTGGGCCAGGACTAATTACTGACTACATACTGACTTTAAGTCCCCAAAGTCCAATCTCGTCCGGCTCGAAATTCTTTGTTTTGGCTTGCAGGAAAAGCGTCAAAAACCCAAAAGTGAGCGTCAGTCATTGGCACCAGCCACCAGCAGAGAAACGTTTTTTGTGTTTGGCAAAAAAAAAAAAAAAAAAAAAAAAAAAAAAAAAAATCTTCCAACTCGATTTTAAGTATAACATGTAGTCTAACTAAAGTCAGACTTCAAGTCTAAATCTCAGTGAAAATGGCCGGGGGAAAAAGTTGACCTCCAGTGAGATTTACACTGTCAGTGTGTTGTCAGGTGACCTATGGGGGTGCCAGGGTGCAAAAGTTGACGCGCAGGGGACACTGTTTTTGATTGACATCCAGTGTACATCCAGTAAACATAGGGTGATATCAGTGGTCGGCATGGACTAAAAGTCTAACATTTTTCGATCTCAAAAGTCCAAGTCCAAGTCTAATGTTCCCAAAAGTTCAAAAGTCCAAGTCCAAGTCTAGACTTTAGTCACAAAGTCAGACTAAAAGTCTAACACAAAATTTGGGCACAAATAGTGACTTTATTGGGACTTTTATGACTGAAAGTCCAACTGTTAAGACTTAAAGTCGAAAACGCCAATTTTTTGGTCATTTTCAAAATGTCGTTTTTGAAAATATCAGACTCAATTTCGACTTTAAGTCACGATAGATCAGACTTTTGGTCACATAGTCGGTCAGCCGTGTGAGTATTGAACTAAAAGTCCAAAGAAGTCTAAGCATTCTTGTGACTATTGGACAATAAGTCTGACTGTTAGTCCAATAGTCTGACATTTCAAAGCAGTGTTGGACTTTTGGACTTTTTGAACTTTTAGTCTGCCCTCCCCACGAAAAAGTCCAAGTCCAAGTCTAAGCCCAAAAGTGTAAAAGTCTAAGCCCAAAAAAGTCTAGACTATTAGACTTTTCAAAAGTCCAATGAGAAAGTCTAAAAGTTTGCCGAACACTGGGTGATATTCGTAGGATTACATGGGTTTTTTAGTTGACATCTGGTGTACATAGGGTGAAATCGTGCCCAAAGCCATTTTGTTTTGGTGGATAATTCAAACCCAGGGAAGAAGGTACAGAGGAATTGAGGGGGAGCAGAGGATTTTCACTCGTTCTTGCCCGCGCAATCTCATTTCATTTCGCTGTGAGCTCGCTGCCCGTTCAGAAGAGTGGAGACCATCAGAGAAAGCGCTACCTGCCGGCCGACAGTCAGGACTCCCTTACCGCGAAGGACTGTGAACGGTCCTCGTCCTTACCTTACCTCGCTGAAAATTATGTCTTCCCCGTGGGCCGTGAAGGGCAGCGCCTCGATGCGCATATCTTGGTGGCACCTGCGCACGGGCACAGCCAGAGGTCGGCATGGGTACAGTCTTGGGTATTTGACCCACGATACTGTACTCTTGGGTACAAGTATTTTTTCCGACGAGATCGATACTCATACTCGCGAGTATACCCAAGTATTACTTAAGTATACTCGCGAGTATTTTGTTTAGTCAGTATTACGTAATAACACCAATTTACCCAAGTATTACTTGGGTATACTCGCGAGTATTTTTTTGATAGTCAGCATTACGTAATACGTTCTCTGGGCTCTGGCGGTTCTGATTCACTATAGCTGTAGCCTGTAATTGTGTTATCCATAGTTGTAACTATGATATCACTGTGGTTGTAACATGTCACTATGCTGTCACCAATCACCATGCTGTCACTATAGTTGTAACATGTCACTATGCTGTCACTATGGTTATAACTACATGATCACTACAGCTGTAACATGCCATTATGTCATCAATATAGTTATAACCGTGACCATCAGCTAGAAGAAGTGAATGGAATCTTTTTGTTACGTAAAATGAATAAGGGATGGGTACATTCTTGGGTACATCTTGGGTATGGCGAGTATTACTCAAGTAATACTCAAGTATTCGAAACTTGGGTATCTGACAGCTCATACCCAAGACTGTACCCAAGGACTTGGGTACAGTCTTGGGTATACCCAATGTTTACCCATACTCATGCCGACCTCTGGGCACAGCTCCAGCGTCCCACTATGAGTAGATTCCGCGCTTTGGCGCGGTAAAAATACTCATGGTTCCGCGGCAGGGAGTGGTTGAAGTTGATGCAACGTATCAAATATATACTTGCTATGTGAAAAAAACATGTAACATCTTTGGCAGCATGACAGTGTCAGAGAGGTTAAGAAGTCAGTAACAATTCCTTCAAGTCGCGAGATCGATTCCAACGACGTTCGTTTCTTTTTCACTCTTTTTACTCTTTTTTGGAGGAGGTGCAAGGCAAGTCTGTACACCGTAAGCACACCATAGGTCCACCACAGGTCATTTGTGTTCAGCGCCTGGGTAGCAGACAGGGGGTAAAAACGGACGTCCAGTGAACATTCTGAAAATGGAAGATACACTGGACGTACACCGCAGGGAACTCGGCTGCAAGCCACATTTATTCCGCAAAATCCCAAAAAAGCCAGGTGACGCCCAGGAGACCTATACAGTGAAAAATTGTACATTAGTGTGAAACACACTGGATACACCCTGTGTGCACCCTGCCATTTTCACTGAGTCTAAATACTGACTTAAATCGGACTTAAAGTCTAAATGATCACTCAAGTGACAAGTCAGACTTTAAATCCGATTACTGGCTTAAATCAGACCTTGAGTCTCATTAGTCTGATCAGACTTTCCTTGGACTTTCGGAACTGCTCAACAGAGCGCTATGCCCTCACTCAGTACTCAGACGCTCAATCTGTGTCCGCCATCAGCCGCAGCTCGGACCGACGCCATCAAGCCTCTGCCCAGACAGGCGCGGAGTGCGGACAGCCCCCTCGTTCGCAGATACCGCGAGGTATAACAGGTGAGCTTCTTAGCAATGGAAGGACACTTGATGAATTCGCTTGACTAACAGCTACTCCATACTTCACAACCACCAGCGCATCGGCTTCCAGTCTCGACGCGTTGAGGGCGGGCTGGGTAACTTCGCGTTTCTGGCATGTTGGGACTCTTCCCAACGCTCGGACCAGCTCACTTCCCTCCCCAAGTCTTCTCTTGCTGCCGTCCCTGCGTTTCTCATTTGTGGCACACACGTAAGCGGAAGTGCGACGGCCGGACCTCGAGGAAGGAGATATCTTCTCATTTCTCATCGTCAACCACTTGCAATCCTCAGTTTTTACCTCCCACCAGCCTTACCTTTACCTTTTCCCTCGCGCTCACCGCTAACGCTTACTCTGCAGGTAGATTATTCGCGGCGGGTAAGCTTCGCCCAGCGTGTCGTCCTGTGAATTTTGGGCCGATGCCTGATCGCTGAGGTCCTTGGGCTGTTTTCCTTTTCTCACTTTCTTCTCAGCATCTCGCAGTGCATGATGGAAGCCATCAATCAGGTCCCGACAGCCGGGGATACCGAAGGCCTTGCCATGGTCCGCTTCTTAGCCATGCCGGAACTCGTCAACGTCGTCCTCGGTTACCTCAGTCGCGACCGCATCGATCTCCTTGCCCTCGCCCTGGTCTCCAAATCTCTGCGTGCTCAGACTCTTTGCATATGGGCCAGGCATCTCGACCTCCCCGTATCAGCAGCAGGTCGCCGACTCCGCTTCTTTTAGGCCAATCCGGAGTTGCTTGCCTATATTCGATATCTACGCGTCCGCAGCGATGTTGTCGACAGTGGCCTCCTAGGATCAACAATTTCCCAAGATGCAATGTCCGAGCGGAAGTGGACCTGCCTCCACGATTTGCTCCAGATGATCGTACAAGCCTCTCCGCCAACATCCACGCTGCCTCTCGTCGACCTCACCATTCGGCCCGACGACTGCATTCCCATCCCCATCCCGTTGATCCAACGTACTGTCGCCTATACCTTCTTTGACCATACGGGTGAGGAGTCTCGGCTTCGTCACTGTTGAAATTGGATATACCGGACTCATTTGGCATTCCCGACGAGCCCTTCCGGGTCCTGAGCCAGCAGGCTTCTCGAGCGACTGCACACGAGACGTGAGCGCGTGAGCCGTGAGTGAGGCTCTGTGATCGGCGCCCTGTCGATCATTGCCAGTGAGCATGCGAGCATGTTCCACAGCTCACCTTGTCGATCCTCCCTCAGTTCTGCGGGTTTCCAGCAGATTCCACTTCCCAAACCCCCCCCCACCTTCTGCTGATCGCTGATCATCGGGCCCTTGGCACTTGGCAGCGTCGCAGTTGAGACCCAAGGGCAAGCGGTGTCAAATGTCCAAAAAACTCCAAATGGCAAATGCCAGATCTTGCTTGTAAGAAGTGGTCTGCGGCCTGTGCCAATGGCAGGCACTAATCGTTGTATTGCGCCGCATTCTTTTGTATTAAGTGAGCTGGCTGAAGAAATTAAATTAAGGTTTCCCGTTCTCACAGGAACGGCAACTCCTTGGCAAAAACTGACGGTGGACGGGCTTGGCAAGGGACGGATCTCACAAAGACCAGACTTCTTCCTCTCTGCCAGAGCACCCTCAATTTTGCCAGCCAAGGCCAGGTGCATCAGGCGGAGCGCTGGCTGCTCTCTCTCCTTTGTTGCTGGGGTCGACCTTACATGCTGGCTGGCCTCATTCTCTCCTGCTTTAACGTCGTCTCTGACCTTCTCTCCACCATCACCGGCTGACTTTTCTTGCCTCTCATCGCTCTCAACCTCACACTCTTTCTGTCTTTTCTTCATCACCTCTCTCCTTTCTTCTGAACTCTCTTTACAGCCGCAACAGTACATCACAATGCGCGCATCCGTCCTTTTCCCAGCAGCACTCCTTGCCCTTGCGGCCTCTTCCGTCGCCTCCAACAGCCACAACGCCATTCGCAGGCCATCCCTTCCCCGCCGCCTCGACAGTGCCCCTAATTCGGCCCTTTCAGATCCCATCGTCGAGCGAGGTCTCCTCGACGCACTCTGGCGCCGCTTCACCGGCCGCGCTACCTGGTACGGTGTCGGCGTCACCATGGGGGCCTGTGGTAAATGGACCACTCCCGACACTCGTGCGGTTGCCTTGAACATCCAGCTCTACGGTAATCCCGATGCCCAGTCTGCGTGGTGTGGGAAAAAGCTTCGCATCACCAAGGGTGGACGAACCTCTATTGCGACTGTTGTTGACTGTTGCCCTACCTGCCCCGGCGACGGTGATTTGGACATGTCCAAGATCCTCTTCCAAGACTTCGCCGGCCTCGACGCAGGTATCTTCCAGATGTCCTGGTCCTTGGTTGGTGACAATGACAACGACGATGGCAATTCGGGCAAGGACAACCGTCCTGACAAGAACAACAACAACAACAATAACAACAACAACAAAAACAACGACGACGACGATGAGAAGGACAAGCCAAAGCCGAAGCCGAAGCCGACGCCGACGCCCACACCCAAGCCCAAGCCCACACCTACGGCGACCAAGACGACGACTAAGACCAAGACGACCAAGACGACGAAGAGCGAGTCGAGCACATCGACCTCATCCGAATCTGAATCCGAGTCGGGAGCTACCTCGACTGCCAACCGGGTCAAGAAGCCCAAGCAGACGTCGCAGAGGCAGAGCAAAGGCAACAACATTGCTAACCTCAGCAATGCCATCTCCGGTCTCAGGATGATGGTCCATGCCGGCAACGCCTAGAAGTCTCCATCTGATGTTGTGCGTACATCCGATTGTGGGAGAGCAGCGAATGCCTCTTCATCCGCAACAGGGCCCCTCACCAAACTCCTTCCGCCACCATGCGTTCGGCACCTGTTCATTCTTTATAGTATCCCTCGGCTACATCCCCCGTTTCCTGGTCCACCCAGGCGCCCATATTCTCCTGCCCTTCCTCGGACTTTTTCTCAGCGGATTCAGCAATCACGGTTGCAGGACAACTTCAGGATCCTCGATTCACTGGCTCCGCTTCGTCCAAATCTTCGGCTCTCATCGTCATCTCTCGATTTTCACCAACATGGGCTTGATGTCCAGTCTCACATTTTGCTTTCGGTCCGGATCTCACCTCGTTCTCTTTCACCAAGCCTTCCCTTTCTGTGGTCTGTACGCCTCTTTTCTGCTAGGGCCTAAGGGCATGTGGAATCTCGAAGATATCCTCTTTGTCTCGGATTGAAATGTCCAGGAAGTGCGGCAGTGCAAACGATGGTCATGAAATCGTTGGAAAGACTCCCAAACTTTGCCGTCGGTTGCACCTTAACACTCAGTCAAAGATTTCCCTGCGTCAACCTATCCGTTGTCGCTTCACTGCCGGTCCGTCATCAGGATCGGAGGGCTTCGTCGAAGCCAGATGGAAACGCAGCTCAGGGGTATCCCACGGCGCTCGAGGATCCTTCATCATCAATGGGGAAGCAGCTACCATGAGCTGTCGTGCCTCTCCCAACGCCGATTCCAGCTCTGCCTTCCTTTGTTTTACTTCTCCAGCTGGGGTCCGTATTTTGGTGATTTGGACGTGGGCATCTTTTCCCTTCCCGTCGGCAACCACTGTGCAGGAATAGCTTTCCAACACGTTTCCATGATTCTTGATGAATGCCCGTGCCTGGATGATGCTGTCGAAGGTTCGGACCGTCCACCATCGCTCTGGTCCGCGAAGGAAACCCTCGACTATACGATCTGTGTGAAAGGTGGCCGTGGGCTTTCGAAAATCTGCTACGCCCGGCGGCAGTTTGCGCAGACTCTTCAGAAGCATTCCTTCCCGAGCTTGAGCAAGCGGCCTGATAATGTCACGCTTCGTTTCGAACACCAGCGGATACCTCTGCTGCATCATTCTGAGTGTCCTGATGCTGCGCTCCCAACGAGACTTATCCGCCTTCATTTGCTCGTCGATCAGAGATTGGCAGAGGCTCGAGTCCAGCGACTCGATGGCAAATCGCCACAACTGATTATCTTGGTCGTCATACGTCGGGAAGATACTCTTCTTGGGACGGGGATTCGTCATTGCCTTGACGAGCAGGTCGAAGAACAGTTTCCACTTCCAAGCATCGACCTTGGTGTCGAAGCAAGTCTGGAGGACGTATATCGTATCGCTCGTACTGCCCGAAAACAGATCGCTGATTCTGCTGCGGATGCAATCGTCGTCCCAAAGTACATCTGTGCTGATCAGGTCCAATAATGTCTGGATCGCTGTCCTTTCCCCGGGACCGCAGCCAAGAAATTCCTTTGGGCTGGAGCATATGTCGAGGAAGAATCGGAGGAGATGATGAAGATCAGGTCTGGCGACCACAATTTTGAACAACTGCTGTCGGAATCCGTAATAAGGAACTGAAATTGACGATTCGGTGGAGGCAGATTCGGACTTGCGGGCCCAGAGCTGCAGGAATTCGGAAACTGAAGCTGGTGTAGCGGAGTCCGCTTTCAGCTTTTCGAAGGACTCGACCTCGCCGCGCATTTCGAACAAATGCCAAGCGTCGTCCTCTTTTGGCCAACCAACTAGTGCACATTTATAGAAGCTGTTGGTCTTTTCGACTCTGTCGTAGTTGTCGTAAGATGTCAGCTTGAATCCGTGCCACGCGCCGTCCCATGACTTGCCATCCGGATTCAGGACCTTGGTTTCGTCTAGTTCCCTGCTCAAAGTGTCGAAGTCGGCGCTTCTGTTGACGACAGCCGTCCCGTCGAGCGTGTATAGCCCATCAATGCTCTGCTCGTCTTCGATGGGGTTGGATTTCCACTCTGCTTCCGCGAAAGAATACCGTCCGCGCGCAACGTAGGTTGTCCCCCTCCTTGCCTTTGCGAGATAGAAAACATAACCTGCGGCGCCCATCGCGTCGCTCGCTCCTTGTAGAGTTCCAAGTAAGGTCCGATCCTTGGCCTTCAGATTGGTTTTCGAAATGGATTCTTCTCCTTTAGGCTCGTAGACTGGGTCTAGAAGTTGGACGATTATCCACTTCTCCTGGGCAATCCTTGATAGAACTTGCGCAACGTTAGCCTTGAGCGTGCTGTTGAGGCTAGATATTGGTGTAGATTCGGGCTCCGAATTCGGCCAAAGTACAGCATATTCCAAGAAGAGGGAATAGCCATGTTTGATCGGAGTGATGCTGAAGTCGGCCTCCGCATCGCGCAAGGCGAAACTGCAGCCATACCGGGCACTGCTCTCGTCATCGTCGCCGAGACCGTAGATCGTCGGAGATTTGCCATCTGGCTTGTGGACTAGCACATTTCCGCCCTCGCTGAGAGAAGGCAGTTGGACGATCAAGGTGCAAAAGTGATTTGGATTTTCCCTCCGACCGTGCTGTCTTGTTGAGGTGTTGCTGCGCCGAAAGAGTCTGAGATGGCAGAGCTGCGCAGAGAGTGTGATATGAGGTAGGCCCAATTGCGACGAGACCAATTCCATCGTCTTATCGATTCCCCTCTGCCATTCTGGATTCTCGAATTTGACCTTGGAAGCTTCGACCTCCTCAAACGCTTCCAAACATGCCTGGTCCTTTGATGCTTGCGCAACGGCCTCGGCTTGAAACGAGCTGAGAATTGGAAGTGCGACATGGCCTATGCCCTCAATGAAGAGGCCCGGTAAGGACGGCAACCACTCTGCCTTGCCACTGAATGACAGGACGGCTTGGCCGAGAAGGATTCCAAGGTCGTGCACGGGCCCATCTTTCGGACCACACGGAGGACCGACAGGACACGCGCCACCGACTGAGACCTCGTCTTTGGGAATGGGCGACCCAGGGCGATCGTCCTCGTCATAATAGTCGCAATCTTCCTCAGAGTCCCAGGGCATTGCCTTGTTGGTCTTTTCTTTTGAACCGGTGGGTGAGTCGAGTGTTAGCGGGCCAGTGACTCACACTCAACTGAACTCACGACAGTGAGTCGACCTCATTCCAGTCGGGCCGACAGCACTCTCGGCCGTAAGGTCTCTCACCCACTCATGATGTCCTGAGATTGGACAATCGCGACATCCACCACCTCTTTTCTTTTAGCGGTTGGGTTTTTGACCATCATTTGCACCTCATGCATCATGCATCATAGTTCAAGGCTACTCGGAAGGCCAGCAGGCTGGGATCTATCACTGTCACACCGGTTTCTCTACGATTCAGCTTATGTCGTCTTCCCAAGTTTTCCCCCTCCCCATCCTTTCTCCGTCGATCCACGGTGCTCGGCTTCCCGCTCTTATCAACCACTGCGTGTATGCCTGGCAAGTTTGTAGTTGGTTTTGGATTACTCATAATTGCTGAATCTTCTTCGCCCACAATGTCGTCTGCTTCTTCTTCTCTAGCCCGCCTGTTCAGGGGGAGCGGTCCGCCGGCGTGGGGGGAGGAGGGGCACACGTTGCCATACCCAACAAATCATCGCGCTATGTGTCGGACCAAACCCTCGAAGAGCAGCCACTCGCACAAGCACTTAAGCTGACTACTTCGTTTTGCTTTTCAGTCCGTCCTCACGCTCGTCGCTCCCCGCACCCTCTTCCTTCCTCAACCTGATATCCCCCTCTGTTCCCTTCCTGAACAGCTAGATCTACGTCAATCATGAGAGCTGTCGGCTTTATCCTTGCCGCTCTTTTCCTGGCGTCTGCCTCAGCACGTATCATCAGCGCCGACAAGGCCCCGTACGTTCGCTCCCTCACAAAGCGTTCCAACTTCGACGAAGAGATCGTCAACCTGGGATTCGAAAGCGCTATTCATAAGCGCGTCGCCAAACATATCCGACCCGACTATACCAACGCCTGGCAAAGGAGGAAGCGCGCAGCTGCTGACGACGGATCTATCACCAACTTCGGCTCCAAAGATCCCCAGCCTCAGCGCGGAGACAAAGGCGCTTCATTCCTTCATGAATCCAATGTCGCCATCGACAAGCAGAACATCGACTACCTGAGCCCTCCGCCCACTGACGCTGGCGTGGTGCCCAATCTCAAGTGGAGCTTCAGCTTATCCAAGACCAAGCTTCTCAAGGGTGGCTGGGTCAGGGAGCAAGTGGTCACCGATCTTCCGGTCTCTAAGGACATTGCCGCCGCCGAACAGCGTCTCGCTCCCTATGCGTACCGAGAGCTGCACTGGCATCGAGTCGCTGAATGGGCCTTTGTCATCAACGGAACGGTTCGCATCACGGGAAACGATGAAGACGGAGGAAACTACGTGGCAGATGTTCAGGCTGGCGACCTTTGGTGAGTGACACACAGCAATCGAGTCGGTTACCCGTTCACCGTAACATTTTCATCTCACCATACTGCCACGTCTCTGGAACAATGTCTTAACAGGGCTTTTCCGCGCGGCGTCCCTCACTCTCTCCAAGCTGGACCAGGCGGTGCTCAGTACTTGCTTGTTTTCGATGATGGAAACTTTGATGCGCAAGGCACAACGTTCATGGTGAGAGGTCTCTGAAGTTGAGTCCTGCCGTTTCGTAGCTGATCCAACTTCCTCTTCCCCTCGACACCATCTTTTGCTAGGTCGATGATTGGATTGCACACACTCCCAAAGACGTCTTAGCCGAGAACTTCGGCATCGATGCATCTGCTTTTGCGAATGTCACCACCCCGGACCCTTACATCGTCGCAGCCGATTCCTGGCCAAGTCTCGAGGACGCGCAGGCAGCAGTTTCCTCCAATCCACAAGGTCAGACCAAAGCGCCCTTCCACTACGAGCTCAGTAAGCAGGAGCCGACTCATGCACCTGGTGGGGGTGGATGGGTCAAGATCACCGACCTCCGACACTTTCCGGCGTCCAATACACTTGCTTCGGCCCTGTTTCATGTTGAGCCCGATGTCATTCGAGAGCTGCATTGGCACAAGAATACTGAGGTATGTTCCGTGACCGATACTACCTGGAACGTTCGAAGCTGACTTACAATCAATATCTGTCCCAGTGGGGATAAATTCTGAGTGGGAACGGGCGCGCCACAGCATTTGCAGGTAGTGCAAGTGCTCGCACATTCGACCTTCAGCCAGGTGACAGCTGGGTCTTCCCGACGTGAGTGTGACATGTCTCGATTCTCGCGCATGGTTTCTCACCGGTCTTGCCTTCATCCGTCTACCACAGCAACTTCGGACACTACATCCAGAATGTCGGCAACGAGCCTCTCGTCTTCCTCGAGATTTTCCGAGGTCCCAACTTTGGACACGACGTCAAGTTTGACGACTTCTCCTTGCAGCAATGGCTTGCACTCAACCCACCGGAGCTTGTCGCGCGGAACCTGAACGTTTCAATTTCGGTCGTGCAGCAGTTGAAGAAGGAGAAGCAGATTCTCGTTGCGGGGAAGCAGAAGCAGTAGAGTAGAATAGTCGCTAGGGCTGATCTCTGCTCGAACCGTGCCCCACTCCCCCTTCATCAGAATCTAGTTTCACGTCGCACCTGCCTTCTTTGGCGCTCCTTCATATTTCCGAGCGATCGAATCGAGAAAGGCACCTCCTTAAAATAAAGCCAAACGCGACCGTCGTTTTCGGCGCTTGCTGATGTAATCAGGATGACCGTGGGAATTTTATAATTTCTGTCCCGATTGCTCTATAGGCTGAACGAGCAACGCACTTGGACAGATGGGTTTGAAGTGCATCTTTTAGGGGGCATAGACTACCGACCTCTTGCTCACAGCTCAATGGATCCCGATCAGAGTCTGCGCTGCTAGCAGAATACATACTACTATCCATACTGCATCCTACTCGCTTCGATCTTGATTCATCTTACAGGCCTTGTTTGCATAGTAGCAGACCAGTCAAATTCAATCCTGGTGTAAACTCGAGGGAAGATACCAAGGGAATCCAGAACGGCAATGCCACGCTCATCGACAATTATAGCCCAAAAGATGAAGAGAAGGGAAGAGGAAGAGGACGGCCAATTCTTTAAAAGAGGAGGGAACACAGGTGATCGATGGTAGGGCTCTATCGCGGCTGGCCGCTGATCGACGACAAATTTGCCCTTAATCGAAGATTGTAACGTAGCAGAGAAGCAGACAGAAAGAGTGCGTCACGTAGACGGCGGTAGTGTCCCACGTCAAATAAGGCGCCCAGATGTTCGTAGCTCCGTGCGAGCTCCATTCCAAGAAAGCTAAACGTTGCTCGGCACCTTGCATCTTGCAGTAGTCCTGAAAAAGTCGACGAGGCAGCGGGCAGCGGAAGGCTACCGATGAGAGTCAACAGAAGCACTACGCTTCATCCACTTGTCATTCTCCCGCCTTCGAAGATGAAGCGGGCCCGGTAGATCTGTCGTCAGTTCGAAGGGGTTACTGTCAAGAGAATGTATTCGGATCGACAGAAAGGAAGAGTTAGATGTGATCAGCGGGAAAGGGATGAGAACAAAGAAGAGTGGCTTCCAACGATGGGACTGCGGACAGGAGGAAAAGACCCATGGAAAGGGGGAAAAGGGCCATCTCAGCGCTGTCAGCCTTGTGCGATGTCATTCACTAAAAGATGCAGCACACAAGATTCCAGCAGACGAAAAAGAGTTGCCGATCTCAATGAAAGGAGGCCGGGGACGCGAGAGAAGAGAACAGGCTGGGATCGACAAATGAGGAGAAGAGAGACTCACCACACTCCTCTGTTTGCAGTTTTGGGGGGCCTGGGGGGAGAGCGCTTTCTCTCCAGGACTTGATGCGACGAACGAAGCGTGGTGGGCGGCCAGTCAGAACGAGAGGACTTGAAGGAAGAGAGTAGGGATTTCGCAAGAACAGATGTCAGCTCCGCGCGGGTCTGTACCAACGACAAGCAACACTTCGGCATTGACAGTTGAGCCTTGACATCACCGGAAAGACCGTGCGGAAACGCTCATGTGGATTAGAAGCAGCCTTTGTCACACGGAAACAGGGCCCTGGCGCGAAAGAACACTGGTCAGATTAGGGGATGTGTGATGCTAAAGTGAAGATCAGGAAATTTGGAAAGCAAAGCAAAGCAAGAAGCAGCAGGGTCTAAAGCGGAACTCGGCGCTCAGTGAAGATCGACGGACATGGTGAGGATGTTGTTCTTGCGGCTGAAATCAACGTCGTAGTACCGCGGTTCCTTGCGCGGCAACCCGGTGTATGCGACCTCGTCGTTGTCATCGTTGTACCAGTAGAACCCATAAAAACGGCTCCACTTCCGTACCAGATCGGCCCAAGCCTCGAGCACCTCTTCTACGGAGATGGCTTGCTGGGATTGCGCAGTGTGGATGTGATGACCGACCGGTGCATTCATCCACCCGGAGGGTCTGAGGTGAATGATCATGTATGCGATAGGTGGCATGAATGAGCTCTCGTCGGGGATGTGCAGACCGCGATTGGTCGAGCGAGGTGGGAAAGTGAGCTCGCCGCCGCTACCGCCGACGCTCTGGCCTGTCTGACCGATCCGACGCGGAGGGGGGACGCCGAAGAACCACTCGCGCATAAACCACTCCATCTTGGCGAGCATGGGGTGAGCTCGGGGCAAGCCACGTCGAGGGAGGATGGAGCGAGCTTGAGCTCCGCTGCCACTAGCGACAGCAGGGATGGGCGCCGTAGGCCTGCGGAACAGCGCACGAGCAAACTGCGGCTTGTTGAGGATCGTGCGCATCGTGCGAGAGGTCCGACTGAGCTTCTTGAGGGTGATGTAGTCGCACCAACCTAGGATGATGCAGACAACTTCTTGAGGCAGCTGTGAGAAGAGCGGGAAGTCGATGCTCGGGTACGACTTTGGCGGCGGAGTGGGAGGCGAGCGCGGGTGAGGGAAGCGCGATATTTCCAGGGAGGGCAGGTCCGGGTACTCCTCAGGTGGCTGGGTCCGGCCTGATGTAGTGAAGCCTGTGATAGCTGCGTTGGATAGAAAATGGAAGCCGTGCATCTTCTTGAGTTTTGCGGCACTTGGCGGTTTGTGGTGATGTTGTGGTCTCCACCATCGACCGCAGCGCCCTCACATTCCTAAAATCATGGGAAAAAGCGGTCAATAACGCAACAACACGTTTTCAAAATCACATCTTTCACTTCTTGTAGCGCATTTTCTCAGCATCAGCATTGATGTCGTCGAGATACTCACTCTTCCTCTCATCGCTTCAGAGCGTAGAACGTTCAGGCGGTAGGCGGTAGCAAAGCGAGTATATTTTGAGAGCTTTCAGCAAAAGAAGACAGCTCTACACGAGCAGCGAGCCAGGCAGGAAAGTCACTAAGTCGCAAGTCGATGGAAGAAGCCCAGACACTTCAGCATCCTCGCTTCCGTCCTCGCCTGTTCCGCCTCAGCAAAAGCACCCTCTATATCGTGGATGTGCGCCTTCAACATCCAAACTGTCTTTTTGGTTGACGCTTCCATTGCCGGAAGCTGCTTGACCAAATCGACGCACTCGTCAATGCGTGCCTTCGCGCGATTCGTATGACCGCACTTTAGAAGGGTGGCCGCATAAAAGACAAGGACTCTGGCGAGGTCGATCTTCACCCAGCTTCCTTCGTACGTCAACGTGGCGATCTCAGCACGGATCAGGTCGACGGCCAGCTTGCCGTTCTTCTTCGCAGACGTCAAAGAACCGGTAACTGCTTGAACACCACCGAGCCAGGCGAGCGCAAACATGTACTGATGCTCTCCAACCCCTGTGTCCGGTTCAACGTGAGTCGAATATCCCAGGCTCTGGTATAGTCGGACGCCTTCAAGGAGGTCTCGCAGGGCTTCGGCTTCTCGACCAGTGCACATCATCCATTTGCAGAAACCTGCGATGGAACGGACCTCCGCAAGTTCGTAAGGGCCCTCCCGGCCCCCGGCAAGTTCGACATCCCGAAAGGCGGCACGATACCGTTCGAGCCTGAGGTTTGAACGCGCTCGGAGCATCAGCTCCCATGCGCGTTCACAGCCGGCCTTGTAGTCAAGCTCGATGGAGTTGGTGAGCGCCAACACTGCTTCCGAGTAATCAAGTTCCTCGTAACACATGACGCCCAGCGACAGGTGCAATGATGCCAGTGCTGGAATCGATTCCGCTGACCACACTATAGTATACCGCTCGTAAATTTCGACCGCCTCCTTGCACAGCGGGACTCCCTCATCGGGATCATGCGTCAAATCACCGACCGTCTCGGCGAGAAGAAGTGCGAGCCCGGGTTCCAGAAGACGAGGTTTGATCTGCGCAGCTGAGCGAACTTCTGTTATCGCTTTCACTGCCCAGATGTCAGGATCGTCGTTCGCCGACCTGTCTTCACCGCCGATTCTATAGCGAAAGACCTGGGATCGAAGATGGAAGGCACGGCCTAAGAAATATTGGCTCCTCCAGTCGGAAGTATCGGATTCCAACGCGCCGCGTAGGAGATCCATAGCTATTGTGGTCATCCGACGAGCCTGCCGCATTGCGCTGTCCGATATAGGTGATCTAGCTCTGTGCCGCAATTCCAGACAATGTCGGCCATATTCAGATCGAATCACACCCATCGTAGCGTTGTATACGGCTGTGTCTGCTCGAGATAGAGGGAGGAAGGCTCGTGTCGCTTCTTTGATAGTTCGGACGGCATCTTGGCGGCAATCAGTCTTGCCCAAAATGAAGGCGAGCGCTGCAAGAGCATTGACCAGTCGGAACCTGTAGAGGTCGGAAGGCTGCAACAGGAAACGATCGTGTAGTGCGGTTACGATAATTTCTGCAATGTGCCTGGCCCTGGTATAGTCGCCGATCTTGCAGGCGGCAATCAGCACATGATGCAACCCATGCAAAGCCGTCGACAACTGAATAGTGGTGCGGAAGCTGAACAGCTCTGTCAAAGCTAGAAGCTGATCACAGACTTGCTCTGTCCATTGTTCTGCCTGCACCTTGCTAGGAAACTCGAGTTGTTCCAGACCCGTGGCGTTTTTCCCGACGCGATCAAACTCGCCCTCCGCGTTGAGCTCATGGCCTCCGGTTGCTACTGCGTCGCCGATGGAAGTCGAAGCATCGCTCGAGACGAAAGTTGAGGATTGCATCGCTACACTTGGAAGTTTGTCTGCGTCGATGTCTCGCAAGAAGGGCAAAAGCGTCACGAGGTCTACGATATGTTCCAGAGTGACCCTGCTTTCTCCAGTTCTTGCATGGATATCAGCCGAAATATCGTCCACCACCCATCTGAGGCATCCGTTCATCGACGGCATCGAAAGCGTTTGAGGGGGTGGTCCTGGTTGACAAAGCAGGGAACAGTGGTGCAGTGACAAGTCTTTCTGCTTCCCAGCGAGCATGGAGTCAGCAACTAAACAAAATGTCGCGATAATATCAGAGGAAGGATCAGTACAGCTTACCTGAGCATCCCGCATCGTGGTGTATAGGCGCGCAACGAAGTCTTGCAGCCTAGCGTGCAGCAAGTTCCGATTTGCGGAGCGTTTGACGATGGACATGTTGATAGTTTCTGCCAGCACTTTCCGGAACTCTGACATTTTGCTATGACACCATACATATGAGAGTAAAGATGTAAGCTACTGTGACGAGATTTCTGAGCGCCAAGGCAGACAACTCACGAAAGGACGAAACCAAGAAACTGGTACGCCGCCGTTCCCGGAGCGGATACCGCACCGCTTTTAGCCTCTCGAATTGCTATACGTTTGAAAAAAGTGAGACACCGGATGCTGATGGCAATGGCATGGCGTCTATACGACTTGGATTTGGAGCTGAGCTTGAGGAGATCGTGAGCCATTCGCACGCCTCTTCGGATACGAGGGCTACTGGTCGGAAGGAGTGTCACGAGTTCTGCGTAGAGGGCACCTAGCGCCTTGGATGCGTAATCCGGGATGCTTTCTGGAACAAGTTCTTCTAGGCCCTCGATCTCCGCTTGGTCTTTTTCCTCGGCTTCTGCTTCAGATGGCCCTGCCGACATCCGCTCGTCATCGTTGTCACCTTTATCGCCCAAATCGACGGCCGGACCAGATGAGCGAGCATCGAATTCATCCAGCATAAGTGTGTCATCTTCGCTGTTAGCAAGGATACTGGCCATGTCTGGTATTCCGGGTGGTGGTGGTAGCAACCTGGGATCGAATGAAAAAGAAACGCACCTCCGAAGTTCATATCATGCGAAACACCGCTCGGCGTTTCCGGCCTTTGCTGATGTAATCAGGATGACCGTGGGAATTTCATATTTATCTATCTCCCTTCCGAAGTGCTTCCCTCCGATCTCGGCCCGCTACCTCTCCCTCACCAGCGGAGTCTTCGCCCTCGAAAACAGAGCTACCGCATCCAGCCTGCATCCTTCGGCTCAGCCCACACGCAGTCTGACGCATTCAAAATGTCCGCCCCAGACTACAGCTTGAAATTCGACGAAGAAGGCCCCACTGAGCAGGTAGCAGGTCTTCGGCTCCCTTTTTTCCTCATCTCGGTCTTCACAGTTCAGCGGATCGATATCTGTGTATTTTTGAAGGTGCCGAAGCAGTTCCGGGTGATATTACTTCAAGTTCTCATGCACGAGCTCAGCATCCCTTTGCCTGAGAGACACGTCAGGCTCGATCGCTCTTGAAAGGCAACCCAGACCTATAGTGAAGAGTGAAAGGCGAGAAAAAAGGACCATGGACAATCGGATTTTCAGGCGTGCAGCTGAGGTGGAGCTTGAGAATGGTCGAAGAAGGTGTTCTCATACTTTCCTCGCCGGCAATGGTGCCACACTCCGCGTCCATCGATCTGACTCCGGAATGAGGAAGGTCATCGCTGCAGCTGTGGCGCATGAGCATGCTCCAGCCGCAGAGCCCGTGGCGCGCCTTGATGTTTGAGTGTTGCCACAACTTTGCAGACGATTCCTGTCCCAAGTTTCACTCCAAATTCGAGCCATGCTAGTGCCATTTCGACCAGATTGGGCAAGGCACCGGCAAGCAGGAATTTGCCTCGCAGAAGGTCCTCGCCTCGAACAACTTCAGTATTGAACACCCGAACATCAAGGCTAGCCACGGCCTCGGCTGCCTCGCGCACGGGAAAGAGCCACTTGTCCAACTTGAGTCTCCCGATCGTTTTCGATGCCTCGCGCTGGTAGTGTTGCGGTCTGGCCCCCTTGCTAACGTAGACCACGCTCACCTCGGAACTCGCGCGCAGAACGTCCAGGTTGAAAGAGTTCGACCTCAAGGTGGCGTTTACTTCTTGTCGATGAGGGGTGTGCTGGTCTTGAGACCCCGTTTGCCGGATTTCTCGATGTCCTCGATGCGCACTTTGCCGCTGACCAAGTCTGAGCAGGATTTGGGCGGCTTGGAGTGGGCAATCAAGCCAATCTTGACATGATAGTCGACTTGAACTCCGGCATCGCCATGCAATCGCACTACCGCAATGGGCTTTGCCATTTCGTCCTTCATGTGCAGCCGATCTATTGTCTGCTTATCGGAAAACTTGAGGTAGTGTGGTCCAAGAGTCATGCGAGGTGTGCCGATGAGAGGGGTAGGGAGGTTAACCTTCAACGGCTCGTCCATCTTTGGCCAAACCAAGCGCAAGAGACTTGTCAGACGCTCCAGTGTGGCAGATTTCCCTTCTGCGATGCTTGAGCTCTGATGAGAGAAGAAAAGGTATAGAAGGCTGTGGTCAGATGTAATCCCTTCAGCCCTTGTTGACATCAACTTACGGAGTTGACTTGGCCCAAGATGAATCCAAGGCGGTCGATTCCAGAATCCGGCGTCGTTACCGTCCTCTTGCATACGTCCTCAGCAAAATGCCAGCTTGAGTCCACTGGAGGGAACACCGAATTCCCTTGACCTGCTTCAGTCGATGTGCATAGCGCCTCAAGCTTCCGATCCTCGCTGATCATCAAGCTTAGCCCAACGATACGCTGCTTGGACGGTCAAAGACTCCGCGACATCTTGTGTCCCTTCATCACCTGGATCTGGTCTGATGCGATTAGACTACGAGCTTCTGTACGTACCGGTGGATGGAATCAATGAAAAGAACGCCCTATGTATGCTCAGCCTTTCGGCGAGAGTAAAGTGAAGCTCAACCCGCAGGCGAGAAGTGGAGAGATGCTCAGCCCAAAGGCGAGGGAACGATAGACGCTCAGCCCGAGGGCGAGGAGAAACGAGATGCTCGACCCGAAGGGAGACACACGAGACACGCTCAAGATCCAGCTGGATCCGAGTAAAAAATAAACATATCGATTGCGAAATAGGTAGTGTGACATATGACAAATGACCAAGACAGGAAAGCAGATGATCGAATTGACGCTGTACCCCAGCGGGCTGGGTATCGGGTCGAGGTAACATACGAATCGTAGGGCGAGCATTGATGGAAGTCTCCTCGCTGGTAGTGACGGTGGCGGGTTTCTGGAGCTGTGATGTATGTGATAGAACGAGAGTGGAAAGGAGCAAGCGTGTAAGTAGGCAGAGGGAAGGAAATCGAAGAGGGGAGGAAGTCCCGACTTGGCTTTTTATACCTGCTTTAAAAAGCCTTGCGCAGTGGAGAGCTCAGACAAAGAGTACACCTGGGAATGGGATGTAAGCAAATATTGATCCGGCTCCGCGGCGGGCAACTTCTGTCAACAGGAGAGAGGGAGGAGGGGAGAGGGGAGAGGGGAGAGGGGAGAGGGGAGAGGGGAGAGGAGAGAGAGGGGAGAGGAGAGGGAGGAGAGAGGAGAAGGGAGAGGAGAGGGTCGCAGGTTAAAGACGAAGACGAAGCGTGGCTGCATCGAGGAGCGACCCACCGCGGGGATTCTAGCCGCGGCGAGAGGGGGTATTGGTAGTACACTGTTTGATGGGTATCAAGCGGAGGGATGGGTCAGCACCAACAGGGGCGAGGAAGGAAAAGGAAGATGTACTGACCTTGTTCTTAGCTGGTATAATAGCGCGTGATTGCAATGTCTGCTGATTGAGAAGAAATGAATATAGTCAGTAGCAGCAAAGAGACCTCGGCGTGGGATGGCAGCACTCACATAGATGTTGGCCTGGAATTCTGAGTATTAGTCTTTAGAGACAAGGGCAGATAGACGCGGTCGCATTGTCTCCGTCCTGAAAGGAAGTGGTAAACGAGAGCCGGAGTCAGCACACGGTACGTTCCCAAAGCAGGATAAAGTCGAGGAAATGTCACGTCTGCCAACCGGAAAGCAAGGTAGAAGCACGGCTGCCCGCTCTCGGAAAGCTGCACTTCTGACGTTGAAACTCGGAAAAAGATTAAGTGTCGGCACTCGGCTATGATCGGAGCTGAGCACTCTACCTCCATCTGGCAAGGACGCTGGATCGACTGCCGCGGACGACACCGACTAGGCCGCCGTTGTAGGAAAAAGCGATGAGGGTACGTGGAAGAGTCTGGTGGGGGAAAAGGTGGGTCTCCCTTAAGGACGTTGAGGCTGTAATTCGGTAGAAATTTGGCATACGACTTTTCGAAGGCGAGAAGGGTGCCGAAATTAGAGGAACTGATCGATCCGATGGAGCATTGGGCCCGGCAAGGGTCGAACGGTATAATGGGGCTGGGCCGGGCTAGTTGGAAACGCCAGGGTCGAGTGGAGTAGGACCGAAGTCAGCAGCTGCAGCCCTCATGGCAAACGGTGGTCGGACAGGAACTTACTTACTTGAGGCCAGGCGAAAGGACCAGCCCGTGATTGGGGTTCAGGGTCGAGTAAATGAAAAGACGATGTCACTATCAGCACGCTGGGCAGGAAGTATGCCGGAGTTGACTCTCACCTGTATCGGGACCTGAAAAGGAAGGAGGAATAGATGTGTCCCGGACGGAGCGGGTGAATGAAGACGAAAGATGACGAGAGCGGGGGTGATGGTGCCAGGTCGCGATCTGGCGTGTGGCGATGTTTGGCGTGTGCTGCGCGGGTCCTCTAAGGCCGTTCCAGGAAGTTGTTTGTCCAGGCCATCACGTGTCAGGGAGTGTTGCTACGCAAAGCAGAGTGAAGGAGATGAAGCTTCATCCTCAACATCTTTCTACGATCTTCTCTACCACCAAGACATCCTTGTAAACGCGCTTACACGAGTAATCCTTTACGCGCTTGCGCGAGCTGTCTTTCGCCCCACGAGCTTGCGCGAGCCACTTCTCTTTCCTTCACGCGCTTGCGCGAGCCATCCTTCACCCCACGCTCTTGCGCGAGTTATCCTTCACCCCACGCGCTTGCGCGAGCCACTTCTCTTTCCTTCACGCGCTTGCGCGAGCCACTTCTCTTTCCTTCACGCGCTTGCGCGAGCCATCCTTCACACCACGCGCTTGCGCGAGCCACGTCTTCATCCTTTACGCGCTTGCGCGAGTTATCCTTCACCTCACGCGCTTGCGCGAGCCACTTCTCTTTACTTCACGCGCCTGCGCGAGCTATCCTTACGCGCTTGCGCGAGTCACTAGTCGCTGACTTCTTCTTTGTCCGCCTTCCAAACTCCCAAGTTGGCATCTGCTTGTGGTGAGACTTTCGAATGTAAACAGGTTCGAGTGTAGAGCGTTGCGGTGTTCTGCGTTGCGGCGTTCTGTTTTTCCCACGGCAACATGCATTCATTCATCCATTCCGCACATCCCCACATTCATCGTCCTTCACCGCTTCCGCCGAGCCACTCCGCGCCGATTACTCTTGTTGGTATCTGTGTGAAAGACGAAGAGATAGGAAAGCGCACTCACCAACATGCCTGTTCTGCGGTGACTGTTAATGCTGCTGGAGGGAATCGTCCGAAATCTTAGGTGAATGAAGATGATTGTCGAAACTTCAAGCACAGCCCAGGCATGTAACTCACCGCCGAAGGCCGAACAGCAGCGACGTCGAATCGAAGCTGTTCCTGGATGACCTTGATGTCAAAGTTGAGCAGGTCCAGAGACGTTAACCTTCTCGCGACAGACGTGGTACTGGTTCAGGCTGACTATGTGCGCGCGGAAAGAGGAGAAGGTAGAAGAGGTTAGTATCGCCGGCGGTGATAGTCTCGATGAGGACGGTACCGCGGTAAATGCCACGGGGGAGGTGGTGGTAGTCCTGGGCGAGGTTGAGGGCGTCGTTCCAGAGACGGGCTTCGAGGTGGTGCTCCATCTTGGGGAGGTAGGAGTAAGGGCCGAATCCGGAAGCGATGAGTTGACGCGCGTTGTGGTGGAAGTAGAGACCGAAGTCGAAGAGACCGCCAGACATGGGCTTTCCGTCGCCGATGAAGTGCTCTTCGTCCAAGTGCCAGCCTCGGGGGCGGACAATGAGGGTAACAGTCTGGCCTGCGGGTTTGAGCTTGTACTCGTTGCCGTTGCCGGCCTTGAAGTCGATGTTGCGGAAGATGGCGTCGTGGAGGTTGACCAGTCCGTCGAGGTTGTTGAGCCAGGTTGTGTGAGTGGGAGTCCTCGAAGTCGGCCCCGGAGACGAGGGCGTTAATGACTATCCTTCGCTGTATCTGTAGGGGGCGGGTGGACAGAATGAAGTCAGTGCTCAGTCTCCGATGCAGAAACTGGCTTGTCGTATCGCTATACTTACAGGGTCTGTGATCTCGACGCGACCGTCGGCCAAACTACTGAATACGGACAGGAAGCGAAGATGTCAGTGTAGGTGCGCGACGTTGGCGCGAGAGGCGGGGGCCGGGGGGGGGGGGGGGGGGGGGGACGAGCACTGCCAAGTGCCAAGCAATGTTGGCTACTCACGGGGCGGAGGGAGAGCATTTCCAGCCTGGCGTTGTCACGCATGTGGTCAATCCCTCTGGCAAGAAGTTGAGTGTGGCACCGCCAGCGAGGGAAGGTCTGGGCGTCTGGCGAGTGGCGAATGACGCGTGCGCGGAGGTGGTCTTGACGGACACCGGCTGCCTTGATGGTGGACGGAGTCATGGTGGGTACGGGCGTATGATGGTGGTGGTGGTCTTTCGAATCCAATGTGTCAAACAAAGTCCAAATTTTACTAAGTCTTTTTCTTGCTGCACAGACGCACAGACCACTGACTGATCCATCACCATTCATTGCCACATCAGATCAACCATGAACCAATGCAAGACCAAGCGTCGTGAGGGTATATCTTTGATGTCAGCGTAGACACTAGTATGTGACCTTGTGTACATATATGCGCTCCCGAGCGCTCCTGAGTTGCGCTCAGAATGTTCTCCAGAGCTTGTTCTCGCGAAGATCTCGGGAGACCTGCTCTGGATAGACTCCGAGCTGGAGACTCCAGAGCTCATTTTTAAGACTTCGGAAAAGTGCTCCGACTATGTTTTCGGCGGGAGTATACCTGGAGAATCCGACCTCATTTGGCGGTGTAAATGAACGGAAGTTGATTACGTAGGAGACAGAGTGAAATGGCACGTGACGTACATGAAAAGGGTGACGCGGTGACAGACGCGATAACATATGACCACGGCTTTTCGCGTCTGACGCGTTGGGATAAGAAAAGGGGTGACTCACCATTTTGGGGGCGTGCGCGTGGCCGTTTCGCGAACCCTGCCCTCCCGAAATTAATTAATTCGCCAGAATATGGACGCGTAATTTCTTAATTAATTTTAATATTAATTACTTTAGAGTTTACGCGTTTTCGAATGTTCTAAAATCTAAAAGCAATCGATTCCGCAGAATAAGGACGCGTTTTACAACTTTAAGGTTTGATGACAGCCGTCTTATTTTTCAGACGCGTTCTTCTTCCATCTAGCTGACGTGTACATAATTGAAGGACGCGTTTCTGCTTGTCGGGGTAAAAGGTATAAAACAAGGAATGCAAATGATGTGATGAAATAATCTTGGCAAGCGGTCTCATCAAGAAATCTCTCATTCTCACCTCCTCAACATGGCCGCCAACAACAACAACAACATCCAGGAGCCAGGCCCGCCTGCTAAGCAGCAGGTGGGCTCAATTTTTGCGAACAATGTAACAATTAATTTTGTTTTAAACGACCAGTAAGTCAAGTAGTTTCAGAGTCTCAAGCAGTAGTTTCAGAGTTTCATATCTATTAAATTTGATTTAGGCGCAATAATGACAAGTTCGAAGCAGAGCTAACGCAGCTCCGAAAAGAGAAGGCTGAACTTCAAGATGAGGTCAAGCACCTGAAGGCGGCCATCAAAGGCATCCTCACGATCGGCAAAGAAGCGCTGTGGTGAGTTTTATTTAATTCCTCCTGTTTGCTCTGCTTCCTCCTCCGAGTTCTGACTTCGCTCTCTCTCTCTCCACAGATCCACTCTGTTCTCAACTTTCCCTTTGTTTTCCACATGTTTTTTTTTTTTCTTTTGTTCCTCAATCGCATCTCGCATCTTGACCTTGCTCGTACATCGGCCTCCTCGCAAGCAGTAAGGTAGTCCAGCAAGTCTCACTTGTATTGATGTCGGACCGACAAGGATTTTTTCATGAAAGACGGCACGCCCGATAATATATGAGACTCTTCCCATTCATGGTCACTGGTTTCGGCAGTACGCACGTCCATCATCGCCCCTTCTTCCTCCACCGCTAGCACACACACCCGCACACACTCACACTCACGCAAGCCATCCCTCGTACACATCGCATCCACACCCACAGACAGAAGATCATCCCGACATGCCCGCATTCCAAGCGCTCCCGCCGGTGGTCGTCAACGGCCGCAGTCTCTCTACTCCTCCTAGCATCGTTCTCTACAGATGCAGATGACTCTCTGCAATTCGCCGGTCCAGCCTCTTCGTCGGCCCTCGCCGCCTCCCAGTCCAACCCAGACGGCCTCAGCACCCTCACCGAACTCGCAGAGCGCGACGAGGAGGAAGAAAGCGATAGCAATGCCACGAAGCCCAAGAAGACTGTCGACGAACAACCTCAGGAGACCGACGAGCTCGATCGGCTCAGGAAACAGGCCCGTCGTGCATCTCTCACCCCTCGGCCGCTCAAGCTCAAGAGTCGGCCAGCAAGTCTCTTCCTTCCCAGTGGTGGATTGGCTCGCGCAATAGCGCACCGCATCGACCCTCTCTCACCCCAGCGCGGAATCATGCCATTCTCTTCCTCCGGTCGCGAGATGCCTCTTGCCTTCAAGCGAAATTCGCTCCTCCTATCCGGCCGCATGGATGCTCCTCTGCCTTCAGAAAATTTTCCCCCTGCTTCCTCCGTCGATTCGTCCTTGGTCAGCAGTATCAGCAAGGCGGCTGAGGAGCCGTCTTCGACAAAGAGCTCTACTTCCAAGCCGGCTGCCGCCGTCGGTCCCTCCACACCCGTCGATGAGCCCGTCATGGATGGAGACGATGTCATCCTGCCCGGCCCGGCTACGGCCACCACAGCCGCTGCCCAGGCCGCTGTGGGGACCACGATCCCCACGTCGCCTACGGAGCTATCGTTGCGAAGGCGACTGTCACAGCCGTCACGCTCGTCCAGCCATACCTCATCAGCGACGTCATCCAATTCATCGAAAGTGAACAGCCAGGCAAAATTCCTCGACCAGTATCACTGGCTTGGTCTCTCCCAGGAGCTTTCGCGCTGTCTTACGCTGTCAACGCTGTCAGTTCGGGCATGTGCTGGTGGATGGCAGCTCGGAACGGGGCGACGCTGCTTGTAGGGCAACTCCATGCTTACCACTGGAGCATCGAAGGCGACTCTGTGCCCCAGAAGATCTTCGAACCTTAATTCCGACCTTCCCCAGATCATCGACTACCGGTCTAGTGGCTCTTCCTCGACGGTACCCCAAACAACATCCACCGCAGCAAACTCTTTCCGAATTCCCAACCCATCTTCGGCCACGCTGCTGCGTTCGCTGAGCTGAAGGTCGGTGACGTCGCCACTCCCTACACGCTTTTGATCTTCGCAAATCGAAGTGCCACAAGTGCCAAGCTGCACATCGTCGAGATCGACCACAATGCCACATCACCCATGTTCTCCAAGAAGGCCGTCGATGTCTTCTTCCCTTCGGGAGCGACATCCGACTTCCCCGTCGCAATGCAGGTCAGCAAGCGCTACGGCATCGTCTACCTCGTCACCAAGTACGGTTTCATCCACCTCTACGACCTCGAGACCGGCGCATGCATTTACATGAACCGCATGTCTGGTGACACCATCTTCGTCACCTCCGAGTACGAGGCCACGAGCAACCATGCAGTCAGTAAGACCTCAAGGGCGATGCTGTGCTGCAATGCCAGCATTGACTTCCGAACTGGTATTGCTATGGTCATCGGTCCACTGTCGAGCGGCAAGTCAACACTCCTTTCCACCGTTCTGCCCGAGCCGTACATCACGAGCGGAAAAGTGATCACGCCCGCTCAGAACTCAGTCCGCAAGCCGATCGCCTACTCTTCCCAAGACTGCTGGATGCAAGAGACTCTTTCCCTCCGCGCCAACATCATCTTCCACTCGAACCAGCCGTTTTGGACCAGGACTGGTATGACACCGTGGTGTATGCCTGCTGCTTGACGGACGACTTTGCCATCTTTGCCTCGGGCGATAAATGGCTTACGACATCGCTTTTGGGCGGACAGAAGCAGCGGATCAGTCTGGCTCGAGCGGTGTATGCAAGAGAGGCGGACCTCGTTGTCCTTGATGACCCCTTTTGTCCGCTGGACGCGGAGACGGAAGCGCAAATCTGGACAAACCTGTTCGACTTCCTTCAAGCACCAGTCATCCACAAAATGGATAAAAGCATCGCCGCATCGCATTGACTTCGAAGTTCCCCTCCTCAAACTTCAGCTCCTTCACTTCTTTCTGCGCTTGCGCGGACTTTCATTCTGCTTTCCATCTGCGCTTGCGTGGACTTCAGCTTATCTCTCTTTTCTCTTTTCTCTCCCTCCTACCGGCTAACGTCAGCAGCTTGCCGGCAACATTGACAGAATTGGTGAGGTCCCGACGTTTACCTTTCCTAATTTTGCTTGCGCTTGCGCAGATGACTTTCTTATTCTCTCACGTTACCCTTCTTGCTCTCCGTAGTCAGTAGTGGATACAGATGGCTAACAGTAGTGTTCTTCGCGCTGCTCCACAGTTCACCCAAGTGGAATGGAAAGAACGCCTCCCTCTAGGCTCTGTCCATTCTTTTCCTGATCCTTTTCTTCTCTCAGTCTGAAACCTGATTCCGTCTCACACAGATGATGTTTACCAACGCCGGCGCCTCCCGTACGTGGTTCGAGCTCGCAAGACGCTCGTCAGGACCTTCACGAGACTTTTCCTTCGACCGATGAGGCCCTGGCTCCCTGCGTCACGCGTCACTGGTGAATACCCAACCCCCTGTCCAGTCACCATCGAAAGCATTGGTCCTCACCTTCGATGTTTTCTCCTCACTAGCATTCCAAGTCTGATGAGTTGGGGAAATCGGTACCGGACCAAGCACCAAACTCGTGAGTACCCTTTGATGTCACGACGCAGTCCACAGGACTGACCAACGTCCTCGGTCACCCTTACCTCAATGTAGCTGATGGAAGACAAGAAGGCGGCCCAAACGAGTAGGATTGCTCGGCATTCTGTAGGCCCTCACTCGGCGTGATGATGGGATGCTGTTCCTCATAGCACTTCAGCCGGTCCATCACGACGAGTCCGATCACGTCCGATCTTGATGGTACGTCTCGGTCGGGACCAAGGTGAATAAGGGCGTTCTTGAGGGCATCTTCTGGAAGAGGACTGTATGAGGCTTGAGCGAATGAGGATCGCATCAGGTTTGAGCGTGAATGTGGATCGATCTCTGTGTTGCTCTCGATGAAGCCTTCAGCGCTTTGGAGCGAGTATAGGTTTGGGTGGGTGTGGTATACAGTGCACTGGGCGATCAGAATCTCAGTGGACGCCCCACAAATCATGGCCGACTAGCTCAAAACAGCTTCGGCGCTGAAGGCACAAGCTTCTTCAGGCGCGTGGACGTTCGGAAAATGTGAAGGAGGTGCCCAAAAAGGTGAGAGCAAAAACAGTCCCTGCATGATTACCTGATACCTCTCGCGCACACTAATTTCTGTTCGTTGTTGACCGAACATTCTAACTTTATTTTCCCCCTTCACCACCAGTACAGTCTGGCGGCTCCGGAGTGTGCATCGATTCTCCCACGAATCACAGACGAGATGGTGGCGCTGAAAAGTCCGACCACGCATCTAACTTCTCGCTCGATTTATGGCTCTGAATGCTATACATCTCTCATTGCAAGCACACTTTCGTGTTTCGACGGTCGACAGTCGGCCAGTCGGTCGTCGACGTTCTTCACTAACAAAGCGCATACATTTCGATTTGAATCTTTTGATGCTGCAGAGCTCGAAACAGAAGGACAATCGTGGGAAGGTAAAAGCAGTGTGAATGTTGGAGAGAAGGCGGGCCAGACAGGAAAGTGGCTAGATCGCAAGTTGATGGAAGAATCCTAGACACTTCAGCATCGTTGCTTCCGTCCTCGCCTCTTCCGCCTCAGGAAAAGCACCTTCAAGTTCATGGATATGTCCCTTCAACAACCAGGCTGTCCTCTTGGTTGAGGAATCAATTGACGGAAGCTCCTTGATCAAATTGACGCACTCTTCAATGTGCGCCTTCGCGCGATCCGTGTGGCCGCCCTTGAACAGAATAGCCGCAGAAAAGACCAGAACTCGGGCGAGGTCGACCTTGCTCCAGTCCGCGTTGTCTTTTATCGCCGCGCGTATCAGGTCGACAGCGAGCTTACCGTTCTTCTTCGCAGACGTCAAAGAGCCGGTCACCGACTGAACGCCTCCAAGCCAAGCGAGCGCAAGGAAGTAATCAGGCGCGATGCACCCTCTGTCTGGATCTACGCGAGTCGAAAATCCCAGAGTCTGATATAATCGGACACCTTCAAGAAGGTCTCGCAGGGCTTCGGCTTCTTGACCAGTACGCATCATCCATTTGCAGAGACCTCCAATGCACAGAAGCTCCGCACGTTGCCAATCGCCCTCCTTGTTCGCTCCAAGCTCGGCATCCCGGAGGGCGGTACGATACCGTTCGAGACCAATGTTTGAACGCGCCCGTAGTCTGAAAATCCCAGACCTTGTCCCACCGCCTTTCCCAGTCCGAAGCTCGATGGCGGTTGTGAATGCCAGCTCCGCATCCATATGCTTGTGGTCTCGCAGGAATACCATCCCCAGAGAGCTGTGCACTTCTGCCAGTCTCGGTGTCAACTCCAATGACCAGACTGTCGCCCAACGCTCATAGATATCGATGATCTCCTTGTAGAGGGCGACTTCTTGGACGCTGTCCTCAAGGTTACTGACCGTTTCGGAGACAAGAAATGCAACTTCGAGCTCCAATAAACGAGGTTTGATCTGCGCAGCTGAGCGAATCCATTTGATTCCTTTCCATGCCGAGATATCGGGATCGTTGTCGGCCCACCCGTCTTCGTCGCCAATGTTGTAGCGAAAAGCTTCAGATCGAGAATAGAAGGCACGACCTAGAAAAAGCTGGCTCCTCCAACCGGAAGGATCGGCTACCAAAGCACCGCGTAGGAGGTCCGTAGCGATTGTGGACATTCGCCGAGCCTGACGCATTAGGCTGTCCGAGAGAGCTGATGGAGCCCTATGCCACAGCTCGAGATAAAGACGGCCATATTCCAATCGAATCAAACCCATGGTGGTTTGGTATCTGTCAGGATCTGCCTGGAACAGAGGGAGGAGGACCAGTGTCGCTTCTTTGATGGTCCGGACGGCATCCTGGTAGCGATTGGCCTTGCTCAAGATGAAGGTAAGCGCTGCGAGAGCATTGGCCAGTCGGAATCTGATGAGGTCGGACGGCTGCGACAACAAACGCTCGTGCAACACGGCTACGATGATTTCAGCAACGTGCTCAGCTCCGGTATAGTCGCAGATTTTGCAGGCGGCGATAAGCATATGATGCAAGCCGTGCAGAGCCGTGGATAGCTGAGTAGTGGTGCGGAAGCTGAACAGCTCCGCCGAAGCTAGAAGTTGATCGCAGGCTTGCTGTGCCCAGTGTTCAGCCTGCATTTTGCTCCGAAATTCAAGTTGTTCCAGATCGGTGGCGCTCTTTACGACACGATTAAACTCGCCCTGTGCGTTGAGACCATGACCTGCAACGTCGGTGGAAGTCGAAGCATCCGAAGCTGTAGCTTGGTCTACGCCACCTGGAAGCGCGTCTGCGTCGATGTCTCGCAAGAAGGGCATTATGGTCATAAGGTCTGTGATGCGTTCCAAAGTGACCCTGCTTTCTCCAGCTCTCCTATGGATATCAGCCGAAATAGCGTCCACCACCCATTTGAGGCATGTGCTCATTGACCGCATCAAAAGCGCTTGAGGGGGCGGTCCTGGTTGCCGAGGTAGGGAAAAGTGGTGTAGTGACAAGTCTCTCTACACCCAGGCGAGCAAGAAGTCAGCAATCAAACAGCATATTGCGATGGTGTCAGAGGAAGGATCATTACAGCTTACCTGAACGTCCCGCATCAAGGCGTGTAGGCGCTGAACGAATTCCTGCAGCCTAACGTGCATCCTACCCCGATTTGCGGTTCGTTTGACGGTGGACATGTTGACACAGTGCTCCAAAATTGGGTGAAACTCTGACATTTTACTGTTTGAAGAACAAAGATGTAAGCTACTGTGAGGAGACCTTTATGAGACATCATATCTAACTTACGCAAGGACGAAACCGAGAAATTGGTTGGCCGTTGTTCCCGGAGCGGTGGATACACCGCTTTTTGACTCCTGAATTGCAATGCGTCTGAAAAACCTGAGACATCGAAAATTGATAGCAATGGCATGGCGTCTAAACGACTTAGATCTGGATGTGAGCTTGAGGAGATCGTGGGCCATTCGCACGCCTCTTCGGATGCGAGGGCTGCTGGTCGGAAGGAGTGCCACAAGTTCTGCGTAGAGGGCGCCTAGAGCCTTCGATGCGTAATCGGGGACGCTTTCCGGAACATCTTCTTGTAGGCCTTCGATCTCCGCTTCGTCTTTTTCCTCGGCTTCTGCATCAAATGGCCCTGCTGATTTTTGCTTGTCATCGTTGTCGCCGTTACCGCCCAAATTTACGGCCGGGCCAGATGAGCGAGCATCAAATCCATCCAGCATATACGTGTCGTTATCATTTGTAGCAAGGATATTGGCCATGTCTGATATCTCGGGTGGTGGTGGTAGCAGATCAGGATCGAATCGAATCGGAGACACCTCCTTAGTCCTTACACCTCCTTAAATAAATTCAAACACCGACCGGCGTTTTCGGCTTCTGCTGATGTAATCAGGATGACCGTGGGAATTTCATAATTCTTGTCCCGATTGCTTTGTGTTTTTCCTCTCGACTTCCATCATCTGCATACAATTGCTTTTCCCCAGCCGCAAGCATAGCAGAGTTCCCACTGATTCTCACTGTAGCCACAATGTCTATCATGTCTTCCACGCCCGCAATGGCTCCGCAAGGATGGACTGTCTCTCTTGTCCGCTTGGAGTTGGCAGCCAAGCTTTCGCTATATCGGCAGCAGTCGAGCTCGTCCGATGACCCGGTTCAGGTCCGCGCTGACGTGATCGCGGAGGTGCGAAATTTTGAGCCGGACACAGTGAGTCAATAGCCTTACTCACGTTGATATCGCCGCCTTTTTTCCCTTTTGACAATGTTGGCATTCTTTCAGACACAAGAGACTGCGCTGCGCGCTACGCTCGGGGACTACAGTCCAGCTTCCGAATCGCTCGAAGAAGAAGTCAAGTTGATCGAAAACATGATCATGCACTGGTCCGAAAGCAACGAGCGTAGCGCAACGATATCCGGGGCAATGAGCAACGCTGTTGACGGTCCGTCTACAAACGGAACCATTCCTACATCATGTTCCGATGCCCTTTCCTCGCATCCTCGGCCCGCTAGTTCCCCATCGCCATCGGAGTCGTCGCCGTCAAAGCGACCCCGACTGAGCGACAACACCCAGCTTGCGTCCTCCGACTCTTCCTGCGCGCAGCCTAGCGCATCGATTTTGAGCGCTCAGACCACAGGTCCGAGACCGACGAAGAAGGCAAGCGAACAATTCTTCGCAACATCGGAGCTTCTCTTCCTGCTTTGCTCGTGCTTGACAATTGAGCGGATCGACCTACTCGCGCTTTCGAAGGTGTCGAAAAAATTGCGGGCCGTAGCACTTCAAGTTCTCGTGCACGAGTTCAGCATCCCCTTGTCCAGAACTCGTAAAGCTCTAATACTTTTGAGAGGCAATCCGGATCTGGTGGAAAAAATCCGCTTCCTTCGCATTTGGGACGATGATGTCGGCTGTGGAATTGCCTGTGCCGGAATTTGTAACTGGCGATCTCTTGGAGGATTCCTGGCCATTGTGGAACGTCGTTCGACATGGCCCCTTCCTCACGTGGATCTGGCGCTAAACCCAGCAGACTTAACACGGCTTCTACAAGAGCTATCAATGGTCCCTCCGCTGCTCGAGCGCCTCGCTGCGCTCCGTGTGGTCACCGGCCGAAGCGATCGGTCCAGTGCCGTTTGGCAGTCCCCCCCGCATCCGGCCGTCACTCCAGGACGGCATCAGACAATTCATGCTCTCTCGTCCATCGCAAGTCTCATCTGCTACGCACAAGATTTCACCGACTCAAATGTCCTGCGACGGCTGCATCTGGAGCTCTGGGAAAGCTCGCAAGATGACGATGATGCCTTCCTATGCTCGCGATGGTCGAGATTTACGGGGCGGGTGGCAGAGTACCTCACAGACCTCACCTTCCTATTCAGCCACGATTTCGATGCCAATTTCGGCTGCGAAATACTATTGGAGGCTTGCTGGAGGTCTCTGCGGCGTCTCGAAATTGTCGGTGTCGATAAGATCGAGGAAGACGAAGACGAAGATGCGTCTCGTGATTTGGGTGAAGCCCTGAAGAGATTCTCGCAGACCGACAATCAAATCGAGGATCTGTCCCTTTGCCTATCCTGTCCCCAAACTTCAACGATGGGATGGCTCGAAGGCACCTTTTCCCGACTGAAGAAGTGCTCCTTCATCTTACATCGCAACGACACCCCACGCCTTACGTCTTTCCTGCTTCGCCATCCAGAGATCCGCGAGCTGACGTTACACGGCCCTCAAATCGATGCGACACTTTTGCAAGGTCGGGACGCCCCATTTTCTGCACTCAGAGTCTTTGGCGGCTCAAAGGAAGCGGCCAACGTTCTTCTCCAACACGGGGCGAGGCTTCAGCATTTGCAACTTGACGGTCTTTGGCACCTGCTATCCCCTCGGCTACCAGCGCAGCTGCTGACGGATAAGGAATCAGCTGGTCGAATCACATGCCTTGACATCCAGCTATCGTCTTGGCAAGTCGATCGGATGCTTTTCCAGCTACAGGGACTACTGGGCGCGGGCGCATTTCCATCATTGATCGAGCTTCTTGTCTCGGCGAACGAGTCGCGGGAGAAAAACTCTTCGGACCCAGTTGCTTGTCTCGAGAAGGTGCTCGAAGCGCTCACGCGGATGAACCTGGGCACGCTCAAGGCTTTACGGGTTCGGTACAGTGAGACAAAGCGATTGCCTTCAGACAAAGAGCTCGAAAGGATTCCTTTCGCCTTCCCCCCAGCACTGGCCTACCTCGCTTTCTGCCCAAGCAATGCAGAGACCGCGCAGTACTACCGCATTCTGAGAGCTCCTCCCAACTCTCCCGCTGCAGCTACGACGACAACGGGACGGAAACTTCCTCGAATGCAACGCCTGCCTCCATCGTTCCGTCTCAAAGTCAATGCCGAGGACGGTACCTGGGAAGCGCCTGGCGAGCTGCGCAGGGAGCACTCCCTCTTCGATCACTCGGGAGATGAACCGCGCCTGAAGATGCTGTAAACGCGGACAATTGGCAATCCTCCCTTGCTGTACATCCCAGTCGCCGTCCCTGTATACATGAAGAGAACGTACACCCAAATCAACGACGATGTAGATATCATTTCTCTCGCTCAACGTATCGGAGCTTCGCCAGCCTTGCTTGAACTGCGACTCCCCAGCCTTTGATACAAAAATCAGATCGTTCAGCATTCTCATTCTTTTCTGAGCCTGACACCGAGGTAGATACGTGTTGGGCTTCAATTTCTATTTTCGGGCATAGCGCCTATCATAGATATTTGCTGAAGGCTGATTACAAAAACAAGCGGAGTGGGCAGAAGGGGAAGGATAAAAGGAGGAGGAAGTACAAGACGGTAAAGGGGAAGCATGACGGTCCAAATGGACGCGGAGGAGTGACATGGATGCAGATGCTGGGAAAGTGGGGGGTCTCCGGACAACCGCGGCTCCAGTACACGGACATGTGTCCTTGATATTCAGCTCAAAGCCCATGTCGGCGGGAAAGAGGAGTGGTCGAGGACGATGCCATCGCGGAACGAGCCAAGTGGGCGGTCCCAAACGCCATCAGAAGAGATCTTCTGCTGCCACATGGCAGGAATGCACTGCAGACGTCCGCGCTTTCCCCAGAGGCGGCCCTCGCCGCTTTCCACCTCGACCGGTTCAATTTGGCCGTATGGGTGTGCGCTGACAAATCGGAAGTGCTGTGGTCGATTCCAGTCTCTCTTGAGCCACACAAAGTACTCGAGGGCCGAAGGGAAAACGGCATCGACGAGGATGTCGGGGGTTGAAAATCTTTGACAGCGATCTGTGAGGTGAAGAATGCGCAGCGAGCGAGCGGAAACGAGGGCGTGGAACACAGCTCGAAGGTTGCGCTTGGCGGTCGCGTTTGCAGAGGGTTCATCCTCGGAAGCCTCGATTGCTTGAAAATAAGTGATGCTGAGCTCTGTGAGATTTGGGAGGAAGTCGCTTGAGAAGGTCGCTCGAAGCTCGTCGAGATCACACTTCATGATTTCGATGTGAATGCTGAGGCAGGTAATGGCTTGTGCAGCACCCGGCACGCGCGTGAGCCAAGAGTTTGGTCCGCAGACGCTGGAGGATGTCTGACTCGTCTCGGAAAGAGCCAGATTGGATGTGGACCTCAGACAAGCGGCCGCCTCGCTTTGCGAAGTCTTCGAGGACATTGAGATCTGAAATCGCACAGATACGGAGCTTGGGCAGAACGGGGTCCTGATCGTCTGCTGATGCCTTGGTTGCAGCCTTGATGATGAACGGATGGGATGAGCTCACCAAGCTGACGTGGCGGCTGACGAAGTCCGTCTGGTCTTGCTCTGCAGCGTTCCCCGCGAAGATATCGACCGAGACAAGTTTCGGAAATGTCTGTCGCATGCTCCAAGGCTGCTCATTCTCATACAACTGAAGATTCAGGTGCATGATGGTCGAATGCCGGTCAAGGAAGGCCTCGAGCTGATCGGTCCCGGTGAAGTGATCCTGAGACAGGCGGAGCGTGTTTAGATTGGCGAATTTGAGCCGAGGGAGGACTTTCGAAGCCCAGTCTTTGTGAGTCAGCGCGACTGTTAGATCACGAAGCGTATCGGAAGTGACCTTGGAGAGACCGGTCCAGAAAGGCGGGAAGACCTGCGTGGCCCACATAGATGCCTCGTCTGGGTCAATGATGGGATCGCCGTACTGAAAGGCAACAAGTCCGGGACCTTTGGTGTGTCTCGCCAATTTCTGAGCGTGAGCGATAAAGTGGACGAGCTCGGTCCAATTTTCATTCGACTCTTCTTGACGCTCGTATTCCGCATCTTGATCGAACCCAAATGATTCGTCGTCCGACTCATATCCGTGGGCATGTCGTCCAGTCGGTCCAATGCGGATGGCAGAGACTCGCTCGCCCATTCGTGGCACTTTGAGGGGGCTGAAGGCGTTGAGAAGCTTGATGATGTCTTCTTTGTCTCCGACCAAGCAATCGATGAATGGCATCGTGCCCTGTTGAGACTTTTGCTCATGGATCAGAGCCAGTAGCTGATGAAGCTCATCGTAGGGAAGCGCCAGCTTTGGTGTCTCTTCGAACATCCTGCTGGAGTCAGAATATTCCTGAACAGAGATGTCGTCGCGGATGCGGAGATATTGGACATGTCGACTTATGAGTGGGTTAGCCTGGAAGAAGCGCAGCCGATTGGCGACCTGGGTGAAGGGAAGGTCAAGGTGGCGCGCCCAGAGACCGAGAAGCTGAGGGCGAAGCCGTTTGGAGACGGCGGCGAGAGTGAGCAAATCGACGCGATCTCGAAGGAGATACGATGCGATCTCGTTGACCAGCTCGGCCACTGAAAAGGCGAGCTGAGCCGAGTTTGGCCGCACTCCAGTCTGGGAGGCGGTGGCGAGCGTGGAAGACATCTTGTGCAGTTGTCAAGGTTGATGCTGGTTGAGTGGTGAGTCTGCGGATGGTGAAGCGGTGAAGTTGCGGCGACAAGGCGAGTCTGAGCTTTCGAGAAGATGAGGTTGAAAAATCAAAAAAGACCAACACTCAAACGCGTCGAGATTTGGCGACGCGACGCGACGCGTCATCGGTGTTGGTCTCCGCCAACATCGACCACGAACGCAGAAACCGAGGAGAGGAATCAGTCAGAGACCAGAATGCAACGCGCTCAAGATTGGATGTACGCAGAAGTAGAGTAGATAAAATACGGCGTCGAGCTGCGTTCCAAGCTTGATGTCAGCTGATAGCGAGGAAGAGCAGATGGAAGGTGGGGCCGGAGAACCAGAAATATCACAGCAACCTTCCACTTTGGAGGGTTGGCAGTCCTGCGACCGCCCAGGAGTACCTGGAAAATTCCAATTCTTTCTTTGCCTAACTCCTCAAAGAACAGCAAGTATCTTTGCTCCTTGGGGGTTTGCTAAAAGCCAACTTTGGTGGGAAGGAAGAGTAGCTGCAGACAATCCCGCTGCTAATCTCCGCCGTGCTGGCGTGCTCCCTCTATCCTCTCGTACATGTGCAAAGCTGTGAAGTGAATTGAGTCGATTACTGGATAAGGGCCCGCCTAAGCAGATAAGCAGATCTGCATGCAGATTTTTCAAGGGGATTGCTCGTTGCTCTCTGACACAAATCTTCGCGTCATTTCATTCGCTAAATCAGGAGGATTTCGGGAAGATGTGATTGTGAAGGATGGCTGGAGGACAGAGAGGAACGCGCCGCGCGCGGGCTTGAATGTCAGCCGTTGCGTATTAGTGTTGAGGAATGGGAAAGCTGAAGAAGTCATTGAATGCTACAGGGAGGGAGGAAAGTGGGAGACGGTGGTCAGTAGAGTACAGACCGCGGGACGGGAAGTCGGCGGGGTTGTCCGGAGACTCTTCCACTGGACGACTGCGCGTAGCAGGAAGGTGCCGAATTCCCGTTGCGTGGACGCGAATGAGCAGCACCACAATGATCCAGGTTGAGGTTCAGGTTGAGGTGAGCGACTGTTGTGCACAAAGATTAGTGTCATGATATTGTGAATTCTGGCACACGGATAGCAGGCATGTCCTCCAGCACTCACTCTCAGATCAGGCCTGAACAGACGCATACACAGACAAGCGGTAAGCTGGAATGGAGGAGCAATGTCGAGTGGGCGATGGCATTCAAGCAATCGGGAGAACTGCTGTGTACTCACCGACAGGTCGTGTACGCGCTTGTGCTGAGAAGGCGTGAATTGAAGGAAAGAAAATGAAGTCTGAGAAGCCCTGCATATGAAGATGGGAGTGGAAAGAGTGGACGACTGATCGGCAAGCAGCAGCGCGGGAAGCTCTATCCGCATCGGAAGGTGTTGATCTGCGCGTACCGGCGCGCCTAAAAGTAAGATGCGATCAGAAACTGCCGCCGTCGTGGGAGAAAGCGGAAAAAGGAGTGTGTAAACGTCGAAGAGAGTAGGTCGAGAGAAGAGCTGAGTATGGATATGAGAGGGTAATTCAGAGGAGAGAGAAGAAAGGGTTAGCGTCGGTGATTATATCTGCGTGCCAGGAGAGCGCAAGTGTCAGCTCCTTGCAGGTGAATGTTGTCGCGACGATCACAGAACCTGTGCTTTCTTCCCTTGCTTTCTTCTCTTGTGCGGCGTCGGTCACATCACCGAGAAAATCTTCCCATCGGTGAAGTGGTGAAGGACGATGCATGTGGGGATGTGCGGAATGGATGAATGAATGCATGTTGCGTGGGAAAAACAGAACGCCACAACGCCGGAACGCTGCAACGCTCTACACTCGAACCTGTTTACATTCGAAAGTCTCACCACAAGCAGATGCCAACTTGGGAGTTTGAAGGCGGACAAAGAAGAAGTCAGCAACTAGTGACTCGCGCAAGCGCGTAAGGATAGCTCGCGCAGGCGCGTGAAGTAAAGAGAAGTGGCTCGCGCAAGCGCGTGAGGTGAAAAAGGTGACTCGCGCAAGCGCGTAAAGGATGAAGACGTGGCTCGCGCAAGCGCGTGGGGTGAAGGATGGCTCGCGCAAGCGCGTGAAGGAAAGAAAAGTGGCTCGCGCAAGCGCGTGGGGTGAAGGATAACTCGCGCAAGCGCGTGGGGTGAAGGATGGCTCGCGCAAGCGCGTGAAGTAAAGAGAAGTGGCTCGCGCAAGCGCGTGAGGTGAAAAAGGTGACTCGCGCAAGCGCGTAAAGGATGAAGACGTGGCTCGCGCAAGCGCGTGGGGTGAAGGATGGCTCGCGCAAGCGCGTGAAGGAAAGAGAAGTGGCTCGCGCAAGCGCGTGGGGTGAAGGATAACTCGCGCAAGCGCGTGGGGTGAAGGATGGCTCGCGCAAGCGCGTGAAGGAAAGAGAAGTGGCTCGCGCAAGCTCGTGGGTGAAAGATAGCTCGCGCAAGCGCGTAAAGGATTACTCGTGTAAGCGCGTTTACAAGGATGTCTTGGTGGTAGAGAAGATCGTAGAAAGATGTTGAGGATGAAGCTTCATCTCCTTCACTCTGCTTTGCGTAGCAACACTCCCTGACACGTGATGGCCTGGACAAACAACAACATCACCGTTCAGCTTCCTGGAACAGCCTTAGAGGACCCGCGCAGCACACGCCAAACATCGCCACACGCCAGATCGCGACCTGGCACCATCACCCCCGCTCTCGTCATCTGTCCTCTCACTTTACCCGCTCCGTCTGGGACACATGCCTCCCTCCTCCCTCTCTAAGTCCCAAAACAGGTGATAATGCACGCGCTGGGTCGCTCCTCGAATCCGTTTACGCTTCTTTTTCGCCTCTCTCCTCTCTCCTCTCTCCTCTCTCCTCTCTCCCCTCTCCCCTCTCCCCTCTCCCCTCTCCTCTCTCCTCTCCCCGCTGACAGAAGCTGCCCGCCGCGGAGCCGAATCAATCACATCTCTTACTCTTTCTCTGAGCTCTCACCCGCGCAGCGCTGTGAATGAAAGGTATAAAGAGCTGGCCAAGTAGGAATTCCTCCCCTCTCATGCCCTGCCATGTCCTTCCTTCTGCTTACTCACAAACCTGCTCCCTTCCACTTTCGTCCTATCACATGCATCACAGCTCCAGAAACCGCCATCGTCTTTACCAGCGAGGAGACTTCCATCAATGCTCGCCCTACGATTCGTATGTTACCTCGACCCGATACCCAGCCCGCTGGGGTACAGCGTCAATTCGATCATCTGCTTTCCTGTCTTAGTCACATGTCACACGTCACACTACCTATTTCGCAATCGAGATCTTTATTTGTTACTCGGATCCAGCGGGATCTTGAGCGTGTCTCGTGTGTCTCCCTTCGGGTCGAGCATCTCGTTTCTCCTCGCCCTCGGGCTGAGCGTCTTTCATTTCCTCGCCTTTGGGCTGAGCATCTCTACACTTCTCGCCTGCGGGTTGAGCTTCGCTTCACTCTCGCCGAAAGGCTGAGCATACATAGGGAGTTCTTTTCATTGATTCCATCCACCGGTGCGTACAGAAGCTCGTAGGCTGATCGCATCAGTGATCAGACCAGCTCCACGTGATGAAGGGACACAAGATGTCGCGGAGTCTTTGACCGTCCAAGCAGCGTATCGTTGGGCTAAGCTTGATGATCAGCGAGGATCGGAAGCTTGAGGCGCTATGCACACCGACTGGAGCAGGTCAAGGGGATTCGGTGTTCCCTCCAGTGGACTCAAACTGGCATGTCGCTGAGGACATATGCAAGAGGACGGTAACGACGCCGGATTCTGGAATCGGCCGCCTTGGATTCATCTTGGCCCAAGTCAACTCGGCAAGTTAATACAAAAAGGGTAGAAGGGATTACATCTGAACACAGCCTTCTATACCTTCTCTTCTCTCATCAGAGCTCAAGCATCGTAGAAGGGAAATCTGCCACACTGGAGCGTCTGACAAGTCTCTTGCGCTGACTTTGGCCAAAGATGGACGAGCCGTTGAAGGTCAAGCTCCCTACCCTCTCATCGGCACACCTCGCATGACTCTTGGACCACACTACCTCAACTTTTCCGATAAGCAGACAATAGATCGGCTGCACATGAAGGACGAAATGGCAAAGCCCATTGCGGTAGTGCGATTGCATGGCGATGCCGGAGTTCAAGTCGACTATCATGTCAAGATTGGCTGGATTGCCCACTCCAAGCCGCCCAAACCCTGCTCAGACTTGGTCAGCGGCAAAGTGCGCATCGAGGACATCGAGAAATCCGGCAAACGGGGTCTCAAGACCAGCACACCCCTCATCGACAAGAAGTAAACGCCACCTTGAGGTCGAACTCTTTCAACCTGGACGTTCTGCGCGCGAGTTCCGAGGTGAGCGTGGTCTACGTTAGCAAGGGGGCCAGACCGCAACACTACCAGCGCGAGGCATCGAAAACGATCGGGAGACTCAAGTTGGACACCTGGCTCTTTCCCGTGCGCGAGGCAGCCGAGGCCGTGACTTGCCTTGATGAGGCTGCTGCTAATCCACATGAGCGTTTCCGCACGGTCTTTCCGGTGATTTCAAGACCCAATTGTGAATGGCGAAGTGTTGCTTGTCGTTGGTTCAGACCCGCGCGGAGCTGACATTTGTTCTGTCGAAGTCCTCACTCCCTTCCTTCAGGTCCTCTCGTTCTGACTGGTCACTGGCGGCCTACCACGCTTCGTTCGTCGTATCACGTCCTGGAAAGAAACCGCTCTCCCCCCAATAAAGCGCAGACAGAGGAGTGAGGTGAGTCTGTCTTATCCTCTCTTGTCGCTCCCAGCCCTTTCTCTCTCATCCGACATATTGCCGCCACTCTTATGGGCAACATCAGCGTCGATGGCATGTCCGGTACGCATTACACATTGACCAAGACAAGGGAGACATCGTCGGAAAGCGCCTTCGAACTGACGACAGATCTACCGGGCCCGCCTGATCTTCGAAGGCGGAGAAAAATGGCAGGTGGGTGAAGCGTAGTGCTTCTGTCGACTCTTATCGATAGCCTTCCGCTGCCCGCTGCCTCGTCGATTTTTTCCAGGACGACTGCAAGGTGCCGAGCAACGTTTAGCGTTCTTGGAATAGGGCTCGCACAGAGCTGCGAACATCTGGTCGACTTCGTTGACGTGAAAATGGAACTTCATTCGACTGCCGCCGTCTTCGTGACGCACGCTTCCTGTCTGCTTGTCTGCTATGTTCCAATCTTCGATCAAGGAGTTAGGCAAGCTTGTCGTCGATCAGCGGTCAGCCGCGATGGAGCGCTACCATCGATCACCTGTGCTCTCTCCTCTTTTACAGAATTGGCCGTCCTCTTCTCCCTTCCTCCTCTTCGTCTTCTGGGCTGTGGTTGTCGATAAGCGTGACATTGTCGTTTTGGATTACCTCGGTATCTGTTATCTTCCCGCGAATTTATACGAGGATTGTTTCTGTCGAACGAACTGGTCTACTCCTATTCAAACAAGGCCTGTAAGCTGAATCAGGATCGAAGCGAGTAGGATTCACGATGGATAGTACATATTCTGCTAACAGCGCAGCCTTTGATCGGGAGCCATTGAGAAAAGGGTCGGTAGTCTATGGCCCGTGAAAGATGCATGTCAACCAACTGCCCGAGTGAGTTGCTCGTTCAGCATCGTCTCAGCATTGAGCGCAGCGATGAGGTGAGCGTTTGGGATTGGCGGGGGGTTTTACTTTGGCGAGTCCTGCACCGAGCTGTCGATGTCGCAGAGGAAGTGAGCTTAGCTGCATTTATGGACAGTAGCCTTCTTACTTCATGCTTCATACCTCGCCGCTTCGACATCTCCAAAGAACTAAGCTGGCCACAAGCTCATACCGTCCGGAGGTCCCTGTGACTATGTAACTGTGCACTGTGAAAGTGTACAAATTTGTGCTGAAGTACATGTACAGAAAGCAATCGGAACAGTGTGTACATAATTATGAAATTCCCACGGTCATCCTGATTATCAGCAAGCGCCAGAAACGCCGGTCGGTGTTTGGTTTTCAGATATCTATAAATTATCAAGCTTGACTCAATGCAGTGTCCGGACTTAGTCCATTGTTGAGTCCAGTAACAAATTCTAACAACCGTTCCGTGAAGGCGTGAACGAGCCGCGCAGCGAAGCTACAAAGCAGCCTCTGTTCCTGTAATGCATTTTCTAATGAAGTTTGTATACTTTGAAGCAGCATCAAGCGTGCTCAAAGCTGCCATCCTTGACGAAGACATCCACCACATCGCCTGCCTATTCGCCTTGAAGAGCTCATCGATATGGCTCCCGAAACACCAGCACCATTGCCAGCTGCACGGACGCGAACGGCATCGGTTCGCAATGTGGCCGAACTCGAGGTGGAGATGCGCGAGTCCGTTCTACGCACGCTCAACAGAGCCACAGAAGTACGTCCAGAGAACACCACGCGTATCTACAAGCCCAAACAGTCCGAGTTCAAGAGCTGGTGCGAGGAGAAGGGCTATGATGAGATGACACGGTGAGTGGTTTTCGATGTCTGCATCTTCTTCCGGCCCTCTCTTTCTCTCTACCCAGTCCGTCCACTCATTGTCGATGGTTGTGCTTCAGCTGGGCCTGGACGGTTCTGATTCCCTGATGATCCACGGAACACGATGACGATGAACTGACTGTACCATTCTACTTGCTCCCATGTTAATAGCCATCAAGTAACTTCACAGAAGATGCATCTTTTCCTTGAGGAGCGAGTTTTGACGAGAGCACCCAAGCGAGGAAAGAAGACGAAAGGAGACGGCCGCAAGACGTTGTCGGAAAGCACTGTCAAGCTCTACGTTGCAGCTATCACCGACCTCTACACTCAGCAAGTAGCAAAGGGCGTCAACTCGTTCCCGCATCCTCGTGCTGGACCAGTGTCGGTCCTTCTGAAGACACGCAAGCTCGAAGAGCGGGAGCGAAAGAAGCGCGAGTACGTGGATCGCGGCATCGGTGAGTAGCTCAATCTACCCTGCTCCTCCTCCAACATCCTTTCTGGCTGGATACTCCCTCCAGCCCTACCGGCCACCTCCATCCCTCCTTCCTCAGCTGCCGTCTTCTCGTTGCTCTACGAGTACGACTGGGCGGCATGCGACTGGAGACTAAGACCCTGAGTGTGTTCGTAATGAAGTGTGTCCTGACGTTGCATTGGCTTTCCATTTGAAGGTACTGCGTTGGATGGCTATACCCTTCAGCAGCTCGGAGAGATCAGCAATCACTTCATTCAGCGCAACAGCGAGATCGGGTTCCGTGACCGCCTCGCTTTCCTCATCTCCCACTTCGCGCTCCTCCGCGGAGAGAACGCTCGCAATCTGGAGCTTGCCGACTTACACCATCTCAGCATGAGCGGAGAAGGACCGTCTGGCGTTGGCTCGTCTCAGTGCTTCGCTGTCGTCTTGCTTCTCGCCAATGGGAAGACCAACCAGGCTGGTCGCGTTGAGTACGGCTCATTCTTACGGAACAAGGACGCTTTCGTTTGCCCCGTGGGCGCACTGGCCCTTTACTTGTTCTCAAGGTCAGTGTGATTGGTTTGGTCTGGTCTGGTCTGGTCTGTGTGCGATGCGATGCGTTTCAGCTGCTGGCTGTTGACTGTGCTGTTGCCTTGTCTTTTTTTTCTCAGATTCCATCACAGTGCCGAGCCCTTCCCAGACCTTGCGGACTCCTCTCGATGGTACGATCTCAAAGTCATTAAAGCTCCGAAGAGTTCTACCCAGCCAATCTCGGAGGAGACACACACCAAAGCGCTCGATGCCGCGTTCAAGGCGTGCCGCGTTGTGACGACAGCAAAGACTCATGCGGCGCGTAAGTCTGGTGCGCAGCTAGCCGAGGCAGGAGGAGCGAGTGAGGCTGCTGTTCGCAGAGCTGGTAGGTGGAATCAAGCAACAATGGAGACATGTTACCTCACTCGTCTACCACGCCCAGTGTTGCGGGTTCATGCCGGCTTTCACCCGGACGGTGGTACCTACTTCCTTCGTCGAGACCACCCTCCTCCTCTAGAACTGCTGGCACAGATTTTTCCGCAAGCAGAAGCTTGGTAAGTTCATCCCTATTCCCTTTCATGTGTTCCTTCTGCTTCTTTGCTGCGTTGTGAAGTGGCTGGCCGGGTGATGCGGTGCGGTGGACTGTGGAGTGATGAGCAGAGGCGGTGAAACAGTGGCAGCAGAACCGCAGCCTGCAGCACCACAGAATCTGACAGCTTGAACTCTTTCCTCCAGGGAAACCATCATCGAACAAGGAAAGACTCCGACTGGAGAAGAAGTCGAGATCAACATTGCAGCCTGCGCGTTCGTCCGGCTTCTCCTCCGCCTCCGATCTGTGGTACTGCAGGATGCTGTCGTCCTGAAGAAGCAATACCCCCACCTTTACCTATGGACGCATCCTCTCTTTCACAGTGATCCCTTCGTCGCATTCGAGACCTCGCTGCTTGCGCGCCTCGCCGCTCCTGACATGTCCGGAGAGGATCGTCTTCGCGCTGTGCTGCCTCTGGTAGCAGATCAGATCAAAGCTCAAGGAGAGGCGACTCAGCGACACGTCGACATTCAGCTAGCTGAGGTCAAACAGGACTTGGAATCATCTTTCCGCTCCCTTATCGAGAGGAACGACGCGCAGCATCGACAGCAGCAAGAGCAATACCAAGCCGTTCACAGCACCACCAGGGGGATCCTTGGTGTGTTGATGGCTCTCGTTTCAGGCAATTCGACCTGTGAGTTGATGTGTGGTGTTTTGATTGGTCGCTGTGTTGTGGTTGCCGTTGGTGTCTCCCTCCATCATATCATTGACATGGTTCCAATGATTGTTCCCCCAGCATTGATCTCTGGGGTCTCGGTCATCCTGCAGACTCTTCCAGCAGTGCTGCTGCCGCTGCCCTTGGCCAGCTCTTTGCCTTCTCCCCATCACAGCAGCAACAGCCAACAGGGGACGCGCCTCTCCCTCTGCTAGCAGCAGCAGCAACAGCAACCCCGGCCTCTTCTTCCCCCCCTCCCGCATCAGGCGCGTTGGCGTCAGCCTGTGCTGCGTCTGGAGCGATGCCAGTCATGGCGCAGGACAGGCATCTAGGGTCGGTTGCGGATCTTTGGCGCGAGTACAAGGAAGGAGTTGGAGGGATGCCATCAGTAGAGAAGATGGATGCAGACTGGGGTAGCTTGTGGAGGAAGAAGGACGGAGATCGGAAGCACTACGAGAGGAGGATGCGAATAATCGACCATGTGAAGGCGCTCGCCCTGGAGAAAAAGGTCGCCCACAGTGTCGCGGTTTTGATGCTGGAGCATGCGAGAAACCAGCTGCCAAACAAGTCTCTCGCAAAGCTCTCCGACCTTCTTCGCAGCGGAATGGAACTGGCCTACCCTGACTTGTCTCTCAATGCTTTGTGAAATGTATTCTCTCTGTGAAATGTATTCATCCTTTCCACTGCTTCTGTCCATGGCTGAATGGCTGATGGCTCCATGACTCTTCTTTCTCTATCTGAACCTGAACCTGAAGTCTACACCCATTCGAGATCGGAGAACATATTGCATTTCGGTTGTGTTCATGTATCTAGTAGAGCAAGAACAGCGAAGGGGATAAGAGGAGAGGAGGAGGCGGAGAGAGACAGGGTGTGGAAAAGAGAGAGGAGAAAAAGACACGGTTAGTCATATGGCCTAAACGCGTCGACGAGGCAGAGAGGCAGAGCGGCAGGACGTACTTTACTTTGATGGAGTGAAACTGCTTAAGCAAGATAAGGAAAGGAAAAGATACCGGTCAGCGAGCGAGCGAGACGAGAGCGACGATGAAAGCACCTGGAATGATGACTCACACGAGTGTGCTGCTGCTGCTCTGCTTGCGGGGAAGGAGCGGACGCGCACCAAACCGAGAAAGCCAGCAGTAGCAGCAGTCGCTGCGCCTGATGTTCTGTGCTGCAAAGGAAGATGAAGGAAAGAAAGAGAAAGAAGAGAACACAGGACGTGTTCAGTACAGAGCGAGCTGGCAGAACGAGCGAGAAAAAGAAGCCAACCAATACGCACCGACAGACCGCGGTCATGATTCTTGAGGGAGGCATAGACCTGTGGGAGAGCGTAAGATAGAGAGTCAGTATGAGTGCAGATCGTGTCGCGGGATGCATGACTCACTCTCGTCCCTGCGCGACGTTTGACCGTCGTACCATCGCTCGGTGTCATTGTCACTGCTCAAGGGACAAAAGATGATGAGCACAGTGCCTGCGCAACAACGTAGATGCGCTTTGAACGGACCTGGGGTGTGGCCAATGTGGATGGACCTGTAGCTGGATGCAAAGGGATGACATGGGTAGGGAAAGGGTCAGCATTCAGCGAGGGAGAGTGGTTAGCCGTCAGTCGCGCAGAGGTGCCGTGATGCGTGTATGCAGTTCAGTTCTATGGTCTTGTTTTGTAACCAGCAGGGGGGATGGCTTTGTATTCCCTTGGTCAGGATCTTGGGAGCAGCTGATAAGTGGGATTGTCAGTGTGTGGTTCTCCTGATAATTTGGTTGTCAAAGAAAATGTGTCCGTTTTGTGTGGTTGGACTCGTTCGGACTCAGTCCAAAACTCTCACTCAAATTCTCGGACTGACACTTGGGATAACTAATATCTAATATGCATAGGAAGATGCCTTCCTTTTGATTCGATTCTGCTCTGCTACATACAACTACCACCTGAAAAATGCTGGATATGATCATCATGAAAGCATGAATTACTTCAATCTGCTGTGAGCCGCCAGGATCATGGGAGTTTGCCTCCAAAATGTACGTTTGTTGCGTTCCTTATAGCGAAACATGAAAACGCAATGCCTCCTTGGAACTTCCGAGAGATCAATAGTATCGAAGTGAGTCGCATTGATCGCCTTATCTTTCTTGATACGGAATCAATCATCACCTCTGGTCAGATCAACTTCCGGCAGTTCCGTTCACCACTTCGACAACACCGTACTTCGACTGCAGTAGAGCGCCAATCTCTCAAAAATCAAAATCGCGAGAAGTAGCGCAAAGAGGGCAAAGGCGACATGGAAGTAGATTCTGATGGAGAGGTAGTGAGGCCCTGGTGGAGCACAGATCAGCTCTAGTGACTCTCCTACTGCTTCTGCTTTCCCGCAACGAGAATCTGCTTCTCCTTCTTCAACTGCTGCACGACCGAAATTGAAACGTTCAGGTTCCGCGCGACAACCTCCGGTGGGTTGAGTGCAAGCCATTGCTGCAAGGAGAAGCCGTCAAACTTGACGTCGTCTCCAAAGTTGGGACTCGGAAAATCTCGAGGAAGACGAGCGGCTCGTTGCCGACATTCTGGATGTAGTGTCCGAAGTTGCTGTATGGTAGACAGATGAAGGCAAGACGACTGAAAAACCATGCGCGAGAATGGAGATCTCGAATGGCATCGGGCTCAACATGAACCAGGGCCGAAGCAAGTGTATTGGACGCCGGAAACTGTCGGAGGTCGGTGATCTTGACCCACCCACCCCACCAGGTGCATGAGTCGGCTCCTGCTTACTGAGCTCGTAGTGGAAGGGCGCTTTGGTCTGACCTTGTGGATTGGAGGAAACTGCTGCCTGCGCGTCCTCGAGACTTGGCCAGGAATCGGCTGCGACGATGTAAGGGTCCGGGGTGGTGACATTCGCAAAAGCAGATGCATCGATGCCGAAGTTCTCGGCTAAGACGTCTTTGGGAGTGTGTGCCATCCAGTCATCGACCTAAAAAGATGGTGGCGAAGTTTTGATCAGCTACGAAACGGCAGGACTCAACTTCAGAGACCTCTCACCATGGATGTTGTGCCTTGCGCATCAAAGTTTCCATCATCGAAAACAAGCAAGTACTGAACACCGTCTGGTCCAGCTTGGAGAGAGTGAGGGACGCCGCGCGGAAAAGACCTGTTGAGACATGGTTCCAGAGAAGTGGCAGTATGGTGAGATGAAAGCGTTACGAGGAACGGCTCACCAACTCGGTTGCTGTGTGTCACTCACCAAAGGTCGCCAGCCTGAACATCTGCCACGTAGTTTCCCCCGTCTTCATCGTTTCCCGTGATCATACATCGACGTATTCGAGAGTCAGAACGTTTTGAGTGTAAAACTGTCCAGTCTCAAGACTTTCGCAACTCGCTGTATCATTTTTGGCCAAGTGTCGAGGGAGTGCAGCAGAAATGGGCCCAGGAGGAATAGGCTCATTTCCACACTGGTTGACGGAAAGCAGAGATGTCACTCTCTGATCGCTGAAAACATTATATTCTCGCCACAATCTACATCGACACGATCCAAGTCAGACCCAGCACATGAACATCGCTAGATCCCAAGCTACTAGCATTGAGGCACACCGTATCCTTCGAAGTTTCCGGCAGTATCGTGGCCGCAAAGCTGATCGGGCTCTTCGTCTCCGCGTGCACCTCGTTGATACCCACGAACTGCGAGATGGGTTTGTCGGTCAGAGGCGCACTAAGCTTGAGCTCCCGTTTCCCGGATTTCTCGATGTCATTAATGAGCACGTTGCCGCTGACAAAGTCTGAGTTGGATTCTGGCGGTTTCGAATGAGCGATCCAACCGATCCTGACATCCTGCAGACGAGTGTCCTTGAGCGCTTCGATCTTCACTTTGGCACCCAAGTGGGTCACTTCGTTGGTCAGGACGGTAACTTTGACGTGTATGGCTTCGTTTGAGCTCTTTGGCGTGGCTGATAGCGATGTGAACCAGCATTGGATGTCTGGCACTGTTTTATCTTGAAACGGCCGAGGGAAATTGATGCTTACTTCCACCGAGATCTTTCCTTCGAAGTCTTGAACTTCGACCTCTCCGCTGTTGATAATGGTCGACTTGATCTCCGGTAGAACCATCCAATTGCAAAACACACTGTCTTCCTTGATGCGAGTTGAGGCTGACAGATCGAATCCTGCCGCAGTGAGCTTCGACATCTCGACCTTCATATGCAGCCGATCCATTGTCTGTTTATCGGACGACTTGAGATAGTGGGGTCCCAGGATTATGCGAGGAGTGCCGATGAGAGGGCTGGGGAACTTGACCTTCAGGGGCTCGCTCATCTTCGGCCAGACCGAGCGCGAGAGACTTGTGATATGCTCCTGCTTCGAAGTTTTACCCTCGGCAATACTTGAAGTCTGATGGGAGAAGGTGCAGAACTAGAATCAGACCAAGAGTTTTTCAACCTCGATGCTATCAACTTACCGAGATAACTTGACCCCAAATGAATCCAAGGCGTCTAATTCCAGCATCGCTGCCGTCCTCTTGCATACGTCCCCAAAGACCCGCCAGCTTGAGTCCACTCGAGGGTATTCCGAAGAGGTGAGGTGTGAGCTTCCATTGACCAGCTGACGCCGATGTGCACAGCGCTTCAAGCTTCCGTTCCTCGCTGATCGTCAAGCGCAGCCCAACAACACGCTGCTTCGGTTCGCCGCTTTCGTTTGTATAGTCATGAATTTGGATGACTCCTGACACAATCCGTTCTCCGACCGGGTCTATGTTGCTGAGCTTTTGGCACTCTGGCGCCGAGTCCAGATTGGTCTGAGCGACAGGCTTTCCGTAGGTGAAGATGAGCCCATTGTTGAAGCCGACAACCAGAGATGCGAGCATCCCGTTCGAATCCATCACTGCACTGATTTCTGAGATTGATTCCTCAGATTGAGCGAAGTCGAGCGTGCAGAAGAGAAAACCAGAGTCTTGGTCACCGACGGGCGGGCTGACTTGATACAAAGCTCCAATACCCTCACTCTGCCAGTCGAGCTCAGCGACCTTGGCTTGTTCATCGGCACCGAGTCGAAGCGCAGTGGTGTTAGGGTTGAACAGTGGCGGGCTGTTCTCATCCGTGTCATCGACGACCGCCTGTTTGGTATCCGAGACGCTATTGATCCGCTTGACATCTAACGGAGAGACATTGGACCGTTTCCTAGAATTGAGCAGATTCACCTCCGGAAGCAAGATGCTGAAGGATGCTGGACCGACGAATGGTTGCTTGTGGGAAGCGTCACTGGCAACTTCGGGGTCTTCGGTGAGCAGGTCGACCTCCCGCACGATGAGATTCATCTGATTCCGAATCGCTCTTCTGGCGGCATCAAGACCGATCAGAGTTGCCGGAAAGAAATCCAGGTTGGCATTCTTGAGTGCTGTTGAACGTTCTGGTCGAGTAGACATATCGTAGGACTGGATTTCTTTCAGGCCTGCCTGGACGTCTGCGATATTGGAGGAGATCCGTCTCGCCAGGGATTTGTACTCCATGTAGGCGTCAAGCAGGATGTTGGTGTACATCTGCGCAAGCTCGTATCTCAGCGGAGTAAGCTTAGCGGGCTTGAGAGCCAAGTAGCTACGGAGGGTCTCATACTTGGTGAGCACAGCGTAGGTCCTTTGCGGGAATAGACCCACCAGTGCCGGAAAGCGTGCCGCTGCAGCCATGACACTGTCGATGGTCCACTCGTCATCGTACGGCTTGATGTTCCCTCCACCACACCATCGCACATAAACGCTGGTTTCCGAGTTGTTCTTAATGTTCTCTTCAGCAAGTTTTGACGTTGCCCTGTGCGGAGACCTCGACGGGTCCGGCGGTAAGAGCAACTTTTGCCTGGGCAGTTATATCTCGCTTTTTGTTTTTGTTGTGGATGTTGACCAGGACGAGCGCGGTAAACTCCCCTCCTTCCAGAAACCCGCTGATGAAGGAATCTCCAAACGTGTTGTTGAACTTCTCTTGGTCCTTCATTACCGAACGGAGGGGCACGAAGGCCAGAGGGTCCTTGTAGTTGATCGTTTGATTGACTACCTTGACCGACACGAAGTATTTGAGGTCCGAGTCGTAGAACTTCTCCGCATCGAAGAAAGAACCCGAGCCAGATCCACCGATGGCATTATATTTTATGGACAGCGATCCGCTGATTGACATCTCGTCCGTAATCTCGCTCAGCTTGTTGACAAACTTGGAGGTATATGTGACGACCTGTCCGGGACCGTGAGCATCTTTTACAGTCCAGGGAAGCTCAGCTGTCCTTCTCCGGACATCCTGAATACCACTCGTCGTCTGCTCTTCCACCCTTTGCTTGAGATCTGTGAGTGTTTCCATTATCTCGTCGAGAGATTTCGCTTCGCCAAAGCTGGTGGCATCCTTGAGCATTTTCTCGCGTTCCTGCGACCTCTTTGCTTTGGGATCGACAGGTTTTGATGCAGCTGAATCGGCTTTGTGCGCGGGAGTGGCTCTTTCGTTTTGTCCTTGGCTTTGATTTGCAGAGAACTCGAGCTTGACTGGGCGGCTGGCGGATCGGCTGACCCAGCTTGACCTAAAGTCCCCTGCGGTCTTGCAGTCTCCGAAGGTTTCACTGTCGACGATGAGGCCAAACCGGGTAAGCGCTCTAGAGCGCTGAGTGTGCCGGTTTGCTCCGCAAGCATCTTCATCGTTAGGCCTGAGTTGTTGACTACATTCTCCTCACGCCCTGGATCAATGACCACGGCATCGTCGATACAGATCTGCTGGGTGTACGAATTGAACCCTTGGCCGAGCCGCATGGCATTGTTGCTTTAAAAACGAAGCATAGTATCTTAGCAATGCAGCGCCCACGGTAAAGCGTAGTGGGACTCTGACTGGACTCACTACGGTGCGATCAGCAGACTCATATTGGAGATCGATAGAAGGGCTAGCTCCTGGCCAGCGCGCTCCAGAGATGGTGTGTATGGTGCAGCTTATTGAGGGTAGTCGATCACAGCTGGTTTCTTGAGGCCTGAGGGTTGAAGCGAGCGACTAGCGAACATCGCCAAATGTATGTGGTGAGAGGGTGCGAGGAAGGAAGTGTCCTGAAAGCAGAGCGAGTGAGTGGTACGATTAGGTCGATGTGGAGAAGGCCGAAGCCATCAGTCGAATTCTCGCGCCTATCTCCATCTGGTGACAGTGCTTTCTTCGGGATGCGTGATCCGTAATGCGTTCCTTTCCCTATTTCAAGGAGTGCCTGTGCAGGAACTCGTCCTTGCTTCCGCCAAGTTTCCCAGCCACGGAACGCCACGCTATGGACTCCGCAATACTGCAAGAAACAAAGTTCGATTCGATTCAGAAACAAAAGATGTAATCAAAGCAGTGTCGCAGGAGCAGGAAAGCCGGCGGAGAGAACGCTTCTGGATTAAGCTTTACGTACATACCATGCGCCATGTCTTGGACAGCGGAGTTCGGAGCTCGAAGCTTGAGTTCAGAAACGGAAACTACAACCCAAAAATACAAGCTTTCTCACGCTTGTCCGTTTCCCTTCTGCTCTGCCTCGGCGAATGTACCGATTTTACACAGTGATACAGCATCTGGAGAAGCTCAAAGGTAGTGGTTCATCCATTGCGTGGATAGCGTCGTCTTCAGTCATCCAGAACCGCACCTGGTGTAAAGGCTTGTTCAGATTATATCGTCCTCGGTAATCCAGTACTGTACAGATCGCAGGGAGCGTACAGGGATGAGAACCATTTCGACGACGAGTCCGCTCTTCACAAGCTCTCGCAGAGACTCTCGTCGACGTCACGTTCTAAAGCAGCGATCGGAGTGTACGGTGAATTGTTGACCTTGACAGCTCTGTCTCCGAAGACTGCGGTAGGACTGAGCAGGAGCCCAACCTCTTCGGCCTTCTTCTCCACGCGTGTTGGCAGAGTGCTACCGAGATTCCTCATCTTCGCGGTGTCCCTTTGCATCCGGTCGAAATCTGCCGTTGCAGAGGCTGCCCAGCTCTGGGATTGATCAATCACTGTGTGAAGCAGGCTGTCATATCCTGTTACTCTGAGCGAAGCCGATGCTGAGGCCTCGCAGAATCGAAATGTGTGGTGAACTCTATGTCGAAGAAGAACGACTCGATTTTGACCGAAAGTGTCCTGCGCTCGGCCAGCGACATGGATTGCGAATTGGTGGAACACCATCATGGTGTTGTCTCCTCCAATGTTGTACCCGAAGAGGTAGTAGTCGCCGAAGCGGTCCTCGAAGCCTTCCAATCCATCCCCATACTTTAGCTCGATCTGTGCTTCGGTGGTGAGTTCGGGAGCTTGTCGCAGCAGCACAGATCCGCAACGATAGCTAGAGCGTACAGAGGTCTTGACGTCCTGGAAATGGTGCAAGACGAGAGCATAAGAGAGGAGGAATGGCTCCATCTGATGCCATGAATATCTTAGCTCACATCGTTGTTTGTCGACAGATGCCGGTCATACTGTAGTGAGCCTGATGCGGAACAGAAGCCGAGATCAACGGTAGCTGTGAAGCCATAGCTTTCATGATCCTCCTTCGCCGTTGTGGACTGCGACTTGGTTGACTTGAATGATCCCGACGTGCCTCCGTCGGCGCTAAGATAGACCATTCGTCTTGGTACGCGTCCTGTCTCTTGCTCTTCCTCGGTGTCGATGAAAGGTGATATCTTCGACCATGGGTTTTTGAGTGCGAGACAGTCGGGAATGGAACAGTTGCCCTGGATAGATGACTTGTTCGGGATGCCAGGGGATGACGATGGGTAGTCGCTGTTCAGCAAGTGCTGATAGGGAGGGCTTGTTCGATTCCAGCAAAGGGTCGGCGATGACAAGAACGCGTCTTCGCTGTCGATTGCAACAGGCATCGTTGTTTGTAGCAAGATCTGAGGAAGGTGGTGGCGAAGACCAAGAAGGTGGTCGAAGCGTCTACATATTAGATAGGGCTAGGTACATAAGCCGAGCTTAGTATGAGCCATTCTTTCTACATTCCTTTACCGGCCCAGACCTCCCCGGATCTCCCCCAGCTCAGCACGCCTCACGGGACGTCTGAAGTCACCACCTACAGCACTGGGGCCTTCGAAGAGAATGCTCGCCTTGGCCTCGAGACCGCCACCACTGGACCAAAACATGCACCCTGAGGCCTCAGGCCTCAGGCCTGGGGCGATCTGAGATTGGCTGGACTTTGGTTCCAGGGTTTGATAATACATAGTCTGGGCAGTAGTTCGTGGTTGTCCGCGGTCCGCGGTCCGCACCCTGCATCCACAGCATGTCGTTCGAGGAATGTTTGGTGGCTACATACCGGCTATGTACGTAGCACTTGCGCCTTGCAGCCTTGCAGGTAGGTGGCGTCCGGATATCGGATGTCGGATAATTGCGAGGGAATCAGTCATTTTGAGGCTTCCGTGCCTGACAAGAAATGTGGCGTTTCTAGCTCTTGGTGGCGTCGATCGATTGCATCTGAGATTCGCTCTCCGCAGAAATCGCCGCAGCGAGCGGGGTTTCATCGTTCGTCTCATACAACCCACGTCGGCACGTCGCATCGTGTTTGCGAAGATTTGAGAGTGCAGTGAGGGACATGATAGGAACTGTCAAATGAAGCGTCGAGAGCCTTAACGTTTCTTTTCCCATACGGCTGATACCGCTCACGGTAGGGACGGTGCTCATCATCGTTAATCAACCTCATCGTTCATCAACCATAGCACTAGGTCTAGGACACGCTCTCCAGTTGACATTTCGCCGCAGTTTGGTCCAATATGACCCTCTTACTTGCTCCGTAGTGCGTACACTTGGTCAAATTAAGACCTCGAGAGCTGACACTTGTGCTGACGTTTTTGAACCTCTGATTCCAGCAACAATGCCATGCGCCTGGGGCAAGGGTGAGTTCTCACTGCTGTGACAGATGCAGGATCATCTAGAGATGTTGAAACAGCTTCCTCGCCAGATTCAATTCCTACACCCAGCAGATTTGCATCGATGATGCCGTCGTAGCAAGCCCTCATCGAGCCGAAAATTTCATTTCGAACACCGGGCAGACAATGCGCACGATTGCGCAAGGCAAGTCTGAGCCTAGCCTGTGGACAAGAAGCAGCGAGGTGCTCATGGACGAGGGTCGAATCGCAGAAGCAAAAGCGGCTGATCAGGAGATGATATCAGCAAGCACGATACTCCTCCCTGATGAAAGGCAAGAAAAAATCCGGGCATTGGAACGAAAACGTGCGGAAGGGATAGTCTCTAGTGCCGCACACGGAACCTCGGCACCACCTCCATATCAGAAGCACTCGGATTCAAGTTTTGCTGAGGAAGTGACTCGAAGCTGGAGAATCGACAACATTGGAGGGCCTAGTCAAACTGTTACCTTCACCAGTCGTTTCGTCGATAGCCTCAGCCAGATCACAAAAGATATGGGTATCTCAGCATCCTTGTCCATCAAAGCAGGAATGGTGGCCGGCTCTGGACGAGGCTCATTCGTCGACAGCGACAAGTTCCTAAACAGCGATCTCAACTACTACATCAGCGTTCATGTCACCAACCAGTCCACCAACTTCAGAGACATGCTCGAGTTCAACCCTATGGCGGATGGCATCATCAACGGGGAAGACTTCGTGAAAGTATATGGCGACTCTTTCATCTCTTCTTTCCTCGAAGGCGGGGAATTCAATGCGATCGTATCCATGAAGGTCCTAAACACCGTAAAGCTCACGGAAATTGAGGCGGCAGCCAAAGTGGCCTTCAGCAGCGGCGCCTTAGATGTGGAGGCCTCAGCAGCCTTCCGGTTGGCCAAGTCGAACATCAATCTAAACACCGAAACGACAATCACTTGCAGCTGGTCAGGTGGTGGAGCGATCAAACACCCCAACGAGCCTTGGACGATCGAATCGCTGATGCGGGCAGCATATCGCTTCCCGGAAAACGTTGCTCACTCGCCACAGCGGACCTACGCTGTCCTGCAGAAGTACGATCACCTGAGGAGCTTCCTCGCTCTAAAACCTCCAGCACTTTCAAAAATGAGTTATGAGAATGTGGCTCTCTACACCGAAGAACTCATGGACTCTTTCATGGTATACAAGGCGATGCTCTCAACGCTCGATAGCGACATTCGCCAGATACAACAAGGCACAAAACGGTTCAGGCCGGATCAACCAAACCGAAATGGCGGTTTTGCAGCGTCCATCGACGGCTTGGAGGCTGCCTGTCAGAAAATTCGGCCTCAACTAAGCCTTATCGTTCAACGAGTGGAGCAAATCGAGCGGAAGCCGAGCATTGTCTCGAATCTTGCTGGTCAGGACTACGATGAGCAGTTTGAAAGTCCCGTCGCATTTTGGGACAGACTTCCCATCATCGAATCCGTGAAAACCGGGCAGGCGTCCAGACCTCCTCTTTCAGGACGTCGAATTGGTCCGTCTCCCGAAGAACAGAGCTCCAAAGGAGGAGGCGAAGACGTCGCAAGAGAGGCTTTACTTGCCAATGTTTGCGAATCAGAGCCGGTGTCCCTCAGTCTGACGGCGTTAGAGGAAAATAAGTTACTCAAGCGATTGTCCGCCCAGCAGGACAAGACGGGACCAGGCTTACGGCTCACTCGACCAGTAGGCTCAAGGGAAGACGGCCTACCGTTCTTTGCCTTCGATTTCATCAAATCAAGCATCAGAATCACCGACATCGCGTTGGGGTCGCGCAGGATCTATCTCAAGTATCTCGATCTCCTACTCGAATGGCATTCGATGGCGCAGAGGACGTACCGACGATGAGCAAGAAACGTACCGACTTACCAACCTCACAGACGGCGAGACCCTCATATCAGGCATCGTCGAGTACGGGAAGCCTGTCTATGAACCCGGTGAAGATGAGACCGTCAAAGGGACGATAACGTCTCTGAAGCTGTGCACAAGTAAGGGTCGTACCCTGCGCGCGTCCGCGGTGAAGCAAGAGAGATACGGGTTCCAGTGCCGGTATCTGGACGACAGGCTTTTCACAGATCTGGAAGAGTTCGCTTTCGAATCTCCCATGTCGAACGCAGCGCTCATAGGCTTCTACGGTCTCAGCGCTGAAGTTGGTGAGCAAGCAGGTGTTCACCGTCTCGGATTTGTATGGTCCTCGAGCACGAAGACCAAATCTGGTGCTAAAATGGAGTGAGTACAGTTGCCTGTGATGGATTGCATTTCCATTATCGTTTGACAGAAAGTAACTCTTTACACAGGGCTGCTACTTGCGCCGCAACCACTGAAATGCTGATTGGTGTAAGTGCACATACTAAGCTGATTTGAACAATCTAGCAGAGGATACTGAACATTGTCTACAATCCCACACCCAATCAGTCGACACATGCACCAACACTGCTCGACAGCCAGTTCGAAGCTACTCTTCTACCCGTAGAGAAATCTGCTCTTCTGAGTCCGGCTGCAAGGTCGAAGAATCGCGGTCTTCGATTCGGTCCCTGTATCGGGACAGAGCCAAACCCCGGTGGCGAAGTGTTCAACGACTCGGATCTGCTAAGCACGATGCAGATGAGAAAGGTCGATTGGCCGACGCAGATCGTCTTCACCTTCAAGAAGACAGCGGAGAGCACGAGCGGCTGTTTGGTGTCAATTCAGATTTCATACGGCAAGCTCAGCTTCATTCACGGAGCTGATGTGGGCACTGATAGCTCGGACCATATCCGCCTGGACGTCAAGCTGGAAAAAGGTGAAACCATTCGGTCACTCAACGTACAGACGGACGCCTCTGCTGGGCCGTCTTCGATGCCAACTGGCATCTCGGTGGTTACCAATAGGTCTAGAACCATGTCTTCATCATCTGCGTTAACGGGTACGAAAGAGATCAGCGGCTTCCAAGGGATGACTGGTCTAAAGGGCTTCTTTGGCTTCGAGTCAGACGCAGGCATTAGTCGGCTCCTTCCAATCTGGGCGTGAACTGATCGTTTTGTATACTCTTATCATCGGCGAGGACTTTCGAAGCATTTGAAGCTTCCTGAAGAAGAACGACCATCACGGCCAGAATTCCCAGCCGCGGAGAAGAAGCGCAGTGAGGGCGAGCCACTATGTGACGATTCGGCTATTCGAATGTATGAGAGAAAAATTCAGAGCCCCAAAAATCTCGGGCGTTACATCTTGAAAAAGAAAGCTGCTGGGATCCGACCATACACAAAGAAAGGCATGTCAGCTGGAGATGTAGGGGCTAGATCGAGGAGATCCACACTCCTTTGCAGACCGAGTTGGGAGGGCCCTCGAGGTCCAGTTCGAGCTTCTCCGATGTGACATTTTCGCGCTGGACGTAGAACGTGCGCCCTTCTTTGGAGGTACTGTTCAAGTTGGCTTTGATTGCCGAGAGCGCGAGGAAGTGCTTCGTGGGCTTGTTAACGAATGGAGGCTTGTACTGGATTGGTGCGATCTGTTTTCCCGTGCTAGCTAAGGCAAGGTCGAAGGTACCGGACAAAAAGCTTGCGTCACGCTGAATGGAAGTCCTGTCGTGTGCGAGCCAGCCAATCGTTATACTTCCACAGGTAAGGGGTCGCTTCTCAGACGCGGAAGAATCGAATTTGCCTTGACTGTCGGTGACTTTGAGCTCGACGTGAGTGGGCTTGACTTGTCCGCGTCAACGACTCCCACACTGATGTCACAGCTACTGTTGCTAGTGAAAAACCCGACCAACCAGCAAATCACCTGCGGAGACGTGCCTTCTTTGAATGGGAGATCGAAGCGAACCGTTTCACTCTTCTCAAAGTCGTCAATGACGACTTTGACCTCGCCGCATTGAATATGAACGTCCTCAAGCTCGGTAGAACCATCCATGAACTTGTTGCAATGCAATCATCCGCGTTTATAGAGTAGGTGAACTGGTCTGCGCCTACGTCCGGCTTTTCGGTTGTAAGGCAAGCGCTTGGTGCTTCCAAGATCAAGCCCTTGTATCCGAGGATCAATTGAGGTACACCTGGGAATCTTTCGTCGAATTTGCAAACGCGAAGTTTTGCGTCGGTCTTGAGGGGTTCAAAGCCTGATGCTAGGCACTCGATTGGTTGATCTTCGTCGAATATCGTTTCCTTCTGTTGGTAAGAACACGAACGGAGAGAATTAGGATAGGGTCTCAGCTTCGGCGTGAATGCTTACAAACTTACTACAACAGCCTGTGTCCAAATCAGTCCTAGTCGAGTGATCCGACCACCGTCCTCACTTGCGCCAGAGGCATCTTGTGGACTTCTCGTTCTGCCCCAAAATCCAGAAATATACCCATCTGTTATTGGCTTTTCGAACCGGTGCAGCTTGCTATGACCCTCGACCGCCGAAACTCTGCAGAGTGCTGAAAGTGTTCTGCCCTTGTTGGTGTTGAAAATCAACCCGACGACGCTGAGCGTCTGCTCGTCCCCAACTGCATCAACCTGGATAGAGGCGGAGGTAATCAACTCTGAGGAGCTGAGTTCGCCGAGGGTGTAAAGGACCTTAGCCTCCTCGGTGATGGCGTCATCGTTTCCTTCGTGCAAGGTATACAGATCGATGCTGTCGCCTAGCTCGACACTCAAGCCGTTTGAGTACGTCACGGAAAGGGCGCGCAAGACACCTGCTTGCTGACCCACACTGATTTCGGTGATGATAGGCTCCTGTAATCCAAAATCGATGGTACAGAACATCGAACCCGTCGTCAGGCTCCCGACTGGAGGTGTGATGCGGGTGATCTCCGCCAAGTCTGGATTCTGTCGCTCCAGGTCAGCAACTTTGATCTGCTCCATCTCCGACAGTGGCAACGGTGTCTGCGACGATTCGAAGAGGTGGGTTTCGAGGTTGTCGCTCTTGGAAAACTCAGCATTGGTGGCGTCGACTTCGTTGTTGATTCGCTTTTCTGACATCGGCTTGCTGCGGATCTTGCGAACCTTGTACTCGACCGCAGGAATTAGGGTTCGGAGCGAAGCAGGCCCAACGTAGATGTTGCCTCTATCCATCGTGGCAATGGCAGGGTTCTTGGTGATACCATCGACCTCTCGAACAATGTTGTTCATCTGGTTGCGGATTTCGCGACGGGCTAAGTCCAGGCCCTCGAGCGATGCTTCAAATCTCACCAATTTTGCGTCCGTAAGTGACTTCGAAAGGACCGGGACTTGCTTTTTGCCATCAACGTCTGTTGTGGGCACCTCCGCCTTGAATCGTTTCTCTCCCGACTGAACGGCGCGAATATCGTTCGCCAGCTGTTTGAAGAGCGTCTTGTACTCGAGATAACTGTCCATTAGCATGTTGTGTAGATTGCCGCATTCTCGTACTTGAGGACTAATTGTGTCAATGACTTTTCAATATTTGTATGGCTTCAAAGTGACTCTCACCTTGATTGGCGACAGCTTTTTCGGCTTCAAGCTGACGAAAGAACGCAGGCTTTCGTACTTCGTGAGAATGGCGTACGTCCGTTGCGGAAACTGCGAACCAGGTAAGGAAAACGGTTGGCCGCGGCCATGAGAGAGTCGATCGTCCACTCCTCGTTGTAGCTTTTGATTGATCCTCCACCGGACCATCTGACATTAATCGAAACCTCGGTGTTCATGGCAATATTTGCCTTAGCGAGGGCGATGTTGCCTTGACCGTCGATTTCGAGTCCCTTGGTCAGGGCAACTTGAGCTTCGGCCATGATGTCTTTGCGCTTAACGTCGTTGAGTATCTTAATCAAGACGACTGCATTGAGTTCTCCGCCTTCGAGAAAGCCGGAGATGAAAGAATCACCAAAGACCTTGGTGAAAAGCTCCTGGTTGCTTCGCTGACCGAGCGGATGGGATTGTACTCGAGCGAATCCTTGAAATTCACTGACTGATTGATGACTTGCACGAGAGATAGAGCTTGATGTCGCTGCTGTGAAACTTGTCGGATCGATGAACGCACCACTGCCGGAGCCACCGAATGATCCGGTCTTGATGGCCAAAGCAGCTGATGCTGACATATCGTCTGCAACTTCACTCAACTTGTCTATGAAGCGAGAGCTGTAGCTTACAATCTGGCTTGTCCCAATCGACTTCTCCATGGACCAAGTCAGCCTCTTGCTCTTGCCCATTCCCGTCGAGCGTGCTGCAACTTTCTCGTTGAAGCCTGCGTTTTTTTGTCTAGCTCCTCCTTTGCGTTTTTCGACTTTTGACATCATTTTTTTTAGCATCGGCTTTGATGGAAGTCTCCCGGCTGACCGTCAGTTTTTGTTGGTCTCCGCTGCATGTTGCTTTCCTTCTCGAGCTCCTCGGTGACCTTCGTTTGTCATATCCCCGGGCTTGGTGTCGCCATTGGTCGTCTGAGATGGCTGTTCCGCATCGGCAATGGTGCCATCTGGATTGCTTTGCGGGGCCTGGCTTTTTGAGGAGAGCCAAACGTGCCTGCCGTTCCACCTCTTCCTTGACGAGTTTGGAGCGTTCCGTCACATCTTCGTCGTTGTCTTCTTCGTATTCAGGATCCGCAGTCTCCGTAGCGCTGTCTTCGCCAGACGGCGGTCGCTGGTTTGGATCGGGTTCCGTATCGCCATCGGCAAGTTCGCCGTTGACGACGTACTCCGCCATCTGTCGCCAGACGCTTGCCTTCTTCATCTTTTGGGCGAGAATTCGCATGGTGACTCCATCGTTTGTGACCACGTTTCGGCACGCTCTGGGTTCATCACGACGGCATCGTCGACGCAGATCTGCTGCGTATAGGAGTTGAATCTGTTTGAGAAGGTACAGCGCGGTCAGCTACACCTGCTTCGGGAGCTGAGACTCTTTGCGGCCATACTGCCGCGCAGTACATACCCCTGACCTAGACGCATGCCATTGTTGCTGAGGATGCGAACGAAGAAAAATTCAGCTTGGAGAGCTTTACAAGTCGGTGGACTGGGCCGACTTACTACGGCGCGAGGAGAAGCGACATTGCGTTGAGGTGAGTTTACTAAGTGAAGACCGATTGTTAGACAGAGGGGAGGTAAGCAAGATCGACGAGCACTCACACACAAAGCGGGAGGAGATGATATCTTAAGAGAAGGAGAGGTGTTTCTTTCGAGATGGGTGGATCCATCGCAGTAGAGCGCCAAGGGAATCTTCCTTCCCTCGCACAGAATCGTGGCGGGTTAGCAAAGTGTAATATGTATGATGCATGGACTCGGTGTTCAAATTACGTACACACGTACGTACACAGACTATCAAGTAACGAGTACATGAGCTGTGAGATGTGAAATAGGAGATGTAAGCGCTGAGCTGCGAGCTGCAACTTCTTTCGATCGGAATCCTAGTATGTAACCTACATAGTAGTAGTGTGTACATACGCGTATGTAATACATAATTCGCACCCAGATGTTCCTTAACAAACGCCTCGCGCAATGTACAGGATGCAATCTGCATGTTCGGTTGTCTATATAGTTACGTTTACGGTTTACAGTAGTAGTATAGTAGTGCTTTAATTTATGCAGGCAGCAGCGTGCATGCGCCACCATATTTAAGCTTTGTTCCAGAAAAGTGCGGCCGCGCGCCTGCCACCTGCTGCATGCGCCATTGAAAGCTAGATATAGATCTCAGCTCCCATATCCCATACCGCCTGTTCATCGTTCATCGTCCATCGTTCATCGTTCATAGCTCATATGTACATGCTTCAGCGCCAACACACCTGGATGCTTTTCAGGCTTCAGGCTTCAAGCTTCAGGCTTCAGGAACGAGAAAGCCCGACGCGGGGTGAAAAAGATGATGGAGCAGAATAGTCTTGGCAGTAGAACGTGGCGGGTCGGCGGACAGAGCTGATGAAATGACCTAGACTTTTGATCGAGTCCTAACAGCACGAAGCCGAAGCCGGAACGAACAACTCCGTCGCGAATACGATGAGAACATACAAGGCGGGACGCGACCTTACATACACAGTTCCTTGGCGATTGTTCCCAGAGTTTTGCAGGCATGCAACATACTTATTGATCTCGCTGAGAAACGCCGAGGAACGTCCCTGGCCCCTGATTACTGATTCCCGGCCACCACGATTCGTTTCCTCTCTGACCCTCTTGTCAGTTGCGACTGTAGCCTCAACCACCTCCTTCAACCTGACTGTTGACTTATATCCAGCTCTCAGAGCGCTGATCTGGCAAGTCTGTTCTGAAGCTTCCTACATCAAGACTCGATCGACATCATGGGACTGCTCCTGGCACCTTAGTGAGCTCCCCTTTGCCGTCCGACCCAGTCGCGCTGATGTACTAACTCGCTGTGTCTGATTCTAGTAACAATGCCATGCGCCTTGGTCAAGGGTGAGTATTCTCAAAGAACTGCAGGCGATGTGAAGGCTGGTATTTTGACACGTCCAAGACAGGTTCAACTCCTACACGCACGAAATCTGCATCGACGATGCCGTCGTTGTTAGTCCTCAGCGAGCAGAAAACGTTTTGACAAATGACGGAAACACGATGCGGCTTGCTGCCCTCGTAGCGGGAAAGCCGAGTGCGTGGACGAAGCAACCTCAGGTCCTGCTCGATATTTCTCGTCTGGAAGAAGCACAGAACAAGCGCAAGCTAATCGAAGAGGAGAAGTCCAGTGGCAATGCTGAACTGCTCGAAGCAGCCGAAACTGAAGCTATCGCTGCCGTACAACAGGCTGCTGATACCGAAAGGCTCGCTCAAGCTCGTGCTGAAATGGCTGCGGCCGATGAAGCCGTTCAGGAAGCTGCAGCTGGTCACAATCTGGATGCTGCTCCTGCTACAGCAGACTCGGTCATTGGGTCCTCTGATGCTGCCATAGCAAATTCAACCTCACTCGACCTTCCTTCCGATGCCGGAGAAACGACCGCCGTACCTACTGCTGCAGCCGATAGGTCCGCAGAAGCGCAGACCGGCACTGACTCCGATGCACTACAGCCAGATGCACCTAGCGGTGATGCGCCGAGCCCGCTGATAGCGCAGCACAGCAACCGGAAGCGAGCAAAACTGAAGAGTCAGAGCCTACGGGGCTTCCGTCAAGAAGCGCAGATACCGGCGCGGATGACAACGATTTTGCTTCTGAAGCCATCACCACCGAAGAGGAACAGGATGTCGATGTTCTCAAAAACGCATCGACAAGCGGCGACAATGCTAAGGAAGAAGAAGAACCGAAGGACATCGAAACCGATCCAGCAAAGACAGGAGATAGCGCTGCAGAAATCGTCACCGCTCAATCAGCAGCGGACTCTGATGACCTCCCCAAGGAAAACTCCTCTCCGAAACCATCCGAGAGCCAAGAGCACTCTGAAGAGTGGGAATCCATTGGAGACAAGAAGAAGTCCGACGAAAATGAGGCTGTACCTCCGGCAGACGAAGGCGACAATGCTCTTGCCGAGAAGGATTCCCCCACCGAAGAGGATGCTCATGTCTCGGACACGATTGAAGCACAAGGTAAGCGTGACAGGTTCAAACAGAGCCTCTCATACAGTTGCTCAATATCGTTCCTCCTCTATGATCAGGCCAGAAAGACGCCACAGGCATCCATCCCGTCGACGCTACGGCTGATATAGATGAGAGCAAAAAGACTGACGTTGATGCCGCTGTTCCCGAAGGTTAGTTCTGATCACCTTCAAGTCCGCTGGGCAGCACAGTACTGACAATCTATCTGCTATCGCTCCATCAGACGACGAAGATGTACAGGCTCCCGAAGAAGGAGTGCCTTCAACCCCAATCTCCAGTGCCGCTATGCCAGCTAAACTTGCTGATGTCCCGCCGCCCAAGACCGAGGCAGATATCGCGGCCGAAGAAGCAGCAAACGAAAAACGTGTTGCTGAGGACGCCGCGAGGGATGAAGCGGCTCGAGTGGCAGCTCTTCAGCTGAAACGCAAACAAGAAGAGCTCACCCTCGCAAAGCAGCGTCGAGAACGAGACCCCAAGATGCTCGAGGCTGCCAACAAGTTCAAAGTTAATCTGAGCCTAGAGAAGATGGCAGAGATGCATAAGGACTTTCTGCTCCCCAAGTCGGCACACAAGGCGCCAAACATGGGCAAGGCACAAGTTTTCAACATTCAAAACTCAACTGGCGTGAGCCAAACAGTCATTTTCCAGAGCCGATTCGTCGACAGGCTCTCAGACATCACTTCCGACCTCGGCATCAGCGCAGGACTTTCCATCAAGAAAGGCTCGTGTGGCGGCTCCGGAAGGGGTTCATTCATCGACACTGACAAGTTCAAATCGAGCGATATGAACTTCTACATCAGCGTCAAGGTTACGAACCAGTCCATCAATTTCAAAGACAATCTGGAATTTCAGCCATTAGACAACATCGGCGCCGAAGACTTTCGAAGCGTGTTCGGCGATTGCTTCATCTCGGGCTTCCTGGAAGGAGGGGAACTCAATGCACTAATCAGTATGAAGGTCTTGAACAAATCCAAGTCCGTTGACATCAAGGCCGAAGGCGCCATCGCTTTGGGCAAGGAATCCGTCGATATATCCGCCAAAGGCGCATACCAGACAGCCAAATCGAACCTAGACCTCAACACAGAGACTAGTGTTCAAGTGAGCTGGATCGGTGGGGGCTGTATCAAGCCTCCGGAAGAGGCCTGGACAGTTGAGTCGCTCTCTCGCGCCGCTACGCGCTTCCCAGACCATGTCGCGCAGTCGCCTCAACGCACCTACGCCATTCTCACCAAGTACGAGACCCTCCGATCATTCCAAGCCCTCAAGCCACAAGAATTGACAGCAATCGACTATGAAAATGCGATCCTTTACACGAACGAGCTGATGGATACTTTCATGAGCTACAAGGCAATTTACGGGCGCCTGACTTCTCAGATCGCGGCGGTGCAAAGCGGCACACACAAATTCAAGAAGGTCGAGCGCGAGGCTGAGAGAAAGGCAGCTCAGGAGGAGGAATTGACGGACGTCGAGGCGCACCGAACACTCGAAACCCTTTCAGATGCCGAGAAGAAGGCAAAACTTGGCTTCTTTCCCTCGACACTCGATGGTCTCGACGACGCTCGGCGAGCCGTGCGGATGCAGATGAATTTGATCATCAACCGCGTTGATGAGATCACAGAAGACCCAAACCGAGTGCTGAGCCAGAGCAACGAGAAATTCCTTCCCTCTTTTGCCTTCGAGACGCTTTTGCCAATGCTCGAGTCAGCATTCCGGTCGAACAAGCGGACAGCCCCCCTTACTGGCGAACGTATGTTCGGTGACGACCAAAGCAAACAGGACGACACACCTTCGACAACAGCTCATCGGATGTGCCTGGTCAGAAAGCCAGCTGAGAACGCCAGCAGCGGACAGGCACCTTCCGACGACGGCAAGAACAAAGCCACCGAAGTAATCGCCAGTGGTAGAATGGTCATCAAGCTCTTTCGTGAAGAGCTGATTGCCATCGAAAAGTTCCTGAGCGCACGAGATGAAGGTATCGAAGACTCTCTCAGGCTTACTCCACCCATGGGGAACGAATGGACGAATCCGCCCCCTGGAAATTTCTTCACAGCACTCGATTTTGTTCAGCCTGCCTTTGTTCTCCGATCCGTAACCGTCACAGTCAGCGACGGTATAGTCTCTGGGCTGGTGTGCAAGTACATCAACGGAATTTCGTGGAAGCGGGTACGAACGACCCAAAGAGCACGTTCACTCTTCAACTCGCAAACGACGAACGCATCACCTCGGCCATTGTCACCGCGGGCACAGAAGCTGCTTTCAAGTCGCCCGATTACGTGATCTCTCTCAAACTGATCACCAACCGGGGCAATTCTCTGCTCGCCCACGAGCCCGAGGTCAGGCGGGCCGGTTTCAATAGGCGTTTGATTGGAGCTCGTGCTTTCTTCGACGTTCGGTCTGTCACCTGGGAGTCTCCGCTCGAGCGTGGATATACGATTGGCTTCTGGGGCTGGAGTAGCGAAAAAGGTGCAGCCCCAGGTATTTCCCGTCTAGGCCTTGTGTGGGCAAACCAGGACGCAGTTGAGGTCGATCTCACAGATGACGCCAAGAAGGTCGCAGCGTCCAAGCACGATCTCGAACACGAAGAGAAGGTCGGACAGGAGGAAACTTTGAAACGTAAACTCGAGGAGCTACAGAGGACAAGCGAGTCGAAGGTTCTGAAGTTCAACGAGTTACTTGCGGAGTTGGAGGCTAAAAATGAAGCGAACAACCTCGCCGTTCGGGAGAGCAGCCTCCGGACAACGGCAGCTCAAGCCCAAGTCAAAGCGGCCGAAGAAAAGATCAAGGAGCTCGAGGTATTGGTGGCGTCGGTCAAGACAGCTGCAGACAGCAATGAAGCGAGGCTCCGGGAAGACGTCCAAAACTCTTCGGCAGATCGTGCGAGGCTCGATGCCGGTCTTGCAACGGCCACCGAGAAGCTTCAAACCCAAGAAGCGGCTTTAAGAGCCTTGGAGACGAAGAAGGCCGACGTAGAGCTCCAGCTCACGACTTTAACATCGACGAAGACCAGCGCCGATGCGGAGTATGCTCGCGAGAGAAACAGACTCACTACCCAGCTGCAACTCAGTAAGGGAATCGACTTCACCTTCCGCCTTCAGCATGTGCGGGACAAGTTCTTGCATCACAACATCCAGCGACGCGACGGCACCCTTTATGACAGGCACGATGGATGGAATCAGATCGTGAGTTGGAGAATGTCCCCGGTCTATATGCTCTCGTGCTCTGAACACATACTGACGACACTTTTTGCTTGCCATAAGTTCCGAGCACAGCGGCACGGTCCTGGATTCAAGATCTTTACGATGGCCCCCGAACCTGATAATACGATTTGGTACCTCAGGGTCTCTGAAGAGAGATACCAATGGCCTGATTGCAAAAAGCTCGTCTGCGACTCCAACGACTTCAGCATCTTTTCCTTCGAACCTGCTGGGGACGAGTAAGTTTTTATACACGCACCAGAATTTTGGGGAAGTATCATGCGTTGACAAGCTTTTCCCACTATTATTGCCACGCAGCTGGTTCTACATTCGTCTGTCAAGAAATTGGAGCTGGACCCTCAACCCGTGGAATGGTCGCAACGATAACGATTCTCAAGTCATTGGATTTGAGGGCGGCAAAGGCTTTAACGACAAATGGCGTTTTGCTTTCTGAAAGTTCTTCAGAAGCTTCCACTTCGCCACTTCGTGTAGGAAAACAAGGTTCTATTTCCACTTGTTCTTACCTTAGTTTGTCATTTTCTATGACGATACTTTTTTGGTGGTCCTCCTCCGTTTACTTTGAAGCCAGTCCAGTGTCGCAAAAGCACTTGGCCCATGCCCCATAATGATACCTGAATTTAAAGAGAGGGCGGAAGGAAGAGGGCAGAGAGCGAAGTGGAGATTCGCAAAGGTCAGCAATTATTATCATTAATCATTACGCATATAGATAAAAGAAATTTCTCACGCATGTATTTATCATCTTACTCGCTTGGCCTGAAGCCTGAAGTTTCATCAAGGTATTTGAACGCCGCTCGCTGTTACCTTTGATGCCCCTCTCTTGCAGTCCCACTTTCTGGCACGACTAACCAGTAATTCCTAGACTTGAACTATCGAACTCAACACATTCCGACCTTCCCCGCCATTTCGTTCTGGAATCAAAAGTCATTACTCAATAGCGATGCATACTGTAATGTGGCCCAGTCGGTCGCGCAGGTCAGGAATCATTGATGAGCGCTGCATTGTGTGAAAGAAGGTACACACAGCGAAGGAGCCGGCCGGCACCGAGACAGAAGAGTAGCGATGATGAAAGAGAAAGCGGAAAGAAAAGAGGGAGTGGAGGGAGGGAACAAAGGAGATGGAGAGATGGAGAGTCGAGACCGAGAAAGTACCACGAGCGGGTACAGCCAAAGCGAATCTGGGAGAAGAGGAGGAGGTGCCCGACGTCCTTCCTCGATGGCATGTTTGTGGTAAGCATCGTGCTGTCGACTTGGCCGCCGAGTAATCACGGCTGAACCAGCTTCGCAATTGGGCAGGTGTAATTCGGATCGTTGGCTAGCGCGTTGGTGACCTTGTCCGCATCGTCATTCGTCAGCTGGTGGATGAGTTGCTGCCACCGATACTGTTTCTTTTCGTCATTGTTGAGGGCCATCATCATGTTCTTGTTGTAGCAGTATGTGTTGTTCGGGCTCGGATAGAGCTTCTCCTTGATTTCGGCATTAATGGCCGACCATTTCTCCTCTGCCGTAGCGTGTTTGGAGTTCTCGACGAAAAGGATACTGCGGCCTGCCAGATAGCCTTGGAAGAGGTCGTTGACTGCGTCCTGCGGCTTTGCAGAGATTGTTGGTTTTTGAATGATGCCAGTAAACTCTCCCTTGATGATCTCCACCAAGCTGAGCCACCTTTGGAATTCTTGAGCCTGTCTCGCGCTGACGGCTCTGACGAGCTTATCGGCCGGATCAAGTGGCTCAACCAACTGCGTAGTTGGAATCTTGTAGCTCGCGTCGTCAGCTAGCGCCTTGGTGACCCGTTCCGCCTGTGTTTTCGTCAGTTGCTCGATGAGAGTCTCCCACTGTTTCAATTTGCCTGAATTGCCTTTGTCGACGAGGGCCTTCTTCATCTTCTCGTTATAGTTGTACTTGTTGTTCGGGTGCGGAAAGAGCTTATCGGTGATTGAGGCAAGCATGCGCGGCCAGCCCTTCTCCACCGTAGCGTGCAGGGAATTCCGGGTGAACATGTTCAGATAGGTCTCCAGATAGATTCGGAAGGTGTCGATGACTGGGTCCTGCGCCTTCGCCTTTGGATCTGTTCCTGGTTGCTGAGCGATGCCCTTGAAGTCTTCCCAGATCTTCTCCATCAGGGCGAACCACTTTTTGCCTTCTTCAGCCTGCTTCGGGCTGATGGCTCTGACGAGGTCTGATGATGCGTTCATGGATCTGTATTCAGGGGAAAATAGGCGATTATCAGGCATGAACTTCGAAACAGCGATAGAAGAAACGGGGCTGACTCACGGATTTATCTAGATCTGTGACGGCGGCGCTGCCGAAGGTTTCTTTGTGAGCAGTTGGAAGAGGCAGGTATTGACAAGAGTCAAGGTTGTTTCGAGGTTGAAGTGCTCGAGACGGATGTGGGTATTTATGTATGTATGTACGATGCGTAGAGCGTAGAGCGTTCCTGTGAGCTTATCCATATTTATAGCATAAGGCTCTTCCCTGAAGCCTGAAGAGAAGCGAGGAAATGCGGCTTTACCTGAGGTGCTGGACGCCGAGACTTGTGATGTTTTCTATCACCGCTATAGCTTCCCATGGACACATTGGTTGGCCTGTCCAGACCGCAGCTGTTCGACCCCGTTGTATGTCACACTGAAAGCACCCGTGTACGGCTGCAACACAGACATCGCCGAGGCCACCCAAGAGTCGGGGAATCAATGCACCATGGAGCTATGAATAAAATGTTCTTGGAATGTGTCGGTTACGGAAGTAATGAACGTTCCGTCGGCTGCGCCCAAGTCGGACGGACAGGCGAGGGCAGTGTGATATCGGAAGCGCAGGAAATGGTGAACGCTTCATCTCACCACGTCTTCACCTCTCTCTCTTCTCAGAGGAGAATACTGCGCACGACCATCACCACCTCTTCCTCCTTCTCCATTCTCGCACTGCTCGCCAACTTGAGCTGCCTCCGTCTCCTCGTTTTTTCCCACCCTCCACACCCTAGAGTCTAGACGCTCGTCTCCTACGCACTTCCTTTTTTCTTCCCTTCTGCTCGCGACTCGCTTGCTTTAGACGTGATCATTTTCTCTTGGCGTCGGCCTTTTGCTGTATATACATGTTCTTTTTTCGCCTTGCCTCGAGTAGCAGCCCACCCACCCAGGGCGGCCCACTCTCGAGCTCGGCCAAGAATAAAAGGCCCACGCCCACCCACCTGCGGTGGGTATTTCCCATACTACCATCTTACCTACGAACGGAGGGACTAGGAAGACTGCGGGTGTGCAGCCTGGACTTGGATGCCGTTTCAAGGTTCAAGGTTCAATGTTCAGCCCTTCCCCTACAGTCTCCCTGCTATCTGGTGATCATTGTAAGTATGTAGCATACATATGTACACAAGTGCGTAAACGCTAAACAAGTACGAATTTTCCACGCAAACACATGCGCACATCGGTCTCTTTCCACATTGTTTGCGTTGGTTTAGATATCTGATTCATCGTTCATCTCTGGTGCTTCTGGCGCTCCTGTTCGGCTTTGGATGCGATGGAAAGCGCCGCCTGCCTTGTTGCTTTCGGAATGAAATCCCAGGAGGCCGCCCAAGTACACATAGCAGTATCAACAAACTACTATGTATCTAACCACAGCCCGCTACACTCAAGGCCATGCACAGACGGATCACGAACGCATGAACGCCGTCCGAAGCCTAATAGATTCAGGAAGCTTTGTGCTACAAATCTGCGTTTGCTGGCAGGCGGCACGAGGCTCGAGACAAACAACCCCACGCATCGAGCATAAAGGAGACATAATACATCCTCTGAGATCTGGGGCCTGGGTCGCCCCAGAGTCGCACGGCGCACGGCCGCCCAGGGCCTTCGTAACGATGTACACATATACATGCACAGTTTCTCTGAGATCTGAGAAGCTTCGAGCTCCGCGAGCTCCGATCTGTCAAAGCCATTCAAAGCTTAATTTGCGTCAATTGCTGTATTTTTCCGTTACAGTGCGCACTAGAAACAGATTGGTTTCTGAGTTGTAATTTCTCAGACAAGAAAGGGTGGCGTTCCGTGGCTGGGAAATCTCGAGCGGAAGCAAGGGGCAGTGCGTGTCCTTGGCCTTCACCAGTCAAGGAAAGGAACTGCAGTCTGCACCCAGCGCACCAGCAGTACGATATCGTCGTACATTAGTATTTTCTTCATCAGCTGGACCGCGGCCCGCTGAGTGCTGAACCTGAACGCCGAAGCCTGAATGCGGAACACGGAACACGGAGCACGGAAGTGCGATAGACTCGGCGCAAGATTTCGACGCACGACTTGGGTCTCCTCCACATTATTATTCCCCCAGGATGTGCTGAGAGCAGACCAAGTGGGTAGACCTAACGCAGAGTCACAGGCTTTTGAGATCTGAGGCCTGAGGAGCAGGACCGACGATCACACTGACTCTCTCTCGGGCGGAAAGCCTTCCTCTCACCGCATACTTTGGGCGATCTTCTTGAGTCGCCTTCGCCTCAACCCTCAATTCACCAGCTCTGAACGCTGAACGCTGAGTGACGGGACTCGATAAGCGGTGCCATCTGCAATCTCTCTGAAGCGCTCTAGCTGGGAGCTGGCCCTTCTATCCATCCAACGTGAGCTCGTTCATAGCATCATAGTAGTGAGTCCAGTCCATCAGGCATCAGGTTTCACCGTGGTCATTGAGTTGCTAAGATTCCATTCTTCATCAAACAACAACGCCATGCGAAAGAGTTCAACTCGCATGTTCAGCAGATCTGTAGCGACGATGCCGTAGATGTCGACCCAGGGCGTGAGGAGAGTCTCGTCGAAAACTTAGGTCTGACGATGGAGATGCTTGCGGGGCAAGCCGGCATACTCAGCGCATTGAAGCGCTTACCTGTCCTAGCCTCATTGTCGACAGTGGAAATGTCGGAGACTGCAAGATTACAGGGGACTTTAGGGGTCCAGTTGGGTCAGCCAAGACAATGGCGGACAGTCGAAGCAGCGTGCTCTTGGGCTAAGCTTGAAGATCAGCGGGCATCGGAAGCTTGAGGCTCTGTGCACATCGACTGAAGCGGGTCAATGAAAGCTCACACCTCACCTCTTCGGCATTCCCTTCAGTGGACTCAAACTGGCAGGTCTCTGGGGACGTATGCAAGAGGACGGTAGCGACGCTGGAGCCGGCCGCCTGAGATGCATTTGGGGCTAAGTCATCTAGGTAAATGGATTTCGTCAATTTCTGAAGGGATTACATCTGACCACAGCTTTCTATACCTTCTGCTTTCTCATCAGAGCTCAAGCAGAAGGCAAATCTTCAAAACTGGGGCCTGTAACAAGTCTCGCGCTCGCTCGGGCCAAAGATGGACGAGCCGCTGAAGGTCAGGTCCCCTGGCTCTCCCGTCGGCGCACCTCGCATGACTCTCGGGCCATACAACCTCAAGTCGTCCGATGAGCAGACTATGGATCGGCTGCACATGAAGGTCGAGATGCAAAGCTCACCGCGGTAGGATTTGATCTTTTAGCCTCAACCCGGATCAAGGAATATCAGACGTTTTGCAGCTGGATGGTGCTGCCGGAGTTCAAGTCGACCATCATCAACACCGTAGAGGTCGAGGTCCAGGATGTCAAAGGAAAACCTTCGGTGGAGCTCAGTTTCAAGTTTCCTCAGCCCCTCGAAGATCAAACAATGCCAGAAGCCTGGTGCTGTTTACATCGCTATCAGCCACACCGAAGAGTTCGAACGAGACGATACACATCAAAGTTACCGTTCTAATTGCTTTTCGGGCTCAGAATTTGTCAGCGGCAACATGCGCATCAAGGACATCGAGGAATCCGACAACGGGAGGTAAAGATCAGCACGCCCCTCAATCTTCATCGACAAGTCCGTCTCGCACTTTGTGGGCGTGAACGAAATGCACGTGGTAACGAAAAGCCCCATCAGCTCTTCGGCCTCGATACTGCCGTAGACCTCGAAAGAGAATGTGTGTCTGAACGGTAAAGCTTTGGGTTACAGCGACGTTCGTGTGCTGTTGCGCCTGGCGAAAGTCAGTCAGTCAGTCGTGTCGATGATATTTTCTCGGCCGAGAAATCTGACAGGGTCCGTGCGCGCCGCTGAGCGAGTTTCCTTATCGCTGGCATCTGACACCGTCGTTGTTCACGACTGTCACAAACTCACAAGGTCCCACTTTCTGGTTCTGCTCTGAGAATGAAAAGGAAAAGCGAAAGGCGAGCTGGATGTCCTACTTAACAAACGTCGATGCAGGATTGTGGTCTGACCTTCTTTCTTGTCCGACCTTAGCGAACACGCGGACGTCAACCGGCCGGCGCCGGCTACACGGACAAGTGCTCAAGACGCAGTATCGAAAACGTGGGGGACCGCCGAAGTCGGCATTCAAATCCTTTCGCACTTAGTTCAAGAGCGGATCGACCTACTCACCGTTTCGACAGTCTCCAAACACTTTCGAACCCTTGCGCTGCGGCTGCTCGTCCGAGATCTCGACGTTCCCTTGACCAGGGCTCCCTCTATTGTCCGCTACTTTGAGGCCCATCCAGAAATGGCCAGTTCGATTCACCATTTGCGCATAAGAGACGACGGAGCGGAGTGCGGACTTTGGTTTCAGAAGTATGCCTACAATACCATTGATATTCCTGTCTATGACTCGGAGCAGGAACGGGACAAAAGATGGCTTCAAGTTGGTCGTCTCTTCAAGGTTCTCCTGACGCACCGACATAACCAATCTCTACCTCCGATCGATCTTACCATTGGAATCACCAGCATCTCTGCTTTCAAGTCCATGCAAGGGTACGATAAGGTCGCGCGAAAGATAGTGGCTCTGCGCGTGATTACCAACCTGGGGAGGGGCCGGACGAGGAAGATGAGCCGGACAGGTGGCGGCAATTCGTCCAGCTGTCAACGACTCGTTGGCGCCAGCTAGCAGACATGTTCGACACGGAAGGTCAAAAACCTGCGCTTCGACTGTTTCACGCTGACGCCGGAGTGGACATATCCCGCCAGAACCGGTACATTGACCGAGAGGCATGGGACAGTCTCAAGCGTGTGCTACCTGCGACGGTGGAAGAACTGGCTCTAGATCTCAACTCGGAAGACGACGACCCTGATCGGACGTGTAGCTTGTTCGAAGCCGAAGCATGGCCTCGACTTCGTACATTCAGTCTCGGCATTGACGACACAGACGGCGATTGGGGCTTCAGAGAGTTCACCCGGTCTCGAGAGCTCGTTGATCAATTTCTCTCTCGACATTCTCACCTCGAAGATATCCAAGTTAGATACGACCTCGACTACCCTGTGGGTCCAGTTACCCAGACATTTCCAAACCTGAAGAAGTGCAAGATCGGCATGTCGGACCGCGCTCATCTAGCCCCCTTCCTCGCCAGACACTACGCTACGGTGACTGAACTGGAAATCCTACCTTTCGATTTTACGCAAGAAGACGCGACTCTCTTCCTCCCGAAGTAGACGCCACCTTGACGTCGAACTCTTTCAAGCTGGACGTCCTGCGCGCGAGTCCCGAGGTGAGCGCTGCCTACGTTAGCAGGGGGGCCAAACCGCGACACTACCAGCTTGAGGGATCGAAAACGATCGGGGAACTCCAGTTGGACAAGTGGCTGTTTCCCGTGCGCGAGGCAGCCGAGGCCGTGACTTGCCTTGATGTCGGGGTGTCAAATCCCGAAGTTGTCAGAGGCGAGGATCTTCTGCGGGGAAAATTCCTGCCTGCCGGTGCCTTGCCCAATCTGGTCGAAATGGTACTAGCATGGCTCGAATCTGGAGTGAAACTTGGGACAGGAATCGTCTGCGAAGTCATAGCAACACTCAAACATCAAGGCGCGTTACGGGCTCTGCGGCTGGAGCATGCTCATGCGTCACATCTACCCAACAACACGGTACTGGACCTGAGAGGCGACGATGCGATTCCTCCTCAACTCGAGTATCTCACTTGGCACTCGGCTTCCGACAATGTGACGCAGTACTTCCGCATCCGGCGCATCCGCGTCGTTCGATCCGAACTTCTCTCTGATGGCAGCGAGGGCAGTAAGGTTGGGTCGGTCCGGAAGGTCCAGCTGCAGCAATTACCTGACTCATTCCGGAGTGGGATCGACGGAAACGGAGTGTGGCACCATTGCCGGCGCTGGGGGGATCGAAATACCCTCTTTGATCATTCCCGATCTCCGCCTCAGCTACACGCCTGTAAATTCAATTGTCCATGATCCTTCTTTCTCCCCTTTCACTTTCCACTACCACATCCCATTCCATTTTTTGTGAGGCTCTGCGGACCTGCTCCTTTATTGCCCCTCACATGTAGAAGGCTGAGTGGCTACTTCGTGAGAGAATGGGACCTTGTAGTTCATGTGGCTGGAAATGAGGACCAATCGTGGAGAACTGGGCGTTCTTTGCCGTTCCCGAGAGCTTCGAAGTCCGACCGGGTAAGGGCGCAGACCAGTGAGTTGGGATAGAAAACTCTGACTCACTGTATGCAGGTGACGGACGTCGAGGGAAGGATGGCAATCGGGAACCAAGTATGAATTTCCCACGGTCATCCTGATTCATTATGTCAGCAAGCCGGAAACGACGGAAGCAACCCGCCGCTTTATTGATTGGACTTCCAAGCATCGCAGCCTTGTTGGGTGTCCATGGTAAGGAGAATAGCCCTTCGCTTGCCACCTCGTCTCCGCCTTGTCAAACCAAACTCGTACTGCATTTCTTGAATACTTCAACGAAGAGCTTGGCAGGGAGGTGGAGTATAGCAAAGCCGGATCGAGTCAGGATGATGCTTCCCTGGAGACCATCGAGAAAAACTGGGTATGATATGCAGGTATGCAGGTAAGCGACGCTGCGGTGATCGTTCTGCCGCGCGCACTTCCTTCATGCTTCCTTTTCTGTGCATGCGGCTGACGCGACGCGTCACGCGTCACGCGTCACGCACGCGTATGTAGGCCATATTAGTATCGCAACAGGGTGTGTCGGACACCCTCGGACACAGCTTAAGTCCGACACAGCTCGAATATGTGCTTTTGTAGAGGCGCGCGGAGCGCGCTTAGAAAATTTTGTAATGCTATATACAACGTCTGAGAGCTCCATCCAGCACCATAACTGGCCATTTTCTCTCAGAATTCAACGCGCTTTCGTGCTCAGACTATCAGGAAGGCCTCCGCCGAGGTGCACAGGGAGAAAAATTGAGAAATTTGGCCGATTTTTGGGAGAAATCGACGTGTCTGAGGCCAAAAAATATGCTGGCATATCATGACAGGAAAGGTCCCGATATGTGGTCTCTCAGGTCACATACTGTGTCTGGCTGTGTCGGGCACGTGATGTCCGACACAGCTTGAGATCCGACACAAAATCCTAATCTGTAGGCCATATTAGTATCGCAACAGGGTGTGTCGGACACCCTCGGACACAGCTTAAGTCCGACACAGCTCGAATATGTGCTTTTGTAGAGGCGCGCGGAGCGCGCTTAGAAAATTTTGTAATGCTATATACAACGTCTGAGAGCTCCATCCAGCACCATAACTGGCCATTTTCTCTCAGAATTCAACGCGCTTTCGTGCTCAGACTATCAGGAAGGCCTCCGCCGAGGTGCACAGGGAGAAAAATTGAGAAATTTGGCCGATTTTTGGGAGAAATCGACGTGTCTGAGGCCAAAAAATATGCTGGCATATCATGACAGGAAAGGTCCCGATATGTGGTCTCTCAGGTCACATACTGTGTCTGGCTGTGTCGGGCACGTGATGTCCGACACAGCTTGAGATCCGACACAAAATCCTAATCTGTAGGCCATATTAGTATCGCAACAGGGTGTGTCGGACACCCTCGGACACAGCTTAAGTCCGACACAGCTCGAATATGTGCTTTTGTAGAGGCGCGCGGAGCGCGCTTAGAAAATTTTGTAATGCTATATACAACGTCTGAGAGCTCCATCCAGCACCATAACTGGCCATTTTCTCTCAGAATTCAACGCGCTTTCGTGCTCAGACTATCAGGAAGGCCTCCGCCGAGGTGCACAGGGAGAAAAATTGAGAAATTTGGCCGATTTTTGGGAGAAATCGACGTGTCTGAGGCCAAAAAATATGCTGGCATATCATGACAGGAAAGGTCCCGATATGTGGTCTCTCAGGTCACATACTGTGTCTGGCTGTGTCGGGCACGTGATGTCCGACACAGCTTGAGATCCGACACAAAATCCTAATCTGTAGGCCATATTAGTATCGCAACAGGGTGTGTCGGACACCCTCGGACACAGCTTAAGTCCGACACAGCTCGAATATGTGCTTTTGTAGAGGCGCGCGGAGCGCGCTTAGAAAATTTTGTAATGCTATATACAACGTCTGAGAGCTCCATCCAGCACCATAACTGGCCATTTTCTCTCAGAATTCAACGCGCTTTCGTGCTCAGACTATCAGGAAGGCCTCCGCCGAGGTGCACAGGGAGAAAAATTGAGAAATTTGGCCGATTTTTGGGAGAAATCGACGTGTCTGAGGCCAAAAAATATGCTGGCATATCATGACAGGAAAGGTCCCGATATGTGGTCTCTCAGGTCACATACTGTGTCTGGCTGTGTCGGGCACGTGATGTCCGACACAGCTTGAGATCCGACACAAAATCCTAATCTGTAGGCCATATTAGTATCGCAACAGGGTGTGTCGGACACCCTCGGACACAGCTTAAGTCCGACACAGCTCGAATATGTGCTTTTGTAGAGGCGCGCGGAGCGCGCTTAGAAAATTTTGTAATGCTATATACAACGTCTGAGAGCTCCATCCAGCACCATAACTGGCCATTTTCTCTCAGAATTCAACGCGCTTTCGTGCTCAGACTATCAGGAAGGCCTCCGCCGAGGTGCACAGGGAGAAAAATTGAGAAATTTGGCCGATTTTTGGGAGAAATCGACGTGTCTGAGGCCAAAAAATATGCTGGCATATCATGACAGGAAAGGTCCCGATATGTGGTCTCTCAGGTCACATACTGTGTCTGGCTGTGTCGGGCACGTGATGTCCGACACAGCTTGAGATCCGACACAAAATCCTAATCTGTAGGCCATATTAGTATCGCAACAGGGTGTGTCGGACACCCTCGGACACAGCTTAAGTCCGACACAGCTCGAATATGTGCTTTTGTAGAGGCGCGCGGAGCGCGCTTAGAAAATTTTGTAATGCTATATACAACGTCTGAGAGCTCCATCCAGCACCATAACTGGCCATTTTCTCTCAGAATTCAACGCGCTTTCGTGCTCAGACTATCAGGAAGGCCTCCGCCGAGGTGCACAGGGAGAAAAATTGAGAAATTTGGCCGATTTTTGGGAGAAATCGACGTGTCTGAGGCCAAAAAATATGCTGGCATATCATGACAGGAAAGGTCCCGATATGTGGTCTCTCAGGTCACATACTGTGTCTGGCTGTGTCGGGCACGTGATGTCCGACACAGCTTGAGATCCGACACAAAATCCTAATCTGTAGGCCATATTAGTATCGCAACAGGGTGTGTCGGACACCCTCGGACACAGCTTAAGTCCGACACAGCTCGAATATGTGCTTTTGTAGAGGCGCGCGGAGCGCGCTTAGAAAATTTTGTAATGCTATATACAACGTCTGAGAGCTCCATCCAGCACCATAACTGGCCATTTTCTCTCAGAATTCAACGCGCTTTCGTGCTCAGACTATCAGGAAGGCCTCCGCCGAGGTGCACAGGGAGAAAAATTGAGAAATTTGGCCGATTTTTGGGAGAAATCGACGTGTCTGAGGCCAAAAAATATGCTGGCATATCATGACAGGAAAGGTCCCGATATGTGGTCTCTCAGGTCACATACTGTGTCTGGCTGTGTCGGGCACGTGATGTCCGACACTAAGGTTGAGCACGGAGCGCCCCGGAGTGCTCCGTACTCCGGGACCCCTACTCCGGCGCGCTCCGCTGGAAATTTACTGGTCAAATTCTTACTCCGCACTCCGAGTAAGTTTTACCGCTTTTGAAAATCTCCCTCCGTACTCCGGGAAATATCTCAGGCTTTCTGAAATCGCACTCCGTACTCCGGTGAATTTTCTTGAGCGCCGAAGACCTGGCTCCGCACTCCGCATGTGCGGAGTGCGGAGTTTCGGGGGAGCTCCGCTCAGCTCCGGCTGGGTCAAGATGGTTATCATATATGAAGTTTGAGTCATCCATGGAGGTAGTAGTGGTGCTGATTCTACTATGTGGAGGTGTTGAGCATGCATGGGCCACTTTCCCAGTCGAAAACACGGGAAAAACTGACAAACTACAGAAGAAGTTCCTGTAAATGAGGAAAAATTAGCCGGAGTGCTTCGGAGCTCCGGCGGAGTATCCGGAAAAATAGAGTTTGAAATGAGATTTTCGAGCTCCGTACTCCGGTCAAGTAGAATCTGTTTTCAAAATCCCACTCCGCACTCCGTCCAAAAATAGACGAAGGGGATAAGTTGGCTCCGTACTCCGCACACATTTTAGAGTCTCACTCCGTACTCCGGCTGTTCTGCCTTCCCCGGAGTAAATTCTTAAAATCCCACTCCGCACTCCGGGCTCCGCCGGAGTGCGTTCCCGGATAATCACGGAGCTCCGGAAAGCCACTCCGGGGCTTACTCCGTGCTCAACCTTATCCGACACAGCTTGAGATCCGACACAAAATCCTAATCTGTAGGCCATATTAGTATCGCAACAGGGTGTGTCGGACACCCTCGGACACAGCTTAAGTCCGACACAGCTCGAATATGTGCTTTTGTAGAGGCGCGCGGAGCGCGCTTAGAAAATTTTGTAATGCTATATACAACGTCTGAGAGCTCCATCCAGCACCATAACTGGCCATTTTCTCTCAGAATTCAACGCGCTTTCGTGCTCAGACTATCAGGAAGGCCTCCGCCGAGGTGCACAGGGAGAAAAATTGAGAAATTTGGCCGATTTTTGGGAGAAATCGACGTGTCTGAGGCCAAAAAATATGCTGGCATATCATGACAGGAAAGGTCCCGATATGTGGTCTCTCAGGTCACATACTGTGTCTGGCTGTGTCGGGCACGTGATGTCCGACACAGCTTGAGATCCGACACAAAATCCTAATCTGTAGGCCATATTAGTATCGCAACAGGGTGTGTCGGACACCCTCGGACACAGCTTAAGTCCGACACAGCTCGAATATGTGCTTTTGTAGAGGCGCGCGGAGCGCGCTTAGAAAATTTTGTAATGCTATATACAACGTCTGAGAGCTCCATCCAGCACCATAACTGGCCATTTTCTCTCAGAATTCAACGCGCTTTCGTGCTCAGACTATCAGGAAGGCCTCCGCCGAGGTGCACAGGGAGAAAAATTGAGAAATTTGGCCGATTTTTGGGAGAAATCGACGTGTCTGAGGCCAAAAATATGCTGGCATATCATGACAGGAAAGGTCCCGATATGTGGTCTCTCAGGTCACATACTGTGTCTGGCTGTGTCGGGCACGTGATGTCCGACACAGCTTGAGATCCGACACAAAATCCTAATCTGTGTGCATAATCTCATCTTACGCATGCATTCCTCGATAATGCTTCACACCACATCGAAGACAGCAGACAAGACAGCAGCAATCGCGTACAACTCTAGCGCAGTCGTAGAAAATGTACGTGCCAGCTTCAAGACGTTGCCCATCGCAGTCGGACTGAAGGTACTTATATCCATTTTCTGTCATAAAACAGCTCGTCAAAATGCCTGCACCGACAGGTCAAGGGATCATTCGTGTGCAAAGAATCTCTGAGATTATGACTCTCATCCTTAGAAACCTCCAAAGGGACAAGGTCGATCTTCTGAACGCTTCGCGCGTGTCCAAAACTTTCCGCGCAGTAGCAATGCCTCTCTTGCTCGTGGAGATGGACATTCAGCTCTCTAACATCCAGGCAGTCATCGACTCATTCACGGACCGCAAGTCGAGACGTCTACTAAAGTACGTCAAGTACATTCGACTCTGGGATGACGAAGTGCACCAAATGTTTCGATACGAGCCACACTCTCGCCCGCTACAGCCCCTCTTAACATGGCGCGACGAGAAGGACGTTGAATTCGATGATCACAAAGAGCTCGAAAAATACGATCCACGATGGAAAACGCAGGTGGCGACCCTGCTTGACATGATCACGATGGTCCGACATCAAGATCTTCCCCTCCTCGACCTTTCCCTAGGTGTGATCGGCGCATATGCTGTGAACGCAGCTCTCAAGCAGGTCCCAGAGTTTGCGGAGCGTGTCGCTGCGATCCGCATCACTTCAGACTTCTTCAAAAAAAACCGCTGTGAACGACTGGAGAATCTGGAACACGAATCAAAGAATGTGGTGGAAGGCGCTTGTCACCCTACTCAAGACGATCATCGCAGCCCAGACGGCGGCAGCAAAGTCGACGGTCATGAAGCTTTTCGCCATCGAGTCTTTCGATCATTACTCGCACATGACGCGCTGCATTTCTGAGTCGGTCTGGACGGAAATCACCGAACTACTGAGCTCACGAATGGAGCACCTGGTTTTGCAATTTTGCGTTAAGGACGCAGACTGTGACGCCCACCGTATCGTGCTGGAAGCACACTGGCCTCGACTCCGGTCTTTGCATCTGCAGCTCTTGCCAGGAGGGATTGACATCATCTCAGGGCAAAGGTACCTGAGCCGGATGGTCGAGAACTTTCTCACTCGACATCCACGCATTCAAGCGCTTCGCATCTCCGCCGTCCCCTCTATGCCGGCATCCACACTCTCTCAATCATTTGTGAACCTCAAGAGAGCGGAATTCTCCAAAGTGACTGTCTCACACATCGAAGCGTTTTTGAGGCAGCACCCGGAGATTGCCGATATCAGCATTCAGGCTTTGGACCGTCAAGTTGCCAAGGTGCACCTCTTCCACCAACCCATATCCCAACTTCGAACGCTTCGAGGATCATCACTTGGAGTGTATATGTTCGGTGAAGCGCTGGAGCGGATTTCGTTTCTGGACTTCAGCCGCATCAAAGATCTACGCGACATCATTTTGCTCAAGTCGGCACCACTGCCCGAGTCACATGCATCAATGCTCACATCGAACGCGAAGAAATTGGGGACGTTATCGCTCAACTTGGCCATTGCTTCCAGTCCAGTCACTTCCCTAACCTCGCCGAGCTCGTCCTCTGCTGCGCGAGCGACGAGCATCCCATCGATTTCGACAGCATCAGCTCCGCGAAGCGGCTGCGCCTCATTCTCCTAGGTCTCGCGCTTTCCACCACTCTTCGGGCCCTTCATGTCGAATACTATGGAGCTGCTGAGCTCCCAACGGACAAAGTTCTTGCTGCCCATATGACTCAATTTCCGCCCGCTCTCGAATATCTCGCATGGCATGCTCCAATCACCAATAAGACACAATACTACCGAATTTTGCGGATGCGAGGGACACCCAAGCTTCAATCCCTTCCTTCTTCGCGACTGCGGGTCGACACAAAGACCGGGCTTTGGAATCAGTTCGGTGGAATCGCTGATGGCAAAATTATTCTCGACCATTCCTTCTTCCCACCTCGACTTCTCGCCTGAGGTCATAAAATCCAAGTTCTCAAATTCCGCTCTCAGACCTCAATCGAACTTTCTCTAATCTAATGCATGCATGCTACAGTCCGCGAAACGTATCAACTCGACATGGCAGTGCGCGCTCGCTGTACAAGTTGAAACGCATAGTCTTTTTTGCCTGAAAGCACGCCGACCTCAAGGGCAAACGACGACATTAATGTGAGGAAGGCTTGATCGACTCGCTTCGTCAGGTCCGCATCTCGTACCGCCGCGATCACCCAAGTGCGGACCTGAACCGGGCCACCGGCCGAGCTCGAGACGCAGCGTCGATATAGGAATTGATGGATGGACACTTGCACCCTTTCTGATGACTGTGGGAAGTGCTGTCGTCGTTGAGGACGATCCGAAGCAGATGGGGAGGACGTTGGACAGCATGTCCATCTCCGCTGGGACCATCGACACTGACTGGGAGATACCGTTCCGGGACTCGCGACTATGGGTGGCACTGTGGCAGAAGAGTCGAGATTGTGTGAGAGAAAAGATCAAGACCGAGGCAGCAGCAGTGGACGAAGACGTACCACCGTGATCGGGTCCATCAGGATGGGCCAGCTGAGGTGCTAGGAGGAGCAGCATCCCATCATCACGCCGAGTGAGGGCCTACAGGATGCCGAGCAATCCTACTCGTTGGGGCCGCCTTCTTGTCTTCCATCAGCTATGTTAAGGTAAGGATGACCGAGGAAGTTGGTCAGTCCTATGGACTGCGTCGTGACATCGAAGGGTACTCACGAGTTTGGTGCTTGGTCCAGTACCGATTTCCCCAACTCATCAGACTTGGAATGCTAGTGAGGAGAAAACATCGAAGGCGAGGACCAATGCTTCGATGGTGACTGGGACAGGGGGTTGGGTACTCACCAGTGACGCGTGACGCAGGGAGCCAGGGCCTCATCGGTCGAAGTCGAATTCTCGTGAAGGTCCTGAGGAGCGTCTTGCGAGCTCGAACCACGTACGGGCGGCGCCGGCGTTGGTAGACATCATCTGTGTCAGACGGAATCAGGATTCAGGATGAGAAAAGAAAAGGATCAGGAAAAGAATGAACAGAGCCTAGAGGGGCGGCGTGCTTTCCATTCGACTTGGGTGAACTGTAGAGCAGCGCGAAGAACATTACTGTTAGCCATCTGTATCTACTACTGACTACGGAAAGCAAGAAGGGTAACGTGAGAGAATAAGAAAGTCATCTGTACAAGCGCAAGCAAAGTTAGGAAAAGTAAACGTCGGGACCTTACCAATTCTGTCAATGTTGCCGGCAAGCTGCTCACGTCAGCCGGTAGGAGGGAGAGAAAAGATTAAAGAGAGAGAAGTGAAGTCCGCGCAAGCGCAGAAGGAAGGCTGAAGGGGCTGAAAGTTGAAGAGGGGAACGTCGAAGTCAATGCCGATGCGGCGATGCTTTTATCGATTGTGTGGATGCCTGGTGCTTGAAGGAAGGATGAGATGTCACAAGGCTGTCGCGTGTGCTGCATCGTCGGATCGGCATATACCGGGTGTAACCATCTTGTCTTCTGTAGTTCTGCGTGAGGAGCGCAGAAAAGGGTGCCACGCGAGGACGCACGCGTGTGAGAGCGTGTCTGTCGGCCGATAGATCTCGTGTCGGGTCGCGACGCGCCTCGCGTCATAAGATCTACTTGAACCCTTCTTGCGACACGACCTCGATCTCCCAATCGCTCGTCTACGCTCGCAATGATCCAAAGGCCGACGACATGCTTGACACGCACAGCAGCACTCGCGCAGGCAGTCAATGTTGGTATTGTTTTGCATTCCTCATCGTCCGTCAAGATCGATCGCGTTCCCTTCGATCTCGGTGCTGCGCAGCCTCAGAGCTTCGTCTCATTCAAGCACTCATGCACTCCAGAGATCTATATAAGGCGAGTTTCTCCTCCTTCTTCCTTTGCTTTTGGCTTCCTTCCTTCAAAGTCCTTTATCATTCCTCTTTGGAAAGATGTCTGACCACTCTCCTCATCCTTCTCGTTCTCCCTCTCTAAGGATGTCGTCCGGAACTCCGGCGGAACTCCTCTCCCTTCCGACACTCTCCGCAAGATCTCCGCAGTCATTTTTGGAATCCAAATCTCCCTCCCCCTGTTTCAGCGGTATTGACGGAGATAACGACGGAACTCCGCTGGCAAAGAAGACGAACAGCGAAACAAAAATCTCCCTCTCCTATTTCCGGTACACTTCCGACGGAACTCCGCACCTCCGCTACATAGTGTCTCATCTCCCCTGACCTCAACGCTCAATACCGGCTCAGGGCAGTCTCAAACCGCCAATGAGGTCGCTGAAGGCCTCCATCGACCTTCCAACAACGACAGCTGAGCTTATATAAGGCTCAGGGAGGAGTAAGAGGCGCTAGCGAGCAATTCGGTGTCCGAACCGGGACCCGGTGCGGATCCGGACTCATCCGGTATCAGACTTGAGACTCCGGCGCGTGACCCCAGACTCTCTCCCAATCGAAGAAACTCATCAAACTGGAAGGAAACCCCAGTGAGACCCCGGGTCTCAGGGTCTGGCGGAGATTTTGCGGAGTTCCCCTCGCCCCCGACGGAGATGTAATTTTTTGGCCTCAAGAAAAAACTCCCTCCCCCACTCTCCGCAGTTTCTCCGCTATGGCAGCGGAGTTTTATCGGAGCTGGGAAGCGGAGATTTGACTTCAGCGGAGATAAAAATCCCAGAAAAAAAACTCCGCTGCAGCGGAAGTAGCGGAGAGGAGATAATCTCCGCAACTCCGCTAGATATGACCGACATCCTTATCCCTCTCTTGAGCGGGAGGGCTCTCTCGATCGCGACCTTCGCTTGCAAGAGGAGCAGAACGCTCCAAAGACTCCTCCCAATCGTCCCATCGACATCCTGGGCCCCAAGATCTATCAGCTGGATGAAGCTGCGATGAGTCTTCTTCTCAACAAGGCTCAAGCTCAACAGCAATCCTCTGTCCCTTCGACTTCGAAGGCCCCGGCTCGTGCGGCAGCTTCCTTCCGCAATCCGTCCTTGGACTTCAACCAAGCGGATCCCTCTTCCTTCATCGGTCTCTGGGATGGAGCTCATCTTCCAATCCCTTACGACATACGCGACCTCTTCATCGACAACGTCAACATCCCCATCTCCATGTTGACGGTCGCAGCGGTTCAAGATTTTCAGATCAACGGCCGTAATCCGTCCATTCACCTTCCCCTTTCGACTAAGTCTCGTCAGACTCTTGAAGAATGGCACGCTAGGGACTTGGTTCTTCCACCGGCAGAGTGGATGCAAGCTTCGCGCACTTTCGTGCACTTGTGGCGTTTCCTGGAGAGAGAGTCGGGAGTGATGGACGACAACTCGATGGCAGCTCGCTTTGAGCAACACCTTGTCGAGGTTCAGAACCGCGTCACCTCCACGACCTGGCCTATCTGGCTGAAGTATGATGCCCTTGTCAGAGCGGCAATCTTCAGTGGCAATCCGGACTCTCACCTCAACTTCGATGTGACTCAGATCCACCTGCCAACCCTCAACATCGCAGAGCTCTCCCTCGATCTCAAGACAGGAGCTTCGGTGGACTTCTCCGACCTTCCCAAGTCGGGATTCGTAAGCCTCCTTCGTCTTACAGGAGGCGAACTCATCAAGGCAACCAAGACCTTCAGAGACAATCATCTCCGAGCGTTCATGGGCGGAAATTTTCGTCCCCAAGCTGGAGACTCCAAGGTTTCGGCAGCCGCCAACTGGATAGGCTCTTTGGCTTCACGCCTTACCTCCCCAACTGCTCCTCCTGAAGGTCCTCGCTACGACCCTCGTGGTGGCAAGAGGAAGGTTGTCGAGGAGGCAGACCAGCCCTTTCGATCGGGCGACCTCGCTGGGCCAAGCGTCGTCGCCAAGAGAATCCCAAAGGCCAAGTCTTTCACATTCTGCTGTGTCTGCTGCGGAATCGTCGACCATTCCTGGTTTGACTGTCCCCGTCCCCGAGATGGTCGTCTTCAACATGTCCCCAAGCCTGGAAGAGGCTGGATCTGGGAAGGCAAGCCGGTCTCCATCTGCAGTCGCTTCAACACAGGTGCTGAACCCTTCAACCAACCCTGCTCCTACGGCCACTACTGCTCCGTCTGCGGAAAGGATGGCCACCGAGCCATGGACCATGGCATCGCTTCCTCAGCCCCAGCAGCAATTGCTGCTGCCTCCTCCTCCTCCGGACCAGCTCCCTCAGCTCATTGAGTTGGATGCTTTATCTTCGGAGTTCAACAAGCGCACTTCTCCCCTCATCTGGGAGCGCTTTCAGGAGGCTATTGACCGTGCTCCGGAACACTTCCGCAAGGCGTATGCTCATGTGCCAGAGGGGGTCAAGTCCGGCTTCAAGATGGGCTCTCTCGCGAGCCCCTACGACACACACATTTCCAAGAACTACTTCAAAGCTGAAGACCTCGAGACGATGAAGAGGTGGGCGAGTGACGCAGTGAATGCGGGTTTTCTGGCGGGTCCTTTCAAGAAGGAGGATGTGAGTTGGTGATTGGTCACTTCCATACCATCCCTCTCAAGCTTCTGATCACTGAGGCGACTCCCACCAAGCCACGCAAGGAGAGGGTGGTGGCGGATGCATCTCACCCTCGGGAGGTTCCGGGTCGTCCCCTTCCTCCATACAAGTCCATCAACGATCAACAAGATGCCGCCGATGCTCCTTGCGAGTGGTTCCTGGTGGTTGATGCCATTATGACTGTACGTGTTTCTGATCTTTGATCCCTTCTTCCCATTCATCGGCTGCCTTTGGCTTGCTGTTTTCCCCTTTTCATCCACCGCCTTTGGCGTCTTGGCCTTTTCTTCCTGACTATGATGATGCCTTTGGCACATTAGTCCAGCTTTTCCTCTTCGTTCATCCCCCTGGGGCTTTCATCCTCCTCTTAGCATCCACGCCTTTGCTGTTTGCTCTGTAGCCTAAGTGGCTGTTCCCTTTCTCCTTTCTTCATCAATCTGATCTCTTGAATTCCCTTCTCTTCTTGGACAGTTTCGTGCGCTGCCTCCCATGCAGAGTCATGGGCTATGATTTCGCGGATGCCTTCCAGCAAGTTCCCAATCACCCATCGCAAAGACCTACCATGTGTGTGGAGGTCGACGGCTACATCTACACCTACCTGGTTGGGCAATTCGGCCAACGCATCATTTGTGGTCTCTTCGGGCAACTGGTGGACGTCACTTCGGAGGACGTCGAACTCTCGTTCCGAGATCCTAGTTCGACACTACGTGGATGACAATATGCCATCGATTTGGCTGACCCACAGTCTCCCTTGGCTGACCGGCCGGAGTCTGTGGTGCTCGATGTCGTCAAGTCCTTTGGTTGGCGGATCCATCCCAAAAAGGTCTGGTCCTGGGCTCGTTCCTTTACCTACTTGGGTATCGACTGGGATCTCGACCAGGGTACCTTTGCTATCCCTTCGGAGAAGAGGGACAAGTACTCTTCCAAGCTTTTCAAGGCCCTCAACGCGGGCAAGGTCAACGCGACGGAGACGAGCTCTATCATTGGCTCCTTGCAGCATGTCGGCATCGTCGTCCCGGAACGACGCTCACACCTCAATGAGTCGTACAAGTTCTGGAAGACCTTCCCCCGCTATGCCTTCACCATGGTGCATTTCATCCCGACTGCTGTTCGCCGGGAATGGGAGGATTGGTTGAAGTTCTTGTCTCAAGATATTCGGCGCTCCTTCCTAGCTCCTCCTTCGTCTTTCGAGCACGAAGTATTTTCGGATGCTTGCGACTTCGGTCTTGCTGTCGTTATCGAGGGGCAAGCGGTCCAATGGTTCCTTCCGCAAGAGATCATCGATGATCCGACGGTGGACATTGGGGTCAAGGAGATGTGGGCTTTGCTGCTGGCCTTGGATGCGGTGATTGCGCGAGGAGTCCGGAATGCTCGAGTCCGTTTCCGAGTTGACAACATGGGGGTCGTTTATGCTGTGCGGAAGGGTCGTTCCCGCAGCCAGCGGACCAATGATGCTATCGTCACCTTCGCCAGACGGGCGTTTGACGCGGGGATCGAACCATCGATAACCTACATTGCGTCTGAGGACAATCCCTCGGATGCCCCTTCTCGGGGTGATATGGCTACTTTCACACCTTTCACTTTCGATCATATGGCCCCATGGGCGGCGTTTTCGATGCCTGACACCCATGGTGCTCTCTTCGAATATTAGCTCCCGCCCACGGTCAGTCGTCCCCTCGCCGCTGACCGGTGGCAGTTCTCACCGAGGGGCATCGCCTTCGTCAACATACTTCAACTCCACCCTCTACGCAGGTCTCGTCCCTGTTTCCTCCTCGGTACGGCGCCCCTTTCGCCCCTCTTTGCCACCTCGTCCTCCCCTCAGCAATTACCTCCATCTTCCTCCTCCATTCATCCTCCACCTCCTCAGGTCTCTTCCTCTTCCAGTTCGTCAGCCGCGGCTCTGCCACTGGCTCCGGTCACAGCTCCAAAACCTCCCTCATCTTCGATGCAACCTACAATGCTTTCCATCGCTAAAGCCCTTGCGGGGCGGAAGCCTTGTCAGCGATAACTTCAAGTCTGGACCCAGTAGCGGTTTGGTCCTCTCTTTCCTCCTCCAATGAGCCGACGGTCCCTCTCACCGAAGACTCAGCCGACTCGCTTCCCAATCGCTCTTCGATATGTCTGGAACTCTCGCCAGCAAAACACCTCGTACAGCAAGCTTTCGGTACGACCGACATGAACATCATTCGCCCCATTCGTCACTTGAGATTCTCTTCGGTGGCGAAGTCAACATCATCGGGCTATGGCAGCAATGTGGTCTCATTCCTCCGCTGGTGCGATGACATCGACATTGCACCCTTTCTCCGTTTCCCAACTCCGGCAAATGTCCTTCTGCTCTTCGTTGCTTCGACTCTTCAAAACTACCGCAAATCCACGATGGAGAAACGCATCGCTGGTTTGCGTTTCTGGCACGATGTCCATGGCCTGCCTTGGGCTCTGGAACCTTCCACCCTTCGTCGCATCCGAGGCTCTTTCAACTACCTCTGTATTCCCCCTCTTCCAGCTCGTGATCCCGTTCGTCCTCAGGATCTCCGTGAGATCAAGGCTCGCCTCAACTTTCAGGACCGCGCACATCTCGCGGTCTGGGCGTGGACCCTTTTCGGCTTCTGGTCCATGGCTCGGTCCGGAGAGATCTCCGTTTCTTCTGTTTCTCGTCCTCATCGGCATCGTCCTCTGGTGGTCACTGGACTTACTGGCCCCCAGCAACTCCAGAGGCTTATGCGACTCTTCAGCTCCACCTTCCTGCCGACAAGACTCATTTCGCTCAAGGTTTCGATCGAATCGTTTCGGAGCAGCCAGCCAGTGGCCTGTGCCCTGTCGAGGCTTGCCGTCATCACTTTCACGCCAACGGCATCAGCTATGATGCTGGTGCCTTCTCCTACATCGACCGCTATGGGCGTCGTCGTGAGATGAGCAAGAAGTTTGCCATGGATACGATCAACGCGGCTCTCAAGGATGCGAATCGTCAGGAGGTACAAGGCCATGCCCTTCGTATCGGAGGAGCTACGGCTATATCGCCAACAATGTCTCTATTCCTGATGTGAAGCGGATTGGGGGTTGGGAATCTGATCAGATGCTGATCTACATTCGAGACGTCCATGCTCTTCATTCCTCCCGCTTTGCGAACATCCAGCTGCAACACTTCGCTCGCGAACCCATTGCTTCTGCACCGGCAGTTCATGCCGCCCCTTGATTCCCTTTGATTCTGACTTCCTGTACCATTGTACATCAGCTTCCCTTTTCTGACTTGATACTTCTCCCCTGTTTCGGTTTCCCCTCCTTTTGCCTCCCACTTCTTGATACGTTTGGGTTGCCTGCTCGGCGCATCAAGGAGCGGTTGGCGGCGTTTCCAACGCGTTTGGGCGTGCCGTCCCGCTCGTTGATGCTAGCTTTCCGCAGGCGTTCGAGTGCATTTAAGCATGCACTCTGAATCAGACTTCAGTCTCTGGCAAGACTGTCGTAAATAATAGTTTCTTCAAAGTCTCTCTTCCTCCAACAGCATTCACACAGCGGGAGGAAGGGAGTGTGGCTCTGTAGTTCTGCGTGAGGAGCGCAGAAAAGGGTGCCACGCGAGGACGCACGCGTGTGAGAGCGTGTCTGTCGGCCGATAGATCTCGTGTCGGGTCGCGACGCGCCTCGCGTCATAAGATCTACTTGAACCCTTCTTGCGACACGACCTCGATCTCCCAATCGCTCGTCTACGCTCGCAATGATCCAAAGGCCGACGACATGCTTGACACGCACAGCAGCACTCGCGCAGGCAGTCAATGTTGGTATTGTTTTTTTCCCGCCCACCTCCCCGTGAGCGGCCTCCCCAGCGCCGTGAAGCTGCCCCGTGCCGTCCCGCTCGTTGATGCTAGCTTTCCGCAGGCGTTCGAGTGCATTTAAGCATGCACTCTGAATCAGACTTCAGTCTCTGGCAAGACTGTCGTAAATAATAGTTTCTTCAAAGTCTCTCTTCCTCCAACAGCATTCACACAGCGGGAGGAAGGGAGTGTGGCATGAACTGACTGCGCGCCGACTGACTGGCCGACTGTCGAATCACCGAAAATGCGCTTGCAAGACATTTTTGTAAATCTGTTGTTGCGTTGATTGACGCGTTTTTTTCCCACGCAAAGGAGCGAAGGAAGATACCACCACCACCACCACCATCCGCCCAGCTCAGAGCAGATCCCAGTAACATGTTCGGCTTTCGCTTGTCCTCCCACCCCAACGTCGTCGTCGTCGATGGGCCCAATGACTGGCCTACCACGACCCGTCAGACCCAGCCACCTCAGGAGTATCCACATCTGCCCTCCCTGACAATGTCGTACTTCCCCAACCCACGCTCGCCTTCTACTCCGCCGCCCAAGTCGTACCCAAGCATCGACTTCCCGCTCTTCTCACAGCTGCCGTCAGACATCGTCTGCATCATTCTAGGCTGGTGCGACTACGTAACCCTCAAGAAGCTCAGTCGGACCTCTCGCACGATGCGCACGATCCTCAACAAGCCGCAGTTTGCTCGTGCGCTGTTCCGCAGGCCTACGGCGCCCATCCCTGCTATCGCTAGTGGTACCGGAGCTCAAGCTCGCTCCACCCTCCCTCGACGCGGCTTGCCTCGAGCTCATCCCATGCTCGCCAAGATGGAGTGGTTCATGCGCGAGTGGTTCTGCGGCGTCCCTCCTCCGCGTCGGATCGGTCAACCAGCTCAGAGCGTCGGCGGTAGCGGCGGCGAGCTCACTTTCCCACCTCGGTCGACCAATCGCGGTCTGCGCATCCCCGACGAGAGCGCATTCATGCCACCTACCGCATACATGATCATTTCTCTCGGTTCCTCGGGCTGGGATACCCCGACAGTCACCCGTCATATTCACACTCCCCATTCTCAGCAAGCCATCACCGTGGAAGAGGTGCTCGAGGCCTGGGCTCATCTTGGACGGAAGTGGAGCCGTCTGTATGGGTTCTTCTGGTACGATGACAACAACGACGAGGTCGCATACACCGGGTTGCTGCGCAAGGAACCGCGGTACTACGACGTTTATTTCAGCCGCAAGAACAACCTCCTCACCATGTCCGTCGATCTTCACTGAGCGCTGGGTTTCGCCTTCAACCTTGCTACTTTCTGCTTCGCTTTGCTTTCCAACCTTTCCTGATCTTCACTGTAACATCACCTCCCCCAATTTGACCCAGTCTTCTTTCGCGTCAAGGCGCTGTTTCCGTCCGTGTCACAAAAGCTGCTTCTCAGGAGCTGATATCTCTTCTGGCCAGTTTGTCACTCTCAGCTGCTCGTCCTCGTCGGCCGCCGCCCACCACGCTTCGTTCATCACATCAAGTGCTTGAGAAAAGGCGCTCTCTCCCGAACAGACTGGGAACAGAGCAGCGAGGCAATTTCTCTTCTCGATTGCGAAAGTCTTTGGATTGGACAATTTCACACTGAAAACTTTTGATGTGCAAGCTCGCTTGTTCTTTGTCCAGTACACCTCACAGGCGTGGGAATGTTGCTATGCAGAGAATCATCCGAACGAGCGAAGCTTCATCCTCAGCACCTTTCAGCGACCTTTCCCACCACCAAGACATCCGTACGATCTCCCCTACCACCAAACATCCTTGTATACGCGCTTGCGCGAGCCATCCTTCACTTCACGCGCTTGCGCGAGTTACTCCCCTCTCTTTACGCGCTTGCGCGAGCCATCCTTCACTTCACGCGCTTGCGCGAGTTACTCCCCTCTCTTTACGCGCTTGCGCGAGTTGCTCCTCTCTCTTTACGCGCTTGCGCGAGCCATCCTTCACTTCACGCGCTTGCGCGAGCCACATCTCTTCCTTCACGCGCTTGCGCGAGCCACTGAGTTTTACCTTGTCGCTCCCAAGTATAGTCATCCGTTTGTTGAGAACGTTTCGAGTAACAAAGGTGGATGTAAAGGGAAGGTGGCGGTGTGCATATGCAGTGCCACATATTGATCTGCATGCCTCATTTTCTCACGAGCTTCTTCGCCTGATACATTCATCCTTGCTCTCATTTCGGCCACACCTGAGTTCAGTTCGGAACCCGAAACGACCGAAGCCTCACCGACGACATGCGAGGAAGGGTTCGTTTTGTTTTCCTTATGAATCTTCCACTCATGTTCTCAACATGGCTTCATCCTCACATCGCTTCATTCCGTAATATGAAAGGTGCGGCAGCATGCAGCAGTGCATCAATGAAACGTTTTCGATCTTGCGTGCCGTCTTTCGCTGCACCGCGCATGCAGTCGAAAGTTCTCCACCGAACATCCTCCTTCGGACTTTGGAAGCGGCGCCTCCGCGGGGGAGCAGCTCATTCGCAGCCCATTCGGGCGGGAGGGATGTTGAGTTGTCTGGTCACACCAGACCGTCGCTCGCACGTGATGAGGGGACACGATCCCGTGGAGACGGTCTGGCACCACTCGACCCAATTTTATCGAGAGGTGCCCCCATACAAAGGCCCAACTTGTCGCAAGGTTTGTCTCATTTCGTCGCTGCACTGTCCGCGCTGATGATCGATACATGATCGAAACCTTCCACTGCTTTCCACGCGAACAGATGATCACTCACGCGACGCGTCCTGGGCTTACACATATACTTACTACCTGTCTGTCTGTCCAAAACTTCTGAAGACTGGATATCGACGTCCTGCATGGCGCAGGGCTTCGAATGTCTGTTCCGCCTTCTCTTGCTGCGACATTCGTGACACTGATTGTGAGTTTGATGTATTGCTGGCGGAAAAAGAGCCCTTGAATATTGAAGAAGACAAAAGTGCACTTGTCACAACACCGCGCTGCTCTAAGGCATTCCACAATAGCAACACGCGCACACCTGTGGCTGACAGTTGGTCTGCTATACTCACGGCACGTCTGTGGTTGTGGTTGGTTTGTTTGAATGGTTGCTGAGCTTTGGACAGGAGAAGTGGTGGTGAGATAGGCAAGGTGTTCAGATTTTGGAGGCACCGCTTAATGAAACCGGTCGAGTGTCACCAGACCGTCACCGCGGGATCGTGTCCCCTCATCACGTGCGTGCGACGGTTTGGTGTGACCAGACTAGGATGTTGAGGACGGAGCACCGAGAACTCCCCTTGTGGGAGCCGCGCCTCCGCGGGACTGTGAAGGAAAGCATCTCATTCAGATGAGGAGGATACCGCGAATCCCACCTCAATCTGCTCTCCTCCCAATCACTACGCTCTTTGAAGTCCTCTTGCACTCCTTCAACACCTTTCATCCTTTTTCACCCTCGTTCTCCTTCTTGAAGTACGCTGGTACACACACATTGTACGGTGAGCTCTAGACGACGGTAGACGAATACCAGATGATGCTTATTCACTGACTTGATTTCCCAACCGCAGCACACAACAAACATTGCCGCACGCCAGATCGCGACCCGGCACCATCACCCTTTGCTCTGTTCATCTTTCGTCTTCATTCACCCGCTCCGTCTGGGACACATCTATTTCTCCTTCCTCTTCTGGTCCCGAATCCCGATACAGGTGAGAGTCAACTCCGGCATACTTCCTGCCCAGCGTGCTCATAGTGACATCGCCTTTTCATTCATTCACTCGACCCTGAACCATAATCACAGGCCTGGTCCTTTCGCCTGGCCTCAAGTAAGTACGTTCCTGACCGACCACCGTTTCCCATGAGGCTGCAGCTGCTGACTTCGCTCTTGCTCCACTCGACCCTGGTGTTTGCAACTAGCCCAGCCCAGCCCCATTATACCGCTCGACCCTTGCCGGGCCCAATGCTCCATCGGATCGATCAGTTCCTCCAATTTCGGCACCCTTCTCGCCTTCGACCAGTCGGATGCCAAAGTCCTACCGAATTACAGCCTCAACGTCCTTAAGGGACACCCACCTTTTGCCACACCAGACTCTTCCACGTACCCTCATCGCTTTTTTCCACGACGGCGGCCTATTCGGTGTCGTCTGCGGCAGTAGATCCAGCGTCCTTGCCAGATGGAGGAGAGTGCTCAGCTCCGATCATAGCCGAGTGCCGACACTTAATCTTTTCCGAGTTTCAACGTCAGAAGTGCAGCTTTCCGAGAGCGGGCAGCCGTGCTTCTACCTTGCTTTCCGGTTGGCAGACGTGACATTTCCTCGACTTTATCCTGCTTTGGGAACGTGCCGTGTGCTGACTCCGGCTCTCGTTTACCACTTCCTTTCAGGACGGAGACAATGCGACCGCGTCTATCTGCCTTTGTCTCTAAGTACGAATGCTCGGAATTCCAGGCCGACATCTATGTGAGTGCTGCCCGGTGCCATCCCACGCCGCGGTCTGTTTGCTGCTACTGACTATGTTCATTTCTTCTCAATCAGCAGACATCGCAACCACGCGCTCTTATACCAGCTAAGAACAAGGTCAGTACAGCCCTCTTTTCCTTCCTCGCCCCTGTTGGTGCTGACCCATCCTCCGCTTGATACCCATCAAACAGTGTAATACCCATACCTCCTCTCGCCGCGGCTAGAATCCCTGTGGTGGGTCGCTCCTCGATGCACCCACGCTTTGTCTTCGTCTTTAATCTGCGACCCTCTCCTCTCTCCTCTCTCCTCTCTCCTCTCTCCTCTCTCCTCTCTCCTCTCTCCTCTCCCCCGCTGACAGGAGCTGCCCGCCGCGGAGCCGGATCAATCACATCTCTTACTCTTTCTCTGAGCTCTCCACTGCGGAATGCTTTTCATAAAAGGTATGAGGAGCTGGCCAAGTCGGAACTCCCTCCCCTCTTCGATTCCCTTCCCTCTGCTTACTTACACGCTTGCTCCCTTCCACTTTCGTCCTATCACATACATCACAGTTCCAGAAACCCGCCATCGTCTTTACCAGCGAGCAGACTTCCACCAATGCTCGCCCTGCAATTCGTATCTTACCTCGACCCGATACCCAGCCCGCTGGGGTACAGCGTCAAGTCGATCATCTGCTTTCCTCTCTCGGTCAATTGTCACATGTCACACTACCTATTTCGCAATGGAGATCTTTTTTTTGGTTCCTCGGATCCAGCTGGATCTTGAGCGTGTCTCGTGTGTCTCCCTTCGGGTCGAGCATCTCGTTTCTCCTCGCCCTCGGGCTGAGCGTCTTTCATTTCCTCGCCTTTGGGCTGAGCATCTCTCCACTTCTCGCCTGCGGGTTGAGCTTCACTTCACTCTCGCCGAAAGGCTGAGCATAGTGCGTTCTTTTCATTTCATCCACCGGTACGTACTTCCGGGCAGTCACAGGACAACGGACCTCCCACGAAGTGAACGGTTCAGGGAGGAAGCTCTAAGCCTCTAAGCTCACAATCCTTCAAAACTCTGTCCTGAACGTGTCAACCTTCATTCTCGTCCCTGAAGGTCTTTCTTTCCAGCAAAACCATTTCACGATGCTCGATGCTGAACAGTCCAATTTTGTGTCAACGGATTGGGAACTGTGGTTCAAGCAAAGCTGGGCGAAGACTCCGCTACGTCGAGCGAGATAAAGGACATCTACAAAGTCGTTGATTTGGGTGTATGTACGTTCATTTTATGTATGCAGGGACGGTGACTGGAATGTACAGCAAGGGAGGGACTGCCAATTGTCCGCGTTTACAGCATCTTCAGGCGCGGTTCATCTCCCGAGTGATCGAAGAGGGAGTGCTCCCTGCGCAGCTCGCCAGACGCTTCCCAGGTACCGTCCTCGGCATTGACTTTGAGACGGAACGATGGAGGCAGGCGTTGCATTCGAGGAAGTTTCCGTCCCGTTGTCGTCGTAGCTGCAGCGGGAGAGTTGGGAGGAGCTCTCAGAATGCGGTAGTACTGCGCAGTTTCTGCATTGCTTGAGCAGAAAGCGAGGTAGGCCAGTGCTGGGGGGAAACCGAAAGGAATCCTTTCGAGCTCTTCGTCCGAAGGCAGTTGCTTCGTCTCACCGTACCGAACTCGTAAAGCTTTGAGCTTGCTCAGGTTCATCCGTCTGAGCCCTTCGAGCACCTTCTCGAGACAAGCAACTGGGTCCGAAGAGGTTTTTTCCCTCGACTCCTTCGCCAAAACAATAAGCTCGATCAATGATGGAAGTGTACCCGTGCTCAACAGCTCCTGCAGCTGAAAGAGCATCCGATCGATTTGCCAAGACGATAGCTGTATATCAAGGCATGTGATTCGACCCGCTGATTCCTGATCCCTCACAAGGAACGCTGGCAGCCGAGGGGATGAGAGGTGGCAAGGGCTGTCAAGCTGTAGGTGCTGAAGCCTAGCACCGTATTGAAGAAGAACGTTGGCCGTTTCTTCTGAGCCGCCGAAGACCCTCAGGGAAGAAAATGGAGCGATTCGACCTTGCAAAAGTGTTGCATCGATTTGAGTGCCGTGCAACGTCAGTTCGCGGATCTCCGTGTGACGCAGCAGGAAAGACGTAAGGCGTTGGGTGTCGCTGGGATACAAGATGAAGAAACACTTCTTCAGTCGGGAAAAGGTGCCTTCGAGCCATCCCATCGTAGAAGTTTGCGGGCAGGTTAAGCAGAGGATGAGGTCCTCGATTTGGTTTTCCGTCTGCGAGAATCTTTTCATAGATTCACCCAGATCGTCAGTCGCCTCCATGTAATGATCTCCCTCCATTATATCGACACCGACAATTTCGAGACGCCGCAGAGATTTCCAGTGAGCCTCCAATAGTATTTCGCAGCCGAAATTGGCATCGAAATCTTGGGTGAATAGGAAGGTGAGGTTTGTCAGGTATGGTGCCACCCGTTCCGTAAGGTTCGACCACCCCGAGCATAGGAAGACATCATCCTTATCTTCCGGGCTTTCCCAGAGCTCCAGATGCAGCCGTCGCAGCACATTTGAGTCGGTCCAATCTTGTTCGTAGCAGATGAGACTTGCGATGGACCAGAGAGCATGAATTGTCTGATTCCGTCCTGGCGGGATGACCGGATGCGAGGGAGACGGCCAAATAAGACCGGACCTATCGCTTCGGCCGGTGACCACACGGAGCGCAGCGATACGTTCGAGCAGAAGAGGGGCCTTTGATAGCTCTTGTAGAAGTCTTGATAAGTCTGCTGGGCTCAGCGTCAGATCACGAGAGGAAGGGCCATGTCGAACGACGTTCCACAATAGCCAGCAATGATTCGAGAGACCACAATTGCAATCCCCGGCAGACAGCATTTTGCGAACAGTGTCATCGTCCCAAATGCGAAGAAAGCGGATGCTTTCGACCAGATCCGGATTGCCTCTCAATAGTACTAGAGCTTCACGTGTTCTGGATAAGGGAATGCTGAACTCGTGCACGTGAACTTGAAGTGCTACGGCCCGCAATTTTTTCGACACCTTCGAAAGCGCGAGTAGGTCGATCCGCTCAACTTTCAAGCACGAGCAAAGTAGAAAGAGAAGCTCCGACGTTGCGAAGAATTGTTCGCTTGCCTTCTTTGTCGTGGACCTGTGACCTGAGCGCCCAAGCTCGATGCGTTAAGCTGCGTGCGGGAAGAGTCGGAGGACGTAGGCTGCGTGCTGTCGTTCAGTCGGGTCGTTTTGACGGCGACGACTCCGATGACGATGGAGAACGAGCGGGCCGAGGATGCGAGGGAAGCGCTTCGAAAAATGATGTAGGAGTGGTTCCGTCTGTAGACGGCAGTGTTTCGAATTATACTATAGTATGTCACTTTTGGACCGATAGTATACTATATACTATTTGGATTTTGTCGCCCTGGGACGGTGTATACTATATACTATTGGATAGTATACTATTTTTACTATAACCTACTATAGTATGTCAATCAAGAATAGTAAGTTACTATAGTATACTTTAGTATTAATATAGTATACTAGAACAAAATTAGGTCGAAAACATCCTTCCGGAGGCCATAATAGTAACATGTTAGTGTCATACTAGTATACTATAGTATGTTTTGTAGCATGTTAAAGTAAGTTGTGGAGCACATTCTCCTAAAATAGTAAGTTACTATAGTATACTACGGCAGCCCTTTCAAAGTGGCTAGTTTTGCAGATCAGACTAGCATCATGATAGTATACTATTGGTGATACTATAGTATGTGATGCAGTATACTATAGTAAGTTATGAAGTATACTTTGATTCATATTCTGGCAGAATAGTATACTATAGTATAATAGATGTACAGATTCCAGTTTGTGCCAAATAGTATACTATAGTATCCTAACCCAAAATCCAATAGTAATACTATGTACTATTTGAAAATTTCGGCGCCGAGGCACATACTATCGTAGTATGTTACTATAGTATGCATACTATAGTAACTTACTATAGTACAATAGTATATAGTATATCGAAACACTGGTAGACGGACCGTCAACAGCGTTGGTCATTGCCCCGGATATCGTTGCGCTACGCTCGTTGCTTTCGGACCAGTGCATGATCATGTTTTCGATCAACTTGACTTCTTCTTCGAGCGATTCGGAAGCTGGACTGTAGTCCCCGAGCGTAGCGCGCAGCGCAGTCTCTTGTGTCTGAAAGAATGCCAACATTGTCAAAAGGGAAAAAAGGCGGCGATATCAACGTGAGTAAGGCTATTGACTCACTGTGTCCGGCTCCACATCTCGCACCTCCGCGATCACCTCAGCCCGGACCTGAACCGCGTCACTGGACGAGCTCGACTGCTGCCGATATAGCGAAAGCTTGGCTGCCAGTTCCAAGCGGACAGGAGACACAGTCCATCCTTGCGGAGCCATTGCGGGCGTGGAAGGCATGATAGACATTGTGGCTGCAGTGAGAATCAGTGGGAACTCTGCTGTACTTGCGGGTGGGAAAGAGCAATTGTATGCAGATGATGGAAGTCGAGAGGAAAGCACAAAGCAATCGGGACAAGAATTATGAAATTCCCACGGTCATCCTGATTACATCAGCAAGTGCTGGAAACGCCGGTCGGTGTTTGAATTTATCTCGAGGTGCAAGGACTAAGGAGGTGTCTCCTTATCGATTCGATCCTGATCTGCTACCACCACCGCCCGAGATACCAGACGTGGACAGTATCCTTGCTGACAAAGATGATGACAATGTATATTCTGTATGGATTTGATGCTCGCTCATCTTGCCGACCGTCCATTTGAGCGGTAACGGCGACAACGATGGCGAGCGGATGTCGGCAGGGCCATCTGAAGAGTACTAGAGACGAAGCCGAGATCGAAGGTCTTCTACTCAAGATCCGCAGCTCTCCTTCCGACCAGCAGCCCTTCCATCCGAAGAGGCATTCGATAGTAACGAAATCCATTGACCATTCCGATATTGAGGATCTTGTTGGTCCATGCGCGTAAGGAAAGGGTCTTCCTTGCCTAGAGACCGCTGAAGATGGGCCCAGACTCAAAGCCCGGATCAAGGAAGCGGACAAAAGCGTTGGCCATCAGCTGAAAGACACGAAGGGATGGGTGCAGGTCGTCCGTCCAGGTATATTCGTGCGGTCGAGCACAGCCGCCAGAGATCGCCGTGCAGTATTTGCCTTGCCCATGCTTGAAGTCATACGCCGGGTTAAGCTGCATCATGGGAGTCATGAGTTTCGAGGTTGGAAATATGCTGATGGTGCTGTCGTCCTTCCATTGATGGAGTAGGCCGTCAGCGTATTGCCGAGCAAATGTGTTGAAGTGAGCAACTTGATTCGCTGTGCTCAGCGCGTGTTGAGGGGTTGACCCCATGGCGGCACTGTAGTCGAGGGGTGGAAGTTCGAAAAGCAGAAAACGTCTGAATCCGAGAGAGTGCAAACGCTTGAACTTGTCCCGAACGCATGATGCGGAGTCTTTGACGGTCCCGTTGCTGAACGAAGGCGGGCTCAACTGTCCCCACTTCTTTTGTTGAATGAGGTGGATGTCGTTGACGCCGATAAACAGCACTGCGAGGGATGTGGCAGGCTTCTCTTGAAGCCCGTGTGGTGCCGAGTCCTTTCCATAGTTGGTGGTGAACAGGTCGACCTCGTCATCAATATCTAGGCGGCCTTGGTTCTGCAGTCGATTGTCACAAGTCGCCCCACTGCGGATGAGCGGTGTTCAACGAGAGGACATGACGGTGACTTTGCGTCGCAACCAATTCACGTTACGAGACGGGCGTGTTACTTACGAGGAAGCATAATTAGAGACGTTCCACTTAGGTTGAAGATCCTGGGCAATCTCGATCCAGCTTTGACCAAGGTCGGCACGTCCGTAAGGGACAGGAGGGCATTTCGGCCATGGAACTTTCGCTTGATTTTCGTCGGAGAGAAGGGTGCGGAACAGGTTGCAGGAGTCTGTTTCATCAGGTAGGAAGATGGCTCAGCTTTGGATGGCGGGAATGATCGTATGTCAAATTATCAAAAGCACTCACCCGTGTACGAGTCACCGAAAGCGTATATGTGTTCAATCGGCCTGGTGTCCGCTCCTCTGAGGTCGTCGAGGGAGAAGATGTTGTCCGGGATATGAAGAGCTCTTGCAATGCCCAGCGAATGCAGGGTAGCAACAGTAGCAGTAGCGAAGAGACGCATTCTGGGCTGTGTGAAGGAAGACTGGGTCTTCTGAGAATGGATGAGCAAGACTTTTGGTTGAGGGGGTGAGAAAATTCAGCTCAGATCAGCGATCTAGCGATGAGCGACCACCTTTTTATGGGCTATCAGCTTACCAGCCTGGCCGCGCGGAGAATCACGGACTTACAAGTGAGGACCAGAGCTCGCCGGGTGTCCATGGTGAACAGGAAAGAACTGACTCGCTCGCTTTCCCCGTCGTGGCCGTGTTCCTTGCCTCGCACTGTCCTCGTCGGAACCGATTTAGCAACCGAGACATGGAGCGAAATTCGAGCTGGCGTATGTTGATTTGTTTGTTGCGTTAACTTTAACTTCGGTTCCACTGTGGCTGAATTAAGGGGTCGTGGAAGAGGCGAGGAGCAAGCTTTAAAAAGGTCGGCACATCAAGCGGCCGGGGAGACGCCAGGGTGACGACGGCGGAGGCGGTCAAGTTGATGATGGAGTATCTACTCGCTCCTCCGATGCTCCGAAGACATGTGGCTGAATAAGGACGACTTCATCCTGATGCAATACGACGGGGGGTACATATCGCTGGGAGGATGAAGATTCTTCGCTGATCCGTTGGGTCAAGCTCGCGAACTGGGAAGGAGAAGGCACGAGTGTTACCATGGGGCCATGGACGATCAGTCTAAGGGACACCGGTCTCCATAAGGGAAAGAAAAGGATAAGTAGATGAGAGGGAGTGAGTGATGAGTGAGTGAGTAATCTAGTGAGTGAGTGAGTGAGTGAGTGAGGCAGTCAGTCAGTCAGTGTGAGCGTGTCGTGTCGGAGCAGATCGGGTCGAACTTCGGAGCGGAGCGGGTGCGCTCGCACGGATCTTCTTTTCATCTCTTCCCTCCAGCGCTAACCCCCAACTTCTTTGACCACCGGCAGCATCACGAAAAGGAAGAGAAAGGGAAGAAAAGAGAAGAGAAGCCTGGTGAGTCTTGAAGCTTGACGTCCTGGTAGTGCAGAATATGACTGACGAGTGCCGTTTATCGCCAGAGACACTATCAGCGGCCTTGCAGCATCACTTCAAGCGCATTGGAACCCCAAACTTACTCGGACGGTCAACCACGGCATCCTCGGCGAGATCAACCTCGCAGGCAAGGGTGGGACCAAGAAGGATGATTACTCGCTCACAATTGCGTCTCACTCGAATGGATCTTTCGTACACGGATGGATGCTCCGTGCCATGCCTGGCTGGTTCAAGCGTAACGTTCTTGTCGACCCCGTCTGCTTCCGAATGTGGGAAGGAGGTACGTACTTCCCTTTCCTTCTTGGCTTCTAATATTTCAACGCGTCGTGACGGAAGAATGACTCTTTGCCCCTGTTCTCGTCGCATTTCTTCTTTTAGCTGTCTGGATCGCGTTCGTCTACCGCGAATGGACCTCCGCCATCGAATTTCTACTGGGATACTCCGTAGCGCGCGAAATTGTCATCATTCTCCCGTTCCGTTCTGTTGCTTGGACTGACTCTCTGTTTCACTATTCTCTGCAGCACGGCCAACCTCTCTGTATCGAGGGCGAAGGCTTGCAGAACGTCCTGCGTCACGCTAAGATCAACCCTAAGCGCCTCCGGCACCACGCCAAGCCCACGCGTCTCCTTGGATCGTCAAGATGGGAAACCCCTCTTCGACACCCCACCAATGAGGACGACATCGAGACGGCCCTCGGAGATTCTGGTTCGGAGTGGGAGAGAGCCACCATGAGGGCGACTCCGAGGAGACTAGTGAGGGTGGGGCGGGAGAGGGGGAGGAGAAGAACAAGAATGAGAAGGAGACGGTGCAGCGGAAGAAGGCCAGTAAGGACGTGGGAAAGGGGAACAACAAGGAGTACCAACAAGGACGCGGGAAAGGGAACCAACAAGAGTAAGGACGCGGGAAAGGGCACCAACAAGGACGCCGAAAAGGGTACCAAGAAAGGCACGGGAGCGGAGGCGGCTGACAACAACGCCACGACGCTCAAGGCGGATTTCCATCGCGATGCGTATGCTCAACCCGGCGATTGGCCTGCAAGCAACCCAGGCGACTGCCTGGGCCGGGATCGAGGGTGTACATATATTCCCGAGCAAGATACGCAACCTTGAAAGGGGCCTAACAGAGCAAAATGAATAAACCTTGATAAATGAATGTTTCAAAACAAATATAATGACGCCATTCGCCCCGACAACAACCCGAACAACGATACCCGCCCGGTTTCGGACTGCTTGCTTCATTCCACGGCGACACCAGCTCAACCTCAAGCAAGCTCTCAAGTGCGGTGGCGAACCGGAAAGGCATATAAAGAACGAGGTGATTAGTTTGCTTCCTCTTTCCCCTTCCCCCATGCCCACCCCACTCTGCGCTCTCCCTCGGTTCTTCGGGACCTTGAGCAATAATCAATCCTCGCCTTCTGGTTAGAGCTTCAACACTCCCTCGCGGTCGCCTTTGGCGATGCAGCTGAGCTTCAGGTCCTCCTCGCCGTCCGGCTAGAGCTTTTTCTATTCCTCGCCTTAAAGGGCTGAGCGTTTTCTTTTCTCGCGCGCTCACGTTATCGTGGCGACGCTGAGCTTCTCTGGAGTGGCCGTTTTGGGTGGGCATATTTCCTTGCTATTTCTCCTCAACTCAGTGGACAGTGAGTCTCCCTTCTCTCTCTTTAGGCCGATCTACTCTTCTGACGCGCGGCTTCCCCACCCTCCATTCTACACACAGCCGAATATCACCACCGACTACGGGGCGCGGAACCACACTTCCACACGGCACACGCGCACGCAATGACCTTACAACGAGTCAGTCAGTCCCCACCCCTTGCTCCCTCTGCTTCACTACCTCCTTACTCCTTCTTCATAACTTATATACTGACTTCAATCTTGCTCTTTCCTTTCTGCAGTGCGTATCCGCGTACTGGGCTATTAAAGCGATAGGATTCGTCTTCTAAGCAGACTCGGCTTGCATGGTTAGTGATACAGAAGACATAGCGTTACTCTTGCGCCGCTTGTCGATAATCTTCTCTTCTCTCCTCCCGCTCACAGTGCTACTAGGACAAGAATGCATCATGTTCGTCTTAGTCCACAATCCTTGGCTCCGCGTTTCCGTCATCCGTGCCTTTGTGCGCCTGCCCGCCTCTGCTGCCCCTGCGCCTGCTCTGCGCCTGTCCGATCCCCATCGCCCTCACATCGCGAGCGGCTTGACATCCGCAGCCCAGCAGTACCCCTTACACGTTTCCAACCAAAGGTTAGTCTTCATATTTCTCGCCCTCATCTATTCTCATCTTTGTCTTGAGTACTGATCATCTCTGCATCCCGTCTCAGCAGCGCTCATCGTCCATCTCACATCGCCAGTCGTCACTCTCCCTTCGCATCAGAAGGTAAGTTTTCGAACCCTCCTTAATTTTCTCGCCCGCGTGACCCATGTCATCTGCGCGAGCCCGACACCAGCATGACCCTCACGCCCGCACGACCCAACGTCGTCTGCGCGTGCCCTCGTCTTCCGCGCGTCCCTCTTTCTTATCTCGCTGCCCTTGACCCTGCCTTGTGCTGAACACCCTTCTCTGATTACAGACCACCAACCCCCAACGGCGAGCGATGATCAAGTCGCGGATCGCGGACCTCTCCTACACATCTGAATGGCAGGCAGGTACGAGCTTCGCGTTCCCGTGAAGGCCGGAGCACGGCGCGTAGAAGCTGAATCACTTGCTTCTCTCCGCCGCTACTCTTACAGTACTAGTCCTGCAAGTCGGTCAAGACGAATCACGAAGCTGTGCAGCGCTGCCCGGGATACATAACGCAAGAATGACTTCCACGGTCACTTCTGCTTGCAGTACACAGTGTGAATTTGTTGTTTGAACCCTGTTCTATCCCATCGTCCGCACGCTTGCGCATGTCACTGATTTCTGTCCACCTGCTGTCTTCCAAACCAACAGCGTGTCTCACTACTCGTCAGCATCGACAAGAAGGTTCTCCTCAACAAAGCCTGTCTTCTCGGCTGTGGTGTGACTACCGGCTTCGGCGCTGCCACCGTCACTAACAAGATCGATGATGGTACACTTGCCCTTGCGCGACGACTCATGGACTGAGTACACCGAATCGGCACCAGCACGGTCTTTTCTGAGAACAACATCGACAGTTACCCAACGGGACAGCCAGCGCTCGACAGATTGAGAAACGTCGGTCGTTCTTCCTCGCTAGTCATCCGCTCTGGCAGGTCCGATCCCATCGGGCAGGTCGAGGATGGTGTATGATTTCAAGGTAATGAAGGAGGCTGGTGAAATGAGGCATGTTGATGGATTTTGTGGGACTGAGGTTGCGAAGGAGGAGGAGGAGGAGGGTAGAGGGGTGGCGGATGGTGGTGGAGAAGGATAGGGGGAGGAAAGCTGCGAGACCGAAGACCCCTGCGGTGATTCAATCTCGTCGAACAGCGACATCTTGCGTATAGCGGACTGTGATATTGATGGATGGCAGGTGCAGTGGGGATGTTGTGTGACTGTGTAGGAGATGTCGTGATGGTCGAGGGGATTTTTTCTCGAGAAGGATTTCCATTCCTCACCACAACTTCCCAGACGCGTCGAAGCAGACACAGACCACAGTCACTCGCCGACCTAACCTGCGACCTTGACCTGACCTGGGCAGCGTCTCCACCGTCCACCTCGAGCGTGAAGTGTCGTTGGAGCGTCACATGTCACATGTCACGAAGGAGAAGGGCTGAGACTGAGACACCTGCTCCTGCATCTACCTGCAGAGATCTGCAGCAACCTGCATACACCCTTCGAAACATACATAAGGCGAAGCGATGCCCTGCGGGAGAGCACCAAGTACAATTGAGCGCCTTAGCAGCATGTGCCAAGTAGTCCCAGCATAGGCAGGCTGGGAGACGGACGGCTGTTTGCATAAGTAGAGGAGGCTCACATCTTGTTCTTTGCTCATCGCTTATCCTCTCTCCAAATCTCCTCTCCACCTTTTTCTGGCAGGTCCTTCTGATGATGCTGTCGGTTCCCTACGTATGGCGCAGTATCCTGTGTCTCGCCCTCGTACTCCTCGTTGGGCTTCAGGCAACTGGCGCGGAGCTGGAGCCCAGGGCCAGCACCACTTCGAAAACGGCTCGGACAACGGTGACCTGCTCGACTGTGTACGGCACCAAGTCGCGCCGATCAGTCTCAACTACGGTCAAGACAAGAACGGTGACCTCGCTCGGCAGGGACGTAACGCGAACCTCTACCCCAACAGTGACCGTCACCCCGGCCCCCGTCACTCGTATCAGCACCCTCGTCCGTACAAGCACTTCGACCTCGACGGTTCCTGCGCGTACCAACACAGCGACTTTTCTGCGCACGGCCGAGATCACCATCCGCAGCATCGACTGGGTGGTCATCGAGTCAACAGTTACCTCGACTCGGACGATACTCGATTACACTGCGACCTATATCCCCACTCCTTCCGCCTTCATGCCGATCTTACAGCCCAGGCTGTTGAAACGCTCCCAGAAGGAGGCGGAAGAACAGGATTCTGTCCTCGCTAAGCGCAACCTCATCGGAGGAGGCAGCTTCGAGGATCTTCACCATGGTCGCCGAGCCCCTCGGCACTATCCCCGTTCGGTCGAATGCCTCAAGAAACTCGTCTACTACACTCACAACACCGTCTCAGCAACAGCTCGAACACCGTTCACTGTCACGGTCCCAGCCTCGACCCTCTTCTCAACCGCGACCAGCACAGCCATCCGCACTATCTTCTCCACTCCAGCGCCCGTCACAACGACTACCACAGATTGGACCACCATCTGGTCGACAAAGGTCGAACAAAGCACAGATTACCAGACCCAGACGTATGTCACTAATACTATCATTCCCATGCCTGGCGGACCCACCAGACACCGAGCCTGCGGCACCCCTCTCAACTACTTGGACACCCATCCAGGCTCCAACGGCGACAAGCCGGTACAAGTCTACAATCGTGGGTGGAACGGACCCTTGTTGAGCACACGCGTCACCGCTCAAACAATGATCGACTGTTGCGAGTACTGTCACTCGAACGACGGCTGCATGGCTTCCGCCTTTCAGAGGAACGGGGCCGACGCAGATATTCAAGCATTGGGAGGGCGGTGCATCATCCTTCTCGACACACAAGCACGGACCTGCTCGGCGGATATGACAACGCCGATCCAGGCTGGCTTTTACAGCTCAGCTTCGAACATTTCAGTCACGGACATGTCCCTGATTCTGTCGAACGGCCAGTGCGGGCGGATAAGCTATGGCGGACCTGAGGCGAGCAAGCCGAAGGAATGAGGGGGGAAAAGTAAGGGGCTTTGTCCAAGCTGTTCTCAATACACGGACCATGGTCGTGCAAATGTCACATTTTCTTCAAAATTGATATTCTCCTGCATTTATAGTGATCGGAAGACCTGAATTTCTCTCTCCATCCCTCTCTCAGAAATGGAATTGGACAAATGCAACAAGGGATTATCGATTATTACCTCTCTTGGAGAAAGAAAGAATCGTAAGAAAGCAAAGCTTGTACGGTTTCTGAGCTCGCTGTAGCAGAATAAATAAGTGTCTGTGGTCCATCTGAGACGATCCTAGTTGACCTCATCTTCGTCTTCGCCCTCCCCTTTTTCCGCCGCATCGTTCTGCAACTCCTCCTCGTCGAAGTCCCCGTCATCATCATACTCACTGCCCTCATCATCCCAGTCGTCGTCGCTGTCGTCGTCGTCTTCAGGTATCCACGCGTTCATTTTGCACAACTCCATATCACCTTCATCTGTATCCCTCAAAAACTTGTCTACCTCCTTCGCCGCTTGCTGAAAGAAGTCTCTTCCGCTCGAGGGTTCATAAACGCCGCCGGACCTCAGTGAGGCAAGCGCCTTTCGCTCAGCGGACGATCCAAGACGAAGGGCGAACTCGACGACGCTGGGGAATTCTTTTTTGATCATACGCTCTAGGCCACCAAGCTCTAGCTCGTGCCGCACCCCATCGGCCACCGTTTGGAGCATCCGAGCAGCGCGTGAATGTAACCCGATGTGGTCGAATGTTATGATGTCGAGTTCGGTCTCGAGATGATTCTCTAGCACATTGAGGAGGCGAAGGATGGATATGTCCTTCTTCTTGCTAGCCTTGCCCGTCCGTCGCCGGCGGACGAGTGCATGGCCGAGGCTCTCCTCTCCGTCCTTCTTCCCCGTCAACTGCAAGTCCGATGATTTCTTGTCCTCCTCGGCAGCCAGATCGCACAAGAGCGAGTGAATGAAGTCGACGTTGACCGGAGTGACTGTCTTGCTGCCTTGATACTTTATCTTGAGATTCTTGACAACCTTGGTCCAGTCTTGGAATACAAACTCGTCTTCGGGGTTTTCTGGCAACGGCCGATGGCCCTTAGAGTCGATCGCCTGGAAGGTGTCCTGCTTGCGGATCTCACGCAGAGTGTGTATCGAGCCGCCTGTCATCTTCAAGTAGCCGATCCATGAGTCCTGCAGTGACTCTGGGATTTTACCACCCATCACCTTCTCAGCGCCGAACATCTTCAAGACGTGGTCCATATCTTCCCACGGAGCGAACTGGTCCGGGTCCTGTTTCAGGCCCCAGTTTTTGCATGCGTAGTAGAGGTGTCCACTAAGGAGGGTGAATTGCCATGCGTTCGCCAGTCTGAGGCCGAGGTCCTGGGCTAGACATCGGAGCCGGAAGAGAGAGATGCCGCAAAGGACGGGATTCCGTTTCATCAGCGTCCGCTCTGGTATCTTCTCCTTAGGCTGTGGCGCATCGGATTTCGTCTCTGATGTTGCAGTCGCAGCCTTGTTCTTGTTCTTCTTCTTCTTTTTCCCCGTCTTTTGTTCCGGAATCGGCAGTAGACTGAGCACGTCTACACTGAAAGACCTTTGCCTCGCAAGGTTTTGGACATTCATCAGCCCGCGGTCGTTCCAAGGTCCCCAGCCGGCTGGTCTGTATGTTCTTGGCTTGAGTTCCTCCTGCTTTTCGATACTGTCCAGTATGAAACGAGAGCCGACCCTAAGATCATCTAAGCCGCGCTCAGTCTTCTCCTGCAAGGTAAGGTTGATGTGAACCAGAACGTCGATGCAGAAGAGGGAGTGAAGGGTGATGTTCCGCGTTCGATGTACTTCCTCCATTGCGCGACCAATTTCGTCGTCCTCGATCCAGTATTTGGGTAGAAGGTATATGTGCGCCCTTGTATCGCGATGGTAGCGAAGCAGACCGTAATCCAAGTAAGCGGCCCACACGATCTTCCGGTGCAGCTCAATTGTCTGCCCGAAGGGCGAGAACATGACGTGGTATGAGGACAGGTCGCCCAAGTCGAGGTCGTCGTCATTGAGATACATCCTCGGCTGTAATTCTGGATAAGCTAGCATCACACCTTCGAGCGCCTTGTAGGTCGGCGCAAAGGCACGACTGCCCAGATACATAGTAAGAGATCGCTTTTTGACCTCATCCCACGTATCCGGGTCTTCTCCTTCCGGGTCAAGTGCTTTGAGAATCGAAGGGTCTCGTAGGGTCTTGATGAAAAAGGTGAACATGGTGGAGATCATATTTTTGAGCGAGTCGTCAAAGGCGGGCAGGACCTGGTGTGTGAATTCGTCCAGGGGCCTGCGAAGAAGCTCGAGGGCGGTGTTGGTAACGAGGGCGGCAGAGACTGGATCGATGCGGCCATCTGCATAATCTTCCCAGGCTTGCTTGATATATTCTTTGATGTCGGCAAGGTCGTCGATGAAGGCCGTAGCCGCCATGATAGCTTCGCCTATTCTCATCTTGGCATCGAAGACTGTCTTGTCCGCATAGATCGAAGAGTTGCCTGGGCGCGAGGGCTGGGGGATATGAATGACTTCTTGAACCTGCTCGTCGTCTTCAAGAGTAATATCTTCCAGATCCTGCTGCATGTCGGCGAGGGACGCGAAGCGATTCGTCTGCTCTGGCGACTCGGGGCGGATCTGCGAAGATTTGACCTCCTCCCCCTGCGCTTCACGGTTCTTGCTGACTTCCTGTCGCATGAGCTTCGCTCGCGCATTCTGGAGGGTTTCGCCAACTCGACGCAGGACGTTAATGAAATAGGAGTGTCCCTCGTTCGACTCGCTGACTTCGGCATTGTGAGTGAACTCGAACCGCTTCTGTGCAGCATGGCGCAGCCTGATGCATCGTCTGAGAACCTGGAGGAGCTCGATGGGAATTTCGACCTGCTTTTCGATGATGAAAGTGGCGAGTTCGATATACTGGTCAACCATGATGGAGTAGCTGCCTGAATATACCGTTGGCTGAGAGGGAGGTGTTGATTCGGTGCTCTCCGTTTCGCGCAGTGCATTGTTCTTGGCAGCTTTTTGCTTAGCCTTCTTCTTCGCATTCTTGAGCTGCGAGCTGGTCATGTCGGTGCGGTCGACGGCGGAGGAAAGGGAAGGGTGGGCCGACACCTGGAAGGCGGTGATGGGGTAGCCGTGCTCTACAGCCGCTTGGGCCAACCAAGTTGAGACTTTGAGAGTGTCGTCCTTGTACGTCTGATACGCACTGGTGCGCAGCGTGGGCGTTGTCATAGTCGCAACTCGCAGAATCAGCTGATAGAAGCAGTCATGACTGTCAGTCTACAACACGACAGAGAAAGGTCTAACCATGAGATAGTTCTTGCTCACCTTGCTGATGAACGAGGTGTACAGTGGCGTGAAGGTTTCGTCACCACAGAAGCCAAAGGGTAGATCCTCTTATGACGGAAGCAAGTGGACGTCCACCGCAGGATTCACCCTGGAATTTAATATTAGAATTGGTGGTGATGAGGCAGAGAGAGAAAAGGTCGAGCTATTTCGATTGGGGAGGATGGTTTGCGATGAGTTCGTGGTGATTGGAAAGAAGGATTGAGAGGATGGTGGTGGTAGGAAGTAAGGAAGTGTTTAGATTGGAAGTGTTGGTGTCTAACGCGCGGCAGACGCGTGACGTCACGCGTTCTGGACGCGTCTCGTCGCGTCGCGTCGATAACTTCTCGTCTGCGGTCTATCGTTCACTCCTTTCGAGCAGCTAACAGCTTTCTCTGAGAGCAAGGTCCGATCGTGTAAGTGAAGGGCCGGCTCGAGTATAGTGCCAGAATGGTGTTGAGATGCGATGCGATTGCAGAGGTCAAGAGAAAAGAAAGAAAGGCTCGCCCAAATACAAGGACGGGGTCGACCAGGCGATTTGGGGCTGAAGCTCGATTGCGGAGCGGAAAGGTGACATTGGCCATGAGCTGGTTATATGGAGGAGGGGTGGAAACGTTTCTATGGGACGGAATCACGGAAGTGCGAAGATAATGGAAGTTCACGTCTCGTGGATCGCAGCTGTAGTTGGGAAAGAGATTAGAGAATTCATAGTCTGCACATTCAGATCCACTTGAGGTGGGGCGATTTGCCCGTGTGGTCGAAGAGGAGATGAGGGCCCAGCTCGTTGCCTAGACCTTGCCAAATACCAGTCTTCTTATCGACCGTGGGTCGGAACGATGCTGGGAGTTGCTGCAGTCGCGCTCGTTGTGAAGGACCCAGTACCAACATATCGCTTGAGGAGGAGGGTAATTGAGACGCTGTGAGATAAGAAGGAGGTAGGACTCGGAAGAACTGGGTAGTATTGGAGGAGGGAACATGCCAGGATATATACCGGAGGCGATGTGGAATTTTTTTGACGACCTTCCGGAGTTCTGAATCGGACGGTAAATCCTCAGCGGCTTGGTACCCAACCCAGAGTGCCCGCAAAGCAGTGATACGAGGATCGGAGAGTTTGGTGAGGATCTTTGCGAGCACATTCATTGATTGCCTGCAGGAATCACGACGCTGAAAAGATTCACCAGTCGAAAAGTGCACCGCGAGCTCGACCAGACCATCGAGCAGTCCTCTTTGGACCAGATTTTCAAGCAGGAAAACCACCTTGTCGGAATTCAGCCCGTAAAGGTTGACATCGAGGCAAGTGACCGATGATGAGGGAAGATCGTCGAGGCTAAGAATGTCCGAAACGTCATCATTGACTTCCCAGTCCGTGTCTAGATGGGTGTTTGTCAAGTGGACAAGAGTCAAGGGCGCGCCTGCACGGAGGAAGTCCTCCATCAGAGAGCCTCCCGAAATTCTTAAGGTGTGCAACGACTTGACTGTTTCTGGACTGGCGAACGCTCCTGAATCGTCATCGTCCAAGTCAAGCACCAGACTCTCAATGGTTTCGTGCTGCCGAGCAAAAGCCAGTTTGGCTGCATCGTTTGGCCACAAGCCTTGAATGTCGTATGATCGCAGATTCGGAAAGTTGAGCCCGGACCAATTGAAAGGCTCGGTCACCGCAGCAAGTTCTCGGACGTTGATGGAAATGTCGACCAGGGATGCATGTCGAAGAAGGAAACCCAGGAGTGTTGGTCTGAATGATGCAGAATTGACCTGAACGTTGTTCTTGAGCACAAGCTGGAATCGTCGGAGAATAGATTGGGCCATAGTATCTCAAGCATGGCTGAAAAGGTCGACAGGTCACATTTTGCAGCGTCGTAGACCTTAATGGACAAATCCCTGATCCGGAGAGCGAGCCTCTTCTTCAATCTGGGTCCCAACGCCGGTAGAACTGAATCTCGTCCAGCTGCTTTGGTCCTCAGACCTTCGAAATGGAACACTTGGAATGTGTCTGAGCCGACCGAATCTTGCACATCGAGCGCCAAGTGTAAGATGTCCGAGAGTTCCTCTGACATCGCCTCGCCATGCCTAACGAAAGCAGATTGAGAGTCCAAAATACCGGAATAGCGGGAATTATGGTAGTCGCCGACGATCCGCAGCGCTGAGACTTGAGAGACGTTCCATAAGTCGAGGAGCTCGCTTCAACTGAGAGTAGAGCTGATTGTCGATTTGACCGAAAGACAGGTCGACGAATGGTATCTGCTTGGTCTCCCTCTGCTGCACCAGCAGGAGCAAGTCACCGAAGTGGTTAGTGGACCCATTGGTTCCTATCGGACTTAGGGGGTGTATCGTTGTGAAACGCTGTGGGGATGCTTTTCTTGTCACGGGCGTAGTAAATAGCGACTGGATCCCATACGCGCAGGTGCCTAATGGCTTCAACGAGACCGGGATTTGCTTGAAGGAGTTTTTGAAAGTCGAGAGCCTTGTTGATCGGAAGACTGACGCTACGGACAAGACGAGGAAGGACCATAGCTCGCATTTGCTTGGAAACCGTGGACAGGATGACCAGATCCACCTTTTCGAAGTCCAAAATATCGAGGAGAAGGGAAAGCAGCTCGTGTGTTTCAAAGAAGCGGCGCGTTGCACTCTTGAAAGCGGTGTCCTGTCCTGTGACTGGCGGTCGTCTGATGAGTGACGTTGAGGATGTCGAAGCTTGAGAGTCGTCGATTCGAGGCTTCTTGACGATGCGATCGACATCTTCAGATCCGGACGAAGCTGGCCGGCGCGAGGAGCGGAGTGCGCCAGAAGATGTCGGGGCAGCCTTTCCTTCTGGTTGCGCTGACGAGCTCTGGACCCTCTCCCCGCTTCGCCACGGAATTTGCGCTTGCAGCTCGTTATCCTCCGTCCAGTGTTCGATCATGCTGCATATAAGGGCCACCTCTTCGGGCGTGTCATCGCCATCAGACGACGCCTTGCCGTTGAGCTTGACCCTTTGGAATCCCAGGTCAGTCGACTGCGGCACAGAAAAAGGTCAGCAAGACCGGTGTAGCTGAGAGAAAGCAGATGTGCAAGAGGATGAAAGATGCTCACTGAAGACTGTGCCAAACGTCGGACATGGCCAATGGCTCGAGCTCGAATTTGTACCTGGTCATTGCAATTGCGCTCTTCAGACTGCCATTCGGAGGCAGACAGTACTGCGGCTTCCAACACTTTGAGCGCAGACAGAGACCAGCCTTGAGGCGATTGAGCCCCTTCCAACAGCATCTCGTATGAGTCCTGTTGGTGATGCGCTACGGGTTCAAGGCGGGTGGTGGTAAGAAGATGGCAAGGTGTCGAGAAGGAAGGCGAAGCAGACCGACAAAGAGAGACAATCCGGACACCACCAACTGACAGCCGCGCAAGAGTCCACCTGGCCATTCATGACTGTGCTGAGTGCTGACCGTCTCATCCTGTGCATGTATAGCTGTTCCCCTTCCATGCCTCCTTCCATGCCTCAGATCCTCAGAACTCAAAGGCGAGGCCCGTGCCCACTTTCCGATGGGAGTGCAATTTCGAAGCCCTCACTAACTTACGAACCTTGCCAACTATCCTATATACACGACTGACCGCATCTTCGCATGGGATTCAGAACGGCGGTCGACTGCGTACGGAAGTCGGCAGGGCGTGTCGATGGGGCGATGCGATGAAAGGCAGGAGGAAAAGGTGGTGATCGCTGAAACAACCTGGCTGGCGAATCTGCAGGAGTGATCTGCACTTCTGCACGACGTGCATCTCGCAGCTCGTGCCTGGCGGTGCTATAACTTTCTTCTCTACTTCTCTTCTGCTCTCGAAATGCAGGACGCAGGTTGTGGCTTCCGTTTGGCGTCTATCTGATGCAGGACACTCTTGGAGCTTGGAGCTGACTTCTGACATTCACAGGCGGCGCTTCTCCTTCTCCTTTTCCCTCGCTCTTCCCCTCTCTCTGACTGCTGATATCTTCACTACCCAGTCTTCCCTTTCCCCTTGCCCCCTTCCTACTCCTATCTATTCCCAAATCCGACAGGTCTATCTTTTCACATGGCGTCACCAGCAAGTCGCGCTCTGCGCAATCTGTTATTCCTGGCACTCCTTGTCCTCCTGACCCTGATCCAAGGAAGCAGCGCCGAGCTGGAGCCGAGGGCGAGCAGTACAGCTTCGAAGACGGCTCGGACGAAGGTAACCTGCTCCACTGTATATGGCACCAAGTCGCGCCGGTCAGTCTCCACCACGGTCAAGACAAGGACGGTGACCTCGCTCGGCAGGGACGTAACGCGGACCATCACGCCGACAGTCAGCATCACCCCGCCTCCCGTCGTGCGCACCAACACTCTCGTCCGGACCAGCATCACAACCACAACGGCTCCTACTCCCACCGATACGAAGACCTTCTGGCGCACGACTCAGACCACGGTCCGGAGTGTCGACTGGGTGATCATCGAGTCGACGGTGACCTCGACTCGCACGGTGCTGGACTATACTACGACCTATATTCCTCCTCCGGCCGCTTGGACGGCCATTGAGCTATATGCGATGCCTTTCCGACGTTCGGATGAGGAGATAGGTGATGAAGCAGAAGAGCGCAGGGATACTGTTGAGAGGAGTTTCGAGGATCATCACCACCACCGTGATCGCCGTGCCCCTCGTCACTATCCTCGGTCGGTCGAATGTCTCAAGAAGCTGGTCTACTACACCCACAATACCATCAAGGTGACTGCTCGGACACCCTACGCCATCACTGTCCCCGCTCCGACAGTCTTCTCCACTACAACGAGTACCGCAACCCGCACGGTCACCACCACCCCCCACCCGTCACGACCACCACCACGGACTGGACCACACTTACCTCGACCAGCGTAGACAAAAGCACAGAACATCGCACCTCAACGTCCGTCATCCCCACGCGCATCCGACTACCAGGCGGACCGACGAACCACGTAGCCTGTCATGTCGAGATTCCTCCCAGCACAGGTAACAAACCAGTCCAAGTCTACAACCGCGGCTGGTCCACTCCCGCCCTCAGTATGCGTTACTCCGCCCCCTCTGCACCGGAATGTTGCGACCTCTGCCACGACCGCGACGAATGTATGGCATCTGCTTATCAGACCAACGGGGACGAGGTGGACATAGCTGCTATGGGTGGACGATGCATGCTCTTCCTTGATCCGCAGGCACGGTATTGTACGGCGGGTATGACGACGCCTTTCGATGCTGGGTTTTTCTCCACGGGGAAGGATGGTGCGCTTACGGGAATGCTCTTGACGGTGCAGAATGGGCAGTGTGGACGTCTTAGCAATGGCGGGTTGGAGGCGAATAAGCCGAAGTTATGAAAGGAAGGGGGGCTCTACCTACACATCGTTTCTTCAATTCACGGACCATGGCATACTCAACTTTTACTTCCTGAGATCGTTCCTGCGGTCGACGCCCTTATACCAGTGCAAAAAGAATCGGACCAGGAAAGTCGACCAGAGTCAATCAAGAACGGAGCGTACATTTTCGCAGAGAGAACGAGATATTGATAGCATGAGAGGCGGAAGTACAGATGAGTTGGGAAAGGGAATGAACCGGAATCAGAAGGAGGGATTTCCGACTTGGAGAAGATTGATGGGGGTGGTGGTACAGCCATTAGGGGAAATCAAAAGAGAAACCAAAAGTATGACCTCGAGAGTGAAGGTCGGAAGGAAATTCGAATGTGGTGGGAGAAGTCGAAGTTGTGAAGATATGGTTCGATGAACCGAGCCGTTGTAGCTTGCCACTTGCTGGAAGATTGGCCGGGGGGCAAGTGAGGGACGCGTAGACGCATCGAATTCCTTGAACGGTGTTGGGCGTCTCCATGTCTCTCCTACTCCCCATCTCAGGACAATGGCATGACAGGCCCCTCCAACGGCACATGATCCATCAAAACCTTCCTCCGCCCCACATCAAACGCCCGCTCCCAGACACCCTCCCTCGTAATGCGCGTGCGGAAGAAGGAAGAGATCCGCTGCAGACGCCCCTTCCTATTTTCATCGGCCGCCCCCCTCTGTGGATATTCGGCAGGCAGGAAGCGGTAGTACTGCGTCTCGTTCCGGGCGGGTACGAACCAGGTGAGATACTCGAAGGAAGGCGGGAAACGGGCTTGTGGGAAGTCGGCGAGTAGGTCTCCCTTGTTCTCGAAGGGGGCGGCGCGAGAGTCGGACAAGTGGAGGATGCGTAATTTTTTAGCTGGGCATAGAGAGGCCATAAGGCTGAGGAGCTCCCTTTCCGAGAGAGGATTGCCGTAGGAAGGAACTGACCAATCTAAAATCATCGTGCCGCCACTGTTAACGTATCCGATGCTGAGTTCTGTGAGGTTGGGCAGGAAGTCGGATGCGAAGACGGAGGGGAAATGAGGTTGGAGGTCGCCGGCGAGTGTGTCGGTCCTGTAGTGGAGCTCGAGACAGGTGATCGCGCTCGCAGCCTCTGAGATTTTCGCGAGCCAGGAATGAGTGACGAGTTCTGGGAGGTAGAGGGCAGTACGGAGGTGGGAGAGGCGACCGCCTTGGAGGGCATGTTCCTCGAATGCGTCGGGGATGGAGCTTAGGACGCGCAAGTTGGGATATATGCCGCGTGGGAAGCTGGGTACGTCTGACGTGACGGAGCGATGCGCAGTTCCCTTGAGTTGCGGATGTCTTTTGGCGAAGTCGATGCGCCGATCGAGCTGGGTAGAGCGGGAGACGTACTCCTCGGACCAGACTTGGCAGTGTTGTAGTTTTGGAAAGTCCTGTCGGAAGCTGAGTGGTTCTGCTGGATCCCCGATGTCAAGATGGAGGTCTTGAAGGGTTGCTTGATTTTGATCGAGGAAGTCTTCGAGCGCGTCGATGGTGCCTGATGCGCTCCTCTTGAGAACGAAGTGGGTGAGCTGGTTGTGCGAGAGGAGGGGAAAAATATCTTCTGGCAGATCGGAGCGTGCGAGGAAGAGGGAGAGGTCGCGCAGAGAGGAGGAAGTGGCTGCGGCGAACAGTTCCCAGAAGCTGAGTGGTACTGCACCAGGCTCCCAGTCATATAGCTCGCCCTCGACATCGGTATGTCCGAAGTGGAAGAGACGAAGACCTGGAATGTCCAGATTGCCGCTGGCATCGTGTGACTGCTGTGAGAGCGAGCGCACAGGGGGCTGTATGCGCTGAATGAAGCGTGCGAGCTGTGTCCAGTTGTGCTGCCACTGATTCTCGTACTCCTGCTGTTCAAGCCTTGCTTCGACGTTTGTGTCTACGTCTGGGAGGATGCGCAAGGCGACGATGCGCTGTTGCAGGCGTGGGAAAGGGCGGAGGGCAGCGTCGAGTGCGGTGATCTCTGTGATTCCAACTGTGATGTCGATGGCTGGTGGGCGCACGAGAGAGGATGACTGCGCTGCGATCATGGCGAGGAGGAGCTTTGCCTCGTTCCAGTGTGGTCCATGGGAGATAGAGAGTGCGTGCGCGTCTGGGATGAACCGGTTGTATCCATACTCGTAATAGCGCTGGCTGATGTCGTTGCGGATGCGTAGGGAGCGTATCGACTGGAGTAGTTCTGGATGTGCGATGAAGAAGTTGAGTTTGCTGTCTGCTGTGCTGAGTTTGAGGTCGAGATGTCTTGCGAAGTGTGGGAGGGCGAGACTGCGAATCTTCCGCGACACGCCAGCCAGAGCGAGCAAGTCAACCTGTTCTGTGCTGAGATACGAACACAGCAAATTCACAAGCTCAGCCAATCCAAAGAACCTCGCCGTCGCCGTCATCTTTTCGTCGCTGCTGTTGTCGTCGCTCCACCTCGTCGCTGTCGTCGCTCCTGTTCGAAATTAAGAGAGAGAAGAGGGGAACGAGCTCAGTTTAGAGCGCAAATTTAATCTGTGACGCCGACGGATAAACTTGCTTACGGCCGTAATCCCAGCAAACACCGATCACCTCCTCCCTCCGCTCATGACGCAGTTCACCTCCTCCACACCCCGCTAGCTACTTAGGCTGATCGCTGATCCCTTGACTCGTATATAAAGACTAAAGAGGCTCTTCTTGCCCACTCAACGAATACCTTTCTCTCTCTCTGTGTCTTGACTGACTGACTGAATCAATAGTTGACTGACTGAAATACACGATGACCTCCCCACTCATCCTCTACGACATCCTCCCCAATGTCGACAATCCACAGCGCCCATACGCTCTCCTCCCCAACCCATGGATCACCCGTCTCGTCCTCAAAGCGTGAGTTATAGTCATCTCTCTTGCGCTCAGTGGGGTAACCATGCTCAATTCTCTTAAATACACAGCAAGAACATCCCCTTCACCGTCAAGCTCATCACAACCGACGACCTCAGGGCACAAGGCAAAGACTCCTTCCGCGAACGACTCGGCGACGCACTCGGTCCCAATGGTCGGCCCCTCATCCCCATGATCGAACACAACAACAGACTCATCGGAGACAACATGACAATCGCAGACTACCTCGACGTCGCCTTTCCCGACACTCCCTCCGCCTACCTGCCCGAACTCTCCTCCTCAAAAGCACACCAGAATGAGACAGCCCATCGACTCGCTTGGAATCAGGCTAGACAGACTAGAAGCACTTTCATGGAGGGTCATGCGGAACTCATCTATCATCAGGCTACCGAGCTCTTCGATGAGCACCAGCGTGTATGGATGAGGAGCGACGAGAAGATCGGGATGCCTAATGCGTACAACCTCTTCCTCTCCCTCGACCGAGCTGTCCTCCTCGCAAATGTACGCTCCCATATTGCGGGTACTTTCTCTATCTTGTTGCCCCCGCAACCTTACGCGTACAGCGCATCTCTTCGGGAGAAGACACCACCAAACTCGTCAACCGGCCTTCCAACTCTCCACCCCTCTTCCTCGCCTCACCCTCCAAACCAGGTCTAATCGATTTCACGGTATTCAGCTGGTTCCTATTCACCTACACCGCAGATCGACCCCTCAACGAAGCCATCTGGTCAGAGACCTCGGACAAGGCGCGGAAGTGGCTGGAGCAGTATGAGGGCGGCAAGTTTGCTCTCAAGGGGGACATTGCTCAGCCGAACCACTGGCCGGGAGACCTTCCTCTCCAGGGCGTGTCCGAGTGGGTAGACAGGGTGAGTCTCTCAATATCAACTTCGAGCCTAGGGATGATACTCACGTACCCTCTTTGTCACTACGCAGATGTTCTCCCTGTATGACAACTACACGCGCAAGATCATCAACGGCGAAATCCTCGAAGGAGAACCTGAGCAATTGTAAAGTCATGTCCCACTCCAACCTGGTTCACAATCGAGATGTATCATGCACTTTTATTTTGGGAACACAAGAAAACAGACTGGGAAAATGCAATTCAACGACCCCCCCAAAGAAATCGAAAAGAAGCAAGAAGGGGAAGATTGATTCATCCCTCCAACTCAGCAGCATTCACTCCAACCATCTCCTCATCATCACTCTCCCCAGCAGCATCCTCCTCCGCGCCATTCTTCTCTTCAACAGCAGGGCCCGCTCCATTTCCAGCAACAGCAGATTGGCCGCCCTTCCCACCTTCTTCAGCATCCTCCCTCTTAGGTTGGCCGCCGGGCGGGCGTCGCAGGTCGCCCACTTTCAGGATGCAGTGCGTTGGGATCGAGCCTTTCGGGTTCAGGAAGTCGCTGCAAGCAAGGAAAGGGGGAATGAAGCTCAGTGTGAGAACCGCCCTCGTCAGTCACGACGGGAGCATTCAGTTCACTCACAAGTCAGGACCGGTGAACACGTCGAGGTAGTTCAGCCATTTCCCGAATCTGGAGTGGAAGAAAAAAGCATAAGCATCTGCACGTAACATCACACGCGCACGCAAAGGTAAGAGAACTCACTCGCACGTCTCCTCCTCAACCTTCATGATCCGATCATAGATATACTTCTGCTTAAAAGCCTCCATCTCCGGCGTAAACTTCTCAAAATGAACAGCCTCCCTCATCTGATCACCCTCATCCTCCTCATCCTCCTCATCATTCCCCTCCCTCTTCGCCTTCGCCTGCTGTTGTGGCTTCCGATTCTTCGCAGAATTCTCGAGGCGCCGGTTCGCAGCGTCGATCTTGCCGTTGTAGCTTCCGAACAGGGGTTGTTCGAGGAGCAGACCGAGTCCCGGCGCTTTGGGGATGTGGATCCGTGCTGGGCCGTAGGTCTCTGCTACGAGTGAGGCCGGCGTGGGCGTTCGGGCGATCAGGACGAGGAGACCGATCATCTTGCGCTGTGGAGAGTTTAAAGTTCAGGTGCCAGTTGAAAATGCAGGTCGAGATGAGCAACGGCCACTTACAATCTGGTGCAGCATGAAGGACTGGCCGTGGAACTTGATAGACACCCACTCTGTCCCATTAATCAGCTTCGGATCAGAGATCTATCGCACAATGCAAGGAGAAAAAAGCTCAGCCAACCTTAACAAGCCCAGCCATCAAGAGCACACCCATAAACTCACCGTCAACTCCTTCATGAACCGCATCGCACTCCGATCCCTAAACTCCTTGCCCACCGTGAAGTTGTGGAAGTTATGACTACCCGCATACTGCTGAAACACAGTCCGAGTCCTATCCAACTGCGCCTTCGGAATCCTCCACTTCTTCTTCTCGACCATATCATCCGCAAAGAGCTTCTCAGTCCCCTGAGCCTCCCAGAACGGATGAGCAAGCACATCCGACCAACTCGGTAAACCGGGTCCCACAGGTTGAGTCTCGTCCACCCCACTCGAAACGGACGCGTCTCGGAGACGGGAGAGGGTGCCGTACATGTATGCGCCCGGTTTGGGCGGGAGAAAGACGTAGGTGGGCAGGAGGTACTCGTACTGCCGACTGTCGCAGGATGTACGGGCGTTGAACTTGCCTTGGACGCGGGTGATGCCCCAGAGTCGAATGATGGGTGGTAAGATCGAGTTCACAGCTTGGACGAGGGAGTCGGCGGCGCTCAGCGAGGAGGACGAGGACGAAGGTACTGTGGCTTCTTGTTTCTTCTCGTCTTCTGCTGTTTCTGAGTCTGTGGGAGCTGCTGCTGCTGAGGCGGCGAGGATTTCGGGTACGCCGGGCGCGTTGAGGATGAGCTTTAGGGTGAGGACGTTTCCTGCTGCATGGACGCCTCGGTCAGTTCGAGCTGAGCGTTGGAGGGCGACCTGGATAGAGGCGCATGAATCTCTGTCAGCGAGAAGCAAAGTAATGCCAATTGATGGCTGGAGGGATCCAATCACATACCTTTGCAGGATTGACGGCATTGTCCTTGCTAACAGCGCCGACCTTGCAGAATGCTTCGAAGATGTCTCCTTCGATCGTCTTCACGCCGGGTTGCTAGAAGAAGCGAACAGCATTCAATGATGGCCTTCGCAAACCAGAACAAGCAGGGGCCACCACTCACATCTGCAGTCCATTATACCAATCCCGCAGTACCCGAAAAAGACAGCGACCTTACGCTTGGGCAGCCTCTTCCCCGTCTCGTCCCTGCCTTCAATGGCAAAGTCCGCGCGCTCCGCATTGAAGTTGGCTCCCTTGTTGTGGTTCTGTCGATAGTTGTGCGGGAGGACGTTTCCCTTGCCGTCGAGCTTGACGCGTTTGGCAGCTGGCTTGCCGTCTCCTTCTTCTTCTTCCCCTGCGTTGGCTGTAGCAGTAGTGGTGGCAGCGTCCGTTGCTGACTCTGGCGCGGCGACGGCGAGTGTTGCTTCTGGAGATCGCTCGCGCTTGGCTGCGGTGCCTTGGGGTGTCTCGTCTGCCATCTTTCTAAGGTAAGAAGGTGATGATGGTCAAGAAGAAGAAGAAGAAGAAGGAAGTGAGGAAGACCTCGACATCATCATCGCCAACCACCAACAGCAAGAAGGAAGGAAGGATGAGCGCAGACCCAGCAGCAGCAGTGAAGCGTCCGCCAGCCTCACACGAAGGACACCTCGACCTCCGCACCTTCCTAACCTCAATCCATGCAGAACTAGAAGCACCCGCCTCCTCATCCTCCTCGCCCAACGACCCGCCTTCATCAACCAAGCCTTCCTTACCCGCCTCTGCGCGCGTCACTCTCCTCGATGCTCAGCTCGATGCGGTCAATGCCAGGATCAGGGACACACTCAAAAACGAGGCTGAGGCACTCGTACATGCGGGACGGGGCACAGTCAAGATCCACCAAGATGTGAGGGCATTGCGTGCGCAGGTGGATGAGCTCGAGCGGGACAGGCAGGCACAGATCAATGACCGGGTACGTTCACTCTCTATACCCAGCTTACAAGGATGAATGTATGCGCTGAAGTATTTATGAGGATTTGCAGATACCAGACGACTCGCCGCTACCAGCAGCACTGAGTGCATACACTCGCGCGAACGAGCAAGCTCTCTTCGAAACATACACCCTCGCCACCCTGCGAGCCCTCCACGCCGCCGTCTCATCTCTCGAGCAACTGGAGTCGGCAATCTCCTCCTCCGCAAGCGATGCGCAACTGGAACGGCTGGCCACACAGGCGCAAAAAGCCTGTGCTGAGATTGGGATCGGATCGGCGGAAATGACGACAGGGAAGGAGTTGGCGTGGCTCACTCGCGCGCCCCTGCGTCTGCGGCATCTTCTTCGTTGAAGTCGTGGCAGAAGGAAGGGAACGATGCGGACCTGCCGGCTGTGCGGCTCTTAGGTCCCCGGTTGGAAGACGCGTTGCGGAAGAAGGATGTGCTGAGGCGGAGACGGGCTCAGAGGGGTGATGAGGACGATGAGGAAGGGAGTGGGGCGAAGGGTCCTCTCTCGCCTGCTGAGGAGGTCCGGAGGAAAGCCCGAAGTCTGTTACAAGCGACAGAAGGATGGCAACCCGTCACTGTCATCGACGTTTCCGCCGCAGCTTCTTCTGCTGACGAGGACGATCCTAATCGACTCTCACCTGCACCTACGAGTCCACCCGTAGGCGGACGAGGCATGCAACTTCCCTCAAAGAAGAACGCGCAGATGCTGCTACGGCCACAACAACAACAGCCATCCCAACAACAACCGACATGCACGATCAGCCAGCGCTCCCTCAACCTGGTCCAGCTAGCGGAGGATACCCTTGTCGAAGCTCGGATGCGCGCCAAGAGACTATCCAGGGAGATGGCGGGTTCGCTCAAGGATGACGCCGAAGCACAGCAGGGCCGTGAAGCCCGCTTGAGGGCAATCGCAGCTCTCCTCCGTGCCATCCCGGACATCTTCACCCTCCACCTCGCCCTCATGCCGACCTTACACCCACAACCAATCTGGGCCGACGCAGCGCTCGCTTTGCAATTCGCAAATGATTGCAGTCATCTGTCCGCGCAGTGCGTCCGGATGGGGAATGTCATCTTGATCGCGAGTAATGTCAGGGAGGAGTTGGGACGCTTGGTCAATGCGCGTGGGGGTGAGCGCGGGGAAGGGGTCATGCGGAAAGCTGTGGAGGCGGCTGCACAAGGGCTGGAGGAGGTGAGTCAGGCGACCACTGGGCTAGGACTCAGAGTTCTGAATCGGCAGATGGTGAGTTGGATGCACTTCTCCACGTCCAGCTCTGATGGTACGCTGATGCATCTCCTCACATCCACAGATCAACAGTCGTTGAGGCTGTCACCCGACATCGGGACTTGGGATCCAGGCGGAGGCATGTCGCTGCATACATCTAATGCGACTGTCCGACGCGTTGTTTCTGACCGAAGAGTTGATCTTGTAGCAGATGGACTCATTGAAAACAACAAATTGTACATTTCAGAAGTGATTTCGTTTAACTACGGAGCGGTGAATTGGGTGGATGGGTGGTATGCTGCCTATGGGAGGGCCTGACTTTGTTCCAGAAAAGAGAAAGAAAGAAGATTGCAATTGTTTTCGATTCGTTCACTTCCTGCCCTCCTGCTCGCGAGCCTTCTCTGTACCCGCGTACGCCTGCAGACCGAGCACAGCCCCAATACCTCCAACGACGGCTGCGATGAAGCGCTTGTCCCAGGTCTTGATCGTTGCGCGCTGGGTGTAGGCGTAGATTCCGAGACCGCCGAGGATGGCGATGTTTACGGCGCCGAGGGAGGATGCCCACTTCTTGGGATCGGAGGAGAATTCGTTCCATGACTTCTTTGCTTGGCGCGACGCGTCGTCGGCTGTCTTGGAGATTCTGTGGACAATCAGGGTAGTGTGTCAGTGGATGTGGAGAGAACACTTGATGAAATGGAGAGAGACTCACTTCTTCTCTGCCTTCTGGAGACCGTCCTTGGCATCAGCCTTGAGGTTCTTCGCCTTCTCAGTAGCCTTGTCCTTGACGTGTTGTGCCTCCTCCTTGACGTGTTGAGCCTCCTCACGGGCGCGTTGCTGAGTCTCGCGGGTGCGCTGTTCGAGCTGCTCCTTCTCACGCGCGACACGCTCCTCGGTCTCCTGGGAAGTCTGCTCGGACTGTGTGTGCATAGTGTGGAGGTCTGTGCCTGCGGGGACCACGTTCACCTTGCGGGAGTTGACGTCGGGGAGCTCGTCGGAGGGGATGTCTGCTGCGCCGTGGCCGTCGGTGGGGGGCTGGTTGTATGAGCCCTCGAGGAAGGCCGGGTCGGCGGTGGACGAGGGCGGTGCGTTTGCTTTGGCGATGTCTGCGTATGACATGGTTGAGTATGAGAGTGTGGGTATGAGTGTATTGACGTGAGTGAGTGAGGGAAGGAAGTGACGATGGAGGTGGGTGCGATGGGACAAGTCGAGGTGGACGAGGGATCCACATCGACGTCATACGTCATTCGAATGGGAGCGGTGATCAACATGATCACGGGCTGAGGTCTTTTTCCACAGGTTTAATTCTTACAAAAAGCCTGGATTTTCCAAAAATCAGAATCGCGGATTCTATCTCTTTTTTCACCGAAACTGAGGGCCTGTTCAGTAGCAAGCCCGGGCTTGGTTTGCTTGAGCCCGCGTTCAAAAAAGGTGGCCTCAGTTTTATGGAGACCCAAACCCGCAGGCTTGCTACTGAACGCAGGCTTGGAAAACCGCAGGAGAACCCATCAAAACACGACGAAGCTGTCTAGATATTTCCATCCGCCCTTTCTTGATCATTAGATCGCAACCAGCACACACTGACTGGTTCTTTCAAGGTCATGTTCTCTTCAATACCGTACCTACATGTTTGCTTTGAGCTTCTGAGCACTCGATTAACCAAGGTCCAAGACGCGTCGAATCGCGTCAAAATCGTGGTGTCTGCCTGGTGGAATCGCCATTTCGAAGGTAAATGAATGAGTGCGGGTTTGACTGAGCCCGCACTTTTTTGCAGGCTTGGACTCTGTATGGGCAGGCTTGGAATTTCCAAGCCCGCGCAAAAATCAATTTCGCTCCAAAAGGCAGGTCAAAATTGCGTTGGCCAAAACCAAGCCCGGGTTTGGAATCAATACTAGAAAACCAAGCCCGGGCTTGCTACTGAACAGGCCCTGACGCCGGTCGCCGCCTGCAGAGTTTTTAATCGGTCAGTTCACAGTTGGTAAAGTCTAAGCCTGGTTTTTTTTTTTGAAACTTTCACTTTCTGACTGACCCCACAAGGCTGCAACTTATGCAATTGCACATTTGCACCTTGGGCCTTGGATCTTTTTTCTTTCTTTTTCATTTTTTTTCTTTTCCCCAGACTTTTAAGTATGGGGTTATAGAACCGGTTTTCTCCTCGGCCGAGAGCCCAAATCGAACATTGCCTTACAAACTATCCTTTTTTTCGACCTTTCACGTTTTGCCATTAAATAATTCTTCTCATCTTCTCGATCTCTTCATCGTCACAAATTTTGGCTGCGTTACGGCCTCTCTTTCACATGGTATCGTCCCAATGTCGTGTCGGCTTCGTTGGGGAGGGGGCCCTCCTCGGCCGAGCTTCAACTGTCGTTGCGCAACGATAACTCTCCCACCACACATCTCCAGCAACAAATCAAAATACACAGCAATACTAACTCTTCACCAAATGATTTGTTTTCGATACGGACAAATGCTCAGGCTTGATATGTACAGAGAGTAGCATCTTGCCAAATTCCAGACTGGCTTGTGTTGTGATCAAAGGTGTTATGGTGAATGCATCCACAGGTAAAAGTGTTGGTTCAAGCTGAGGTTCTATGAAAAATAAGGCTCCGAGGTCTGCAAGCGCAGCACCACTCACCGCTCACCACTCACAGTGCCTGGGTGAACTTCACAGCAAGCAAATATCTTCACCAACACATTCAATTTCTAGACAGAAAAGTGTGAAAGCAAAGCAATTGGAGGAGGTATCCTGCTGTGACATTAGGATTGTCGTTCATGATGTGTAGAAAGGAGATGTGGTGGATGCATCCACACCCATCGGAGGTGTCGTTTTTTTTTTTTTTTTTTTTTTTTTTTTTTTTTTTGGTTTTGGTTTTGGTTTTGGTTTTGGTTTTTCTCATTGCCGATCTTGTCGACCCGACGAGGGTGGTATCGCACACAGAATCACCAGTGACGAGAGCAAAATCAGAAGGGCGAGCTTATTGGCCGCGGGGGGGCGGTGGCCGCCCTATGGGGGCGGTCACACCAAAATACCGCACCTGCAAAATTCTTCCAAAAAACCGCCCGCAGAATAGAGTTTCCATCAGACCCTCATCGTCATTCGTTTCGGAATCTCAGACTTTTCTGTAACCTTTCTTGTCATTCTGCGAGCAAGTCTCGCCTGCTTAGTGCGTGACGCTCGGGCCACAGAGCCTAAGTTCGGGAAGGGTGGAGCTGGGGAGTCTTCTGCGAGAAGGACAGTGCAGACAAGGAAGGTAATCGAAGTGTTGGACAAGGAAGGTAAACCATACTTTCTCATCGGCGAGGCTGCCAAGAGTCTAAGAGGAAGATGAGGTCTTGACACATTCTGAGGGGCGGTCACTCCAAGTCTCGCGCGGACGGGGGGCGGGTCTGGCCAAAAATTCTCACACAAAACCGCCCCCGGGCGGCCAAAGGCTCCGAGCCCCCCCGCGGCCAATAAGATATTCCAAATCAGAATTACCACAAAGCATCACAATCACTTCTCGGGGGCAATTGAAGGGTGGCGCCGCCACCCTGATGTTGCTTCTTTTGCAAGTTATGGTGAATGCATTCTATTCACACAGAGGTGTCGTCTTTTCCTTTTTTTCTCCTTTTTCCTTGGTTTTTCTTACTGCAGGCTTTGTCGTCCCGACAAGGAAGACAATTGACAATGTATCACCAGTCACCACGGCTAAGAAATAATTACCACAAAGCATCACAGTCATATCTCGTGGGCAATTGAAGGGTGGCGCAGCCACCCTGATGTTGCCTCGCAGAAATGGCCGATTCACTGCGCTTCTAGTCGTTTTTCGAGGGTCATAGAAGTCTGGGGAAGACTCTTGATCTTCAGTCAAGGTCACTATCTTTCTTGCTTCTCACTTATCTCACTTAATTTTCTTTTCCTTCTTTTTTCTTTTGTTCTTTTTTTTTGGGAAGAAGCCCATCAACGACCAAGACGAAGCTAGACAGCGTTTTCACCAGTTTCTTCGCAAGGGTGGATCGTTGACGACGCTCGAGAAGATTTGCCAGGACACTGCCGGTCTTCCCGGGCTGCCCAGTTTTTTGACACCATCGTTTTCCACCTCTCGGCAAACAGCAGCCTACATCAAGGACATTTATGGGCAGGGCGTCACGGTAACACAAGGATTGGGACAGCCCTTCAGCCACGAATGCCTCGCTTGCTTCCGGGCGCCAGCAGAACACGTCGACGAACCGTACTGTACCGCATGTAGGGACCGCATGCCACAACCGCCTTCGAGCGCCATCCCGCTGACGATAGAGCAAGCCTTCGATCTCTCATACTCTCCCAGCAAACGTTCAAAGTGGAGGACTGGTTCGCTTCTTCCTACGCCCAACAAGACCCGGAAGGATCACAGGGTACGACCTTACCAGAAAGGAAAGTTCCAGTGTCTCGAAGGCAACTGCACCAACACCTTCAGAACGATCGACCAACTGCGCAAGGCCGCAAGCACCAATCGTGTCATCTCGACTCCACGCTATTGGCACAGTTAGAAGTGTCACGTTCAAGAAAGACTCATTTCCCATGCTCGGTGCCAGAGTGCCACTTCCACTACACTACCAAGGAGAGTTTCACCGCTCACATGCTCCCCGACCACCCCGACCTGTACGAGGGGCCTCGGTACAAGTGCGACGGTTCCTGCGGCCGGGAAGGCTGCGATCAGATATTCGCCTCCCTATCTCTGTTGAATACGCACCAGCAGACCTTCCCATGCTCGGTGCCAGGGTGCGACTCCCACTACACTTCCAAGGATGGTTTCAACTCTCACATGCTCCGCGACCACCCCGACCTGTACGAGGGGCCTCGGCACAAGTGCGACGGTTCCTTTATACCTTTTACCCTGACAACCAGACGCGTCCTCCATTGTGTACACGTCAGCTAGATGGAAGAATAACGCGTCCAATCTTCCCTTGGACGCCTGGAGCCTGAGCGCGAACGCGAACGCCAGCTGAAAAATAAGACGGCTGTCAACCCTTAAAGTGCAAAACGCGTCCTTATTATATTCAGAAAACTGTAAAGAAATTTAAAGAAGAGAGAGACACAAAGCAGACTGCTTGCCTTGGCCTTGGGCACGACTTTCTCGGCTTAAGCCTTGATGACTGCGGTCAATTTTGTGCTTGCGTCCTTGATTGCTTGAACCGCGGCGCGAGCGGAGGCTAGGTTCCTCCGGAAGATCTCGTTGTCGGCCTTCGGAATTCCGCGCTTCTTGCGAAGCGTGGCGATGGATATTAGTAGTATATGTATTTTATAGTATCTTGGATAGGTCTTCGCGAGCATGCCATTCTGTAATCTGTAACTCTGTATGCTAAAAAGTATTATGCAAGGGGCGTGAAGTATACTGTATAGTATACTAGCAATGGACTTTGACGGAGCCTGGAAGTACTACTATAGTACTACAAGCACTGAGAAGATCTTTATTCTTTTGGCGTGGCAAAAAATATACTATAGTATACTATAGTACTACCTTTGGCATTTGATCGATATCACATACCTTAGGCTGCAGTCTACAGGCTGGGTGGCTGACCAGGGGAAAAGATTTTTTAAAAAAAATTCTTTCCAAGACAGCAGTGTGCTGGGTTGCGAGAACGAGGCCGAGAGCCGAGGCCTGTTTGTTGGGAGATATTATGATGTGGAGCGTGAGAGTGGTGGCAGAGGCGTAGTCCCGAGGTCGGAGCCGAGGGCGGAGCCAGAGGGTAGTTGAGTCTGAGAAGTCTTGGTACTGGTGTCTTGCACAGGGTTATGACACGGCTGGAGATTCCCCCGAGCACAACCCCTCGGCATCACAACCCCTCTCCTGCCACCTCCCCGCAACAGGACGTGTGAGAGGCGAAGGCAGTCAGGTCCAGTCGGGGAGAAACTCTTCATTCCCTAGTCACGCGCCGTCCGGTCCGATACGCCGCTAGTGGTACCGATCATCCCCACTCCCACTCCGCGAGCGCGCCGGCTCGCGAAGTGACCAAGGCGAAGGCTCGACGGCTGGAGATTCCCCCGAGCACACCTCCTCGGCATCACGACCCTCCTCCTGTCAACGCTCCGAAAGGGGACGTTTGAGAGGCGAAGGTAGAAGTTCGCGTCTCGCATGAATGGAAGCGGCTTTGGAAAGATGTTTTCCCTGTTGGCAGCGGCGCATGCTTCGGTAAATTGACGGGTATTTAGAAGTAAGCGCGCTTCGTGCATGTGCTCGATGGCTTCGATGCCGGTGCCCGCGCACACGTCATCGGCCTCCTCCTCTGCCACACTATCGTTCAACACAAAATTTACAGTTGTATTTTCCGTGAAAATTGTTCCCACCTGCTGTTTGGCAGGCGGGCCTGACTGCTGTGTGGGAGGTGCCTGCTTGCCCTTGGTTTGAGCTGGCTGCTGCTTGTTGTTGGCCATGTCGGGGATGCGGTGGGCGGAGTGTTCGAGGCAGTCGGCTGATAAGAAGGAGAGGTCGTTGAATGAGACTGACTTGTCCATGCTTGCTTGCCAAGATTCTTCCAGCACCTGATTTGCATTGCTTCTTTTATACCTTTTACCCTGACAACTAGACGCGTCCTCCATTGTGTACATGTCAGCTAGATGGAAGAATAACGCGTCCAATCTTCCCTTGGACGCCTGGAGCCTGAGCGCGAACGCGAACGCCAGCTGAAAAATAAGACGGCTGTCAACCCTTAAAGTGCAAAACGCGTCCTTATTATATTCAGAAAACTGTAAAGAAACTAAAATTATTTAAGGAACGCGTCCATGCGTCCATATTCTGGAAAATTAATTAATTTCAGCAGAAATCAAAATTATTTAAGAAACGCGTCCATATTCTGGAGAATTAATTAATTTCGGACGGGTAGGGTTCCCGTAACGGCCACATGGCGATACGAGCACGCCCCGCAGCTTGACGCGTCTCAGATGCCCGAAGTGGTGAGTCACCCCTTTTCTGATCTCTCTCCCCCCAGCGCGTCAGACGCGTCCCTGCCAGAAGATCTTCGACCGTCACTCCGACGCGTCCCTGCCAGAAGATCTTCGACTGTCACTCCGACCTTCCCCACATGACCTACGCGTCCCTGCCAGAGGATCTTCGACCGTCACTCCGACCTTCCCCAGATGACCGACGCGTCCCTGCCAGAGGATCTTCGACCGTCACTGAACATCGGGCCGCGTAGTACAGCGGTCTGGTGACACCACTCTAGACCGAGAAGTCGACGGTTCGACTTCCACTTCTGACAACCTAGGTGATTGATATTTTTTTGTGTGGCCGCGTCTAAGCCGCGGGTCGGTGAGAACCAGCAGTGAAAGTGTCAAACTGATACGCGGCTAACCCGCGATTTTCCCGTCCAAATACGGGCCACCCCGGATTAGCAGCGGGTTGACCCGCGGTTTTCACGCGGTTTAGACACGTTTGACCCTCTGTTTTCCCTAAGGTTTGGCCGCGGGTCACCATCAGTCCATTACCGTGCCCAATACAGCGGCTGGCGCAGGTGGGAGAAACGTTTTGGTCTTTTGAATGCAGGGTGGGGGGAAGTTGGTCCAAAAGACCAAAACGTTTCTCCCACCTGCGCCAGCTGCTGCATTGGGCACGGTAGTCACGGACGACGGGTTTTTGCTGTCTATCAAGATTCAAGGCCCCAAGGGTCCCTCATTGGCGTTCTTGTTCAGTGTCCGGTTGGACGAGGAGTCAGGAGATCAAACATGACGACGGCTGGACGCATCTTTTGATCTGGGTTGCCATAATAACCTAAGCCGGTTGCCAGGCCCCGCTTGGCCGCTTTGCAGCAAGTAAGCAAGTTGCAAAATGTTTGAAATGAATAAATGCCAAATGACACTATGACAGATTGACAGTGCGATACAGATCATTTTACATCTAAGATGAACGATGGATGAAATTTGAAAAACGTCAAAACAGTGAGTGACTGGTAATTGGAATTTGGTAATTTAATGTAGCAGAGGAGGCCTGCGAGGAGGAAGCCGATGACGTGCGCGCGGGCACCGGCATCGAAGCCATCGAGCAGATGTACGTGGCGGCGTGGCGCTCCGCAGCGAGCGCGCCCATCGATATCCTAATGGAGGACGCGTCTGCTTGTCGGGGTAAAAGGTATAAAAGAAGCAATGCAAATCAGGTGCTGAAAGAATCTTGGCAAGCAAGCATGGACAAGCCAGTCTCATCAAGCGACCTCTCCTTCCTATCAGCCGACTGCCGCGACCACCGCGCCAACCTCATCCCCGACACGGTCAACAGCAACAATAACAAGAAGCAGCAGCAGCAGCCAGCTCAAACAAAGCGAGAGGCACCTCCCACACAGCAGCCAGGCCCGCCTGCCAAACAGCAGGTGGGAACAATTTTCACGGAAAATACATCTGTAAATTTTGTGTTGAACGATAGTGTGGCAGAGGAGGAGGCCGATGAGGTGTGCGCGGGCACCGGCACCAAAGCCATCAAGGAGAACTACGTGGCGCTCCGCAGCGAGCGCGCCCATCGACATCCTACTGACCAGTGAGTCTATTGACATTTAACTTAGCCACAATGACAAGCTCGAAGCCGAGCTGAGTAAGCTCCGACAAGAGAAGACTAAACTCCGAAATAAGGTCACGGAGCTGAAGGAGGCCATCAACCGCATCATGACGATCGGCAAAGAAGCGCTCTAGTGAGTTTTATTTAATTTCCCCTGCTTGCTTTTGCTTCCGCCTTCGAGTTCTGACTTCGCTCTCTCTCTCTCTCTCCCATACAGATCCCACTCTCTTCTCAACTTTCCCTTTGTTTTCCACATGTGTTTTTTTTCCCTCAATCGCATCTCTTGACCTGGTTCATAGTCTCACTTTTGTTTGATAACAAATGGATGATAAGTGAGACTATGAACCAGGTCAAGAGATGCGATTGAGGGAAAAAAAACACATGTGGAAAACAAAGGGAAAGTTGAGAAGAGAGTGGGATCTGTATGGGAGAGAGAGAGAGAGAGCGAAGTCAGAACTCGAAGGCGGAAGCAAAAGCAAGCAGGGGAAATTAAATAAAACTCACTAGAGCGCTTCTTTGCCGATCGTCATGATGCGGTTGATGGCCTCCTTCAGCTCCGTGACCTTATTTCGGAGTTTAGTCTTCTCTTGTCGGAGCTTACTCAGCTCGGCTTCGAGCTTGTCATTGTGGCTAAGTTAAATGTCAATAGACTCACTGGTCAGTAGGATGTCGATGGGCGCGCTCGCTGCGGAGCGCCACGTAGTTCTCCTTGATGGCTTTGGTGCCGGTGCCCGCGCACACCTCATCGGCCTCCTCCTCTGCCACACTATCGTTCAACACAAAATTTACAGATGTATTTTCCGTGAAAATTGTTCCCACCTGCTGTTTGGCAGGCGGGCCTGGCTGCTGTGTGGGAGGTGCCTCTCGCTTTGTTTGAGCTGGCTGCTGCTGCTGCTTCTTGTTATTGTTGCTGTTGACCGTGTCGGGGATGAGGTTGGCGCGGTGGTCGCGGCAGTCGGCTGATAGGAAGGAGAGGTCGCTTGATGAGACTGGCTTGTCCATGCTTGCTTGCCAAGATTCTTTCAGCACCTGATTTGCATTGCTTCTTTTATACCTTTTACCCCGACAAGCAGACGCGTCCTCCATTAGGATATCGATGGGCGCGCTCGCTGCGGAGCGCCACGCCGCCACGTACATCTGCTCGATGGCTTCGATGCCGGTGCCCGCGCGCACGTCATCGGCTTCCTCCTCGCAGGCCTCCTCTGCTACATTAAATTACCAAATTCCAATTACCAGTCACTCACTGTTTTGACGTTTTTCAAATTTCATCCATCGTTCATCTTAGATGTAAAATGATCTGTATCGCACTGTCAATCTGTCATAGTGTCATTTGGCATTTATTCATTTCAAACATTTTGCAACTTGCTTACTTGCTGCAAAGCGGCCAAGCGGGGCCTGGCAACCGGCTTAGGTTATTATGGCAACCCAGATCAAAAGATGCGTCCAGCCGTCGTCATGTTTGATCTCCTGACTCCTCGTCCAACCGGACACTGAACAAGAACGCCAATGAGGGACCCTTGGGGCCTTGAATCTTGATAGACAGCAAAAACCCGTCGTCCGTGACTACCGTGCCCAATGCAGCAGCTGGCGCAGGTGGGAGAAACGTTTTGGTCTTTTGGACCAACTTCCCCCCACCCTGCATTCAAAAGACCAAAACGTTTCTCCCACCTGCGCCAGCCGCTGTATTGGGCACGGTAATGGACTGATGGTGACCCGCGGCCAAACCTTAGGGAAAACAGAGGGTCAAACGTGTCTAAACCGCGTGAAAACCGCGGGTCAACCCGCTGCTAATCCGGGGTGGCCCGTATTTGGACGGGAAAATCGCGGGTTAGCCGCGTATCAGTTTGACACTTTCACTGCTGGTTCTCACCGACCCGCGGCTTAGACGCGGCCACACAAAAAAATATCAATCACCTAGGTTGTCAGAAGTGGAAGTCGAACCGTCGACTTCTCGGTCTAGAGTGGTGTCACCAGACCGCTGTACTACGCGGCCCGATGTTCAGTGACGGTCGAAGATCCTCTGGCAGGGACGCGTCGGTCATCTGGGGAAGGTCGGAGTGACGGTCGAAGATCCTCTGGCAGGGACGCGTAGGTCATGTGGGGAAGGTCGGAGTGACAGTCGAAGATCTTCTGGCAGGGACGCGTCGGAGTGACGGTCGAAGATCTTCTGGCAGGGACGCGTCTGACGCGCTGGGGGGAGAGAGATCAGAAAAGGGGTGACTCACCACTTCGGGCATCTGAGACGCGTCAAGCTGCGGGGCGTGCTCGTATCGCCATGTGGCCGTTACGGGAACCCTACCCGTCCGAAATTAATTAATTCTCCAGAATATGGACGCGTTTCTTAAATAATTTTGATTTCTGCTGAAATTAATTAATTTTCCAGAATATGGACGCATGGACGCGTTCCTTAAATAATTTTAGTTTCTTTACAGTTTTCTGAATATAATAAGGACGCGTTTTGCACTTTAAGGGTTGACAGCCGTCTTATTTTTCAGCTGGCGTTCGCGTTCGCGCTCAGGCTCCAGGCGTCCAAGGGAAGATTGGACGCGTTATTCTTCCATCTAGCTGACATGTACACAATGGAGGACGCGTCTAGTTGTCAGGGTAAAAGGTATAAAAGAAGCAATGCAAATCAGGTGCTGGAAGAATCTTGGCAAGCAAGCATGGACAAGTCAGTCTCATTCAACGACCTCTCCTTCTTATCAGCCGACTGCCTCGAACACTCCGCCCACCGCATCCCCGACATGGCCAACAACAAGCAGCAGCCAGCTCAAACCAAGGGCAAGCAGGCACCTCCCACACAGCAGTCAGGCCCGCCTGCCAAACAGCAGGTGGGAACAATTTTCACGGAAAATACAACTGTAAATTTTGTGTTGAACGATAGTGTGGCAGAGGAGGAGGCCGATGACGTGTGCGCGGGCACCGGCATCGAAGCCATCGAGCACATGCACGAAGCGCGCTTACTTCTAAATACCCGTCAATTTACCGAAGCATGCGCCGCTGCCAACAGGGAAAACATCTTTCCAAAGCCGCTTCCATTCATGCGAGACGCGAACTTCTACCTTCGCCTCTCAAACGTCCCTTTCGGAGCGTTGACAGGAGGAGGGTCGTGATGCCGAGGAGGTGTGCTCGGGGAATCTCCAGCCGTCGAGCCTTCGCCTTGGTCACTTCGCGAGCCGGCGCGCTCGCGGAGTGGGAGTGGGGATGATCGGTACCACTAGCGGCGTATCGGGACCGGACGGCGCGTGACTAGGGAATGAAGAGTTTCTCCCCGACTGGACCTGACTGCCTTCGCCTCTCACACGTCCTGTTGCGGGGAGGTGGCAGGAGAGGGGTTGTGATGCCGAGGGGTTGTGCTCGGGGGAATCTCCAGCCGTGTCATAACCCTGTGCAAGACACCAGTACCAAGACTTCTCAGACTCAACTACCTCTGGCTCCGCCCTCGGCTCCGACCTCGGGACTACGCCTCTGCCACCACTCCACGCTCCACATATAATAATATCCCAACAAACAGGCTCGGCTCTCGGCTCGTTCTCGCAACCCAGCACACTGCTGTCTTGGAAAGAATTTTTTTTAAAAATCTTTTCCCCTGGTCAGCCACCCAGCCTGTAGACTGCAGCCTAAGGTATGTGATATCGATCAAATGCCAAAGGTAGTACTATAGTATACTATAGTATATTTTTTGCACGCAAAAGAATAAGATCTCAGTGCTTGTAGTACTATAGTAGTCTTCCAGGCTCCGTCAAAGTCCATTGCTAGTATACTATACAGTATACTTCACGCCCTTGCATAATACTTTTTAGCATACAGAGTTACAGATTACAGAATGGCATGCTCGCGAAGACCTACCAAGATACTATAAATACATATACTACTAATATCCATCGCCACGCTTCGCAAGAAGCGCGAATTCCGAAGGCCGACAACGAGATCTTCCGGAGGAACTAGCCTCCGCTCGCGCCGCGGTTCAAGCAATCAAGGACGCAAGCACAAAATTGACCGCAGTCATCGCGGCTTAAGCCGAGAAAGTCGTGGCCCAAGGCAAGGCAAGCAGTCTGCTTTGTGTCTCTCTCTTCTTTAAATTTTTTACAGTTTTCTGAATATAATAAGGACGCGTTTTGCACTTTAAGGGTTGACAGCCGTCTTATTTTCAGCTGGCGTTGCGTTCGCGCTCAGGCTCCAGGCGTCCAAGGAAAGATTGGACGCGTTATTCTTCCATCTAGCTGACGTGTACACAATGGAGGACGCGTCTGGT
>MAPW01000051.1:0-209927 GCA_001689995.1 Tilletia indica | reverse complement strand
GTGCAAGTATATAGTCTGAATCTACAGGCGTAGACCTATCTGATGCAGAAAAGCTGAGCCCGATCAGACTCGTCGTCGCAGAGGAATGCAGCAAGGCATGTGCCCAATTCGTTGTTTGTTAGATGTTGAATTAAGGTTAAAAGCCGATTGCACCGTGTTACCAATAGCTGACCATAGCCACAAGAGGCTCTATCGATAGAGCGGAGAATTCTGAGCAAGATATCATGCAACCAAGTACGCAGAAAGTGTTCATCAGACACACTCGAGCCTGCCGTTTTCAGACCGAAATCCAAGCTACCAGAACACAAAACCGGTCTTTTCTCCCAATTGTGCCTGATCGACCTGGACTGAAATTTTGAGGGAAGAACGGCAAGATGAGAACGAAGGCGAAGAGACCGCTATCAGAAATCTACAAAATTATTTCATGTTGACCATCTCGGCTCAAGCCAGGGCTCACTTCAAACTCGCACTACTCGACCGTTAGTGATCTGAAACCGACCGTTATTTCTGCATCGGGATAACAACAAACCGTGGTTCCGGCGCACGGGCCACCTCTCGGCCGAGAAAGTGAATATCATCCGATTCGAAAAGGCTCGGTGGTTTCCGGTAGAGAATTCGATGCTGAGTACGGGACAGAGCCGATCGCCACGTGGGGACGTCCTATCGCCGAGAAATCGGACTTTCCGGTTTCAGCCTTGAGCACGGACCACCGGCTGGTATCATAGTATAGCAACCAACACATCATTCGATAGAGTAGGTCAAGACCTTTCGAACGGTACCACATTCGAGGCAATCGGACCAGCCATCGAGGAGATATGGCTTCTGGAAGATCGGTACTGGTCGATTGGTGGGGGAGACCGCAGGTCCGATTCGGACACCATCGATATAGAAAGCGGACGTGCAAAGTATATAGTCTGAATCTACAGGCGTAGACCTATCTGATGCAGAAAAGCTGAGCCCGATCAGACTCGTCGTCGCAGAGGAATGCAGCAAGGCATGTGCCCAATTCGTTTGTTTGTTAGATGTTGAATTAAGGTTAAAAGCCGATTGCACCGTGTTACCAATAGCTGACCATAGCCACAAAGAGGCTCTATCGATAGAGCGGAGAATTCTGAGCAAGATATCATGCAACCAAGTACGCAGAAAGTGTTCATCAGACACACTCGAGCCTGCCGTTTTCAGACCGAAATCCAAGCTACCAGAACACAAAACCGGTCTTTTCTCCCAATGGTCTGATCGACCTGGACTGAAATTTTGAGGAAAGAACGGCAAGATGAGAACGAAGGCGAAGAGACCGCTATCAGAAATCTACAAAATTATTTCATGTTGACCATCTCGGCTCAAGCCAGGGCTCACTTCAAACTCGCACTACTCGACCGTTAGTGATCTGAAACCGACCGTTATTTCTGCATCGGGATAACAAACAAACCGTGGTTCCGGCGCACGGGCCACCTCTCGGCCGAGAAAGTGAATATCATATCCGATTCGAAAAGGCTCGGTGGTTTCCGGTAGAGAATTCGATGCTGAGTACGGGACAGAGCCGATCGCCACGTGGGGACGTCCTATCGCCGAGAAATCGGACTTTCCGGTTCAGCCTTGAGCACGGACCACCGGCTGGTATCATAGTATAGCAACCAACACATCATTCGAATGAGTAGGTCAAGACCTTTCGAACGGTACCACATTCGAGGCAATCGGACCAGCCATCGAGGAGATATGGCTTCTGGAAGATCGGTACTGGTCGATTGGTGGGGAGACCGCAGGTCCGATTCGGACACCATCGATATAGAAAAGCGGACGTGCAAAGTATATAGTCTGAATCTACAGGCGTAGACCTATCTGATGCAGAAAAGCTGAGCCCGATCAGACTCGTCGTCGCAGAGGAATGCAGCAAGGCATGTGCCCAATTCGTTTGTTTGTTAGATGTTGAATTAAGGTTAAAAGCCGATTGCACCGTGTTACCAATAGCTGACCATAGCCACAAAGAGGCTCTATCGATAGAGCGGAGAATTCTGAGCAAGATATCATGCAACCAAGTACGCAGAAAGTGTTCATCAGACACACTCGAGCCTGCCGTTTTCAGACCGAAATCCAAGCTACCAGAACACAAAACCGGTCTTTTCTCCCAAGTGGTCTGATCGACCTGGACTGAAATTTTGAGGAAAGAACGGCAAGATGAGAACGAAGGCGAAGAGACCGCTATCAGAAATCTACAAAATTATTTCATGTTGACCATCTCGGCTCAAGCCAGGGCTCACTTCAAACTCGCACTACTCGACCGTTAGTGATCTGAAACCGACCGTTATTTCTGCATCGGGATAACAAACAAACCGTGGTTCCGGCGCACGGGCCACCTCTCGCCGAGAAAGTGAATATCATCCGATTCGAAAAGGCTCGGTGGTTTCCGGTAGAGAATTCGATGCTGAGTACGGGACAGAGCCGATCGCCACGTGGGGACGTCCTATCGCCGAGAAATCGGACTTTCCGGTTTCAGCCTTGAGCACGGACCACCGGCTGGTATCATAGTATAGCAACCAACACATCATTCGATAGAGTAGGTCAAGACCTTTCGAACGGTACCACATTCGAGGCAATCGGACCAGCCATCGAGGAGATATGGCTTCTGGAAGATCGGTACTGGTCGATTGGTGGGGGAGACCGCAGGTCCGATTCGGACACCATCGATATAGAAAGCGGACGTGCAAAGTATATAGTCTGAATCTACAGGCGTAGACCTATCTGATGCAGAAAAGCTGAGCCCGATCAGACTCGTCGTCGCAGAGGAATGCAGCAAGGCATGTGCCCAATTCGTTTGTTTGTTAGATGTTGAATTAAGGTTAAAAGCCGATTGCACCGTGTTACCAATAGCTGACCATAGCCACAAAGAGGCTCTATCGATAGAGCGGAGAATTCTGAGCAAGATATCATGCAACCAAGTACGCAGAAAGTGTTCATCAGACACACTCGAGCCTGCCGTTTTCAGACCGAAATCCAAGCTACCAGAACACAAAACCGGTCTTTTCTCCCAAGTGGTCTGATCGACCTGGACTGAAATTTTGAGGAAAGAACGGCAAGATGAGAACGAAGGCGAAGAGACCGCTATCAGAAATCTACAAAATTATTTCATGTTGACCATCTCGGCTCAAGCCAGGGCTCACTTCAAACTCGCACTACTCGACCGTTAGTGATCTGAAACCGACCGTTATTTCTGCATCGGGATAACAAACAAACCGTGGTTCCGGCGCACGGGCCACCTCTCGGCCGAGAAAGTGAATATCATCCGATTCGAAAAGGTCTCGGTGGTTTCCGGTAGAGAATTCGATGCTGAGTACGGGACAGAGCCGATCGCCACGTGGGGACGTCCTATCGCCGAGAAATCGGACTTTCCGGTTTCAGCCTTGAGCACGGACCACCGGCTGGTATCATAGTATAGCAACCAACACATCATTCGATAGAGTAGGTCAAGACCTTTCGAACGGTACCACATTCGAGGCAATCGGACCAGCCATCGAGGAGATATGGCTTCTGGAAGATCGGTACTGGTCGATTGGTGGGGGAGACCGCAGGTCCGATTCGGACACCATCGATATAGAAAAGCGGACGTGCAAAGTATATAGTCTGAATCTACAGGCGTAGACCTATCTGATGCAGAAAAGCTGAGCCCGATCAGACTCGTCGTCGCAGAGGAATGCAGCAAGGCATGTGCCCAATTCGTTTGTTTGTTAGATGTTGAATTAAGGTTAAAAGCCGATTGCACCGTGTTACCAATAGCTGACCATAGCCACAAAGAGGCTCTATCGATAGAGCGGAGAATTCTGAGCAAGATATCATGCAACCAAGTACGCAGAAAGTGTTCATCAGACACACTCGAGCCTGCCGTTTTCAGACCGAAATCCAAGCTACCAGAACACAAAACCGGTCTTTTCTCCCAAGTGGTCTGATCGACCTGGACTGAAATTTTGAGGAAAGAACGGCAAGATGAGAACGAAGGCGAAGAGACGCTATCAGAAATCTACAAAATTATTTCATGTTGACCATCTCGGCTCAAGCCAGGGCTCACTTCAAACTCGCACTACTCGACCGTTAGTGATCTGAAACCGACCGTTATTTCTGCATCGGGATAACAAACAAACCGTGGTTCCGGCGCACGGGCCACCTCTCGGCCGAGAAAGTGAATATCATCCGATTCGAAAAGGCTCGGTGGTTTCCGGTAGAGAATTCGATGCTGAGTACGGGACAGAGCCGATCGCCACGTGGGGACGTCCTATCGCCGAGAAATCGGACTTTCCGGTTTCAGCCTTGAGCACGGACCACCGGCTGGTATCATAGTATAGCAACCAACACATCATTCGATAGAGTAGGTCAAGACCTTTCGAACGGTACCACATTCGAGGCAATCGGACCAGCCATCGAGGAGATATGGCTTCTGGAAGATCGGTACTGGTCGATTGGTGGGGGAGACCGCAGGTCCGATTCGGACACCATCGATATAGAAAAGCGGACGTGCAAAGTATATAGTCTGAATCTACAGGCGTAGACCTATCTGATGCAGAAAAGCTGAGCCCGATCAGACTCGTCGTCGCAGAGGAATGCAGCAAGGCATGTGCCCAATTCGTTTGTTTGTTAGATGTTGAATTAAGGTTAAAAGCCGATTGCACCGTGTTACCAATAGCTGACCATAGCCACAAAGAGGCTCTATCGATAGAGCGGAGAATTCTGAGCAAGATATCATGCAACCAAGTACGCAGAAAGTGTTCATCAGACACACTCGAGCCTGCCGTTTTCAGACCGAAATCCAAGCTACCAGAACACAAAACCGGTCTTTTCTCCCAAGTGGTCTGATCGACCTGGACTGAAATTTTGAGGAAAGAACGGCAAGATGAGAACGAAGGCGAAGAGACCGCTATCAGAAATCTACAAAATTATTTCATGTTGACCATCTCGGCTCAAGCCAGGGCTCACTTCAAACTCGCACTACTCGACCGTTAGTGATCTGAAACCGACCGTTATTTCTGCATCGGGATAACAAACAAACCGTGGTTCCGGCGCACGGGCCACCTCTCGGCCGAGAAAGTGAATATCATCCGATTCGAAAAGGCTCGGTGGTTTCCGGTAGAGAATTCGATGCTGAGTACGGGACAGAGCCGATCGCCACGTGGGGACGTCCTATCGCCGAGAAATCGGACTTTCCGGTTTCAGCCTTGAGCACGGACCACCGGCTGGTATCATAGTATAGCAACCAACACATCATTCGATAGAGTAGGTCAAGACCTTTCGAACGGTACCACATTCGAGGCAATCGGACCAGCCATCGAGGAGATATGGCTTCTGGAAGATCGGTACTGGTCGATTGGTGGGGGAGACCGCAGGTCCGATTCGGACACCATCGATATAGAAAAGCGGACGTGCAAAGTATATAGTCTGAATCTACAGGCGTAGACCTATCTGATGCAGAAAAGCTGAGCCCGATCAGACTCGTCGTCGCAGAGGAATGCAGCAAGGCATGTGCCCAATTCGTTTGTTTGTTAGATGTTGAATTAAGGTTAAAAGCCGATTGCACCGTGTTACCAATAGCTGACCATAGCCACAAAGAGGCTCTATCGATAGAGCGGAGAATTCTGAGCAAGATATCATGCAACCAAGTACGCAGAAAGTGTTCATCAGACACACTCGAGCCTGCCGTTTTCAGACCGAAATCCAAGCTACCAGAACACAAAACCGGTCTTTTCTCCCAAGTGGTCTGATCGACCTGGACTGAAATTTTGAGGAAAGAACGGCAAGATGAGAACGAAGGCGAAGAGACCGCTATCAGAAATCTACAAAATTATTTCATGTTGACCATCTCGGCTCAAGCCAGGGCTCACTTCAAACTCGCACTACTCGACCGTTAGTGATCTGAAACCGACCGTTATTTCTGCATCGGGATAACAAACAAACCGTGGTACAGCTACAGCAAAACGAGCAGGCGAACCAATGACCATCAACTCCAACTCCAACATCGCAGAAGCGATTCGCTCCTCCCCCGTCGACAACACCACAGGTGCACAGCGCAAGTACGACGGGTGGGAAGCCGCATTCGATCGCCCTCTCAAAAAGTACAAGTCGGCTCCTTCGGCTTCGTCAACCTCAGCTACGGCCATACTCGGCCACATCGATGACGCTTCAGAGATTGCGTCAGTCAAGGATCCGCGGTTGAAGAACGACAGAATGATCACTGGTGCAGGAGTAGGTCTCAGTGGTGCGGACTTGCTCGCGGCAAAATTTCCCGGCGTGGTGCCTCCTGCGGTACTCAGCACATAGACGATCATGTCTCTTCTGGCGACGCTTGGCCGACCTTACTTCCGCTTCCGAAAGCCTCGAAACACGCTTCGTTTCCGCGATATTCAGTTTTCCTTTCATGGAAAAAAGCACATCGACCTGCTCGTAATGGACGACCTCTACTTCTATTGCTGTCTCAAGTCCGAGTCTCTGACCAGGGAACACAGCCTCGAGCCGATCCGACACATTCGGAACGGAGATATGGTCCGATTGGAGTTGTGTCAGGCACCGGACCCGCTCCTTACCTCTCTCGCGGAGCAAGAGTCTGCTGTTGCCTGTTGGTGCTGGTGATGGGAAAGCGGAGTCTGAACGCATGACAGATGCGCTCATCAGCCCCGCAAAGGACCATGTGGATCAAGGGAAGGAGGAAGGAAGCTCCGAGGTCAAGCGCTCGGCCCCCGTCGCTGTGGACGCGATGGCCGTTCTCGCGAAGAAGACTGCATCTCTGAACTCTACATCGAACGGGGACGCCTTGCTGCCGTCGATTCCACGTCGGGAGTTCATTTCAGCGGAGACAAGCGGCTTTGACCACGAGCGATTCATCAAACGGATCGATGTGCAGGCTTTTATGCGCCTGCTCACTACTCGGGTCTCTCGGAAGCCACACATCAACCTCATTGGCTCACGCTGCATGGCGTGTTTGGATGCACCGCCAGTGTCCCGGGCGCCGTTCTGCAAACCATGCGCTTCCAAATATTCCTCCATTCTTCAGCTTCTCAGGCTTGAGCAAGGACCCAGCCCCGTTTCGATCGGCTATGTGCGTGGTCCTAATAAGAACCCAATGCGCAAATCGCCACGAAAGTATTCGCCAGCTCTCAATGAGCAGCTACCTCTCTGGGAAAACAAGCCGAAGAAGCGGCCCTCCAGACCGGTGTCCAGCGTCCGTCCACCCCGGACCCAGAACAAATCAAGGCGCAAACCGCCCGCCTCCACAGCCAAGCCGCGGCCCGCCTCCACCACAGCCAAGCCGCAGCCCGCCTCCACCACCAAGCCGCAGCCCGCCTCCACCGCCAAGCCGCAGCCCGCCTCCACAGCCAAGCCGCGGCCCGCCTCCACCGCCAAGCGCACTTGCGTGAGCGATGCCAGGACAACGTCTCGCTCGTGGTACGTTGGAGGTACGTTTTGCAAGGCGTGCTATAACAATGCTCGCAACAAGAAGCTTGCGTCGACACCACACGCAAAGTGCGTGAGCTGCCCCAGGACGTCGTCGAGGCAGTGGTACAACAAAGGTTCGACCTGCGCTACCTGCTACCACAAGGCCAACCATAACAAGAATGAGCTGATCCCACACAGCCCATGCGGGACCTGCTCCGAGACAAGATCGCGGGAGTGGTACAATCACGGTTCGACATGCTATAGCTGCTACTCAAAGGAGTACCAGAAAACGTATCGAAAGCAAAAGAAGACCGAGTAATGCAACCACCCTAGCAATGGCGAATCTGGGCTGGCATGAATGACAAGAGTCGTACCTGGTGCACGGAGTTTACGTACAGCTGGGATTGGGACGTCCTTTGTAACAAGTTTTGGCAAGTTCGAAGACGTTGGAAAGCGCCGTCTGTATCAAAGCGTACTCTCGAAATGAAACAAAGGCAGAAGCAGACGCTCCTAGATCAGAAAGGTGGATTGAAGTGGTGAAAAGTAGGGAGGTACAGCTTGGGTTTCGTCGTCGTCTGCTTCAGCAGCCACTGTGGTTCCGGCGCACGGACCACCTCTCGGCCGAGAAAGTGAATATCATCCGATTCGAAAAGGCTCGGTGGTTTCCGGTAGAGAATTCGATGCTGAGTACGGGACAGAGCCGATCGCCACGTGGGGACGTCCTATCGCCGAGAAATCGGACTTTCCGGTTTCAGCCTTGAGCACGGACCACCGCCTGGTATCATAGTATAGCAACCAACACATCATTCGATAGAGTAGGTCAAGACCTTTCGAACGGTACCACATTCGAGGCAATCGGACCAGCCATCGAGGAGATATGGCTTCTGGAAGATCGGTACTGGTCGATTGGTGGGGGAGACCGCAGGTCCGATTCGGACACCATCGATATAGAAAAGCGGACGTGCAAAGTATATAGTCTGAATCTACAGGCGTAGACCTATCTGATGCAGAAAAGCTGAGCCCGATCAGACTCGTCGTCGCAGAGGAATGCAGCAAGGCATGTGCCCAATTCGTTTGTTTGTTAGATGTTGAATTAAGGTTAAAAGCCGATTGCACCGTGTTACCAATAGCTGACCATAGCCACAAAGAGGCTCTATCGATAGAGCGGAGAATTCTGAGCAAGATATCATGCAACCAAGTACGCAGAAAGTGTTCATCAGACACACTCGAGCCTGCCGTTTTCAGACCGAAATCCAAGCTACCAGAACACAAAACCGGTCTTTTCTCCCAAGTGGTCTGATCGACCTGGACTGAAATATTGAGGAAAGAACGGCAAGATGAGAACGAAGGCGAAGAGACCGCTATCAGAAATCTACAAAATTATTTCATGTTGACCATCTCGATTCTCGGCAGTCGGCTCAACTCTCAAGCATTCAAGCTTCAAGCCAGTGCCAGGGCCCAGGGTTAAATTTCAAGTTTCAAGTTTCAACCTTACACAATTCGAATCTGGGTGTGTCAGTGTGTCCCTTTATCATCTACTACTTGGCGATCTTCATTCTGAATGATTTCTGAACCTCCGGTTCAGATCTGATGGTTTGTCCCCCTACCCTTTTTGAGCTGGACTGGCGCATTTTCGGCCGAGCCTCACCTCTCCTCGGCCCAGATCTTCCTCACTATCTCCACGTGACTTTGACCAGAACCACTCATCCTAGTCAACACGCCCACTGTCCATACTGCATACATCTTCGCATTGTCTCTGTTCCTCCTCAGCCTGTTGCCCTGTTCCCATCTCTTCCCTCTCCCTGCCCGTCTCCTTTCCTTCTGTGGACTATCATTATTCACTGTGGCCTTGGCGAGGCCGCGAGGAGTGTGGTCAAAGTAAGAAGCATGAAAGTCTTTGTGGGAAACCACAGCCGGTCACTGCACTCATTGCGGGTCTCAGACTCTTATGTCGAGCACTTCCTTAACTCACTCTGAACGTGAACAGTCAGTACCATAGGCCACATACCTTCACTTCCAGCTCTGGTCTGAGCTCTGAATTTATACACAGTCTCCTTTCATTTGGTAGACGAAAGTAGACGCTCCCAACTGATTCATTGTGAGGTATTTACAATGTGTTATGTGACACTGTGACATGGCCATGCAATTTGTGAGCATGAGACCTTCGTATCCTGACCGCAGGCGATAGTTCAGAGTTCAGACCTCCGCCCGCTTGTCGGCTATCCTCCCGAGTCCTGGGTGTTGATTAGTGAGCTGTGACTTGTGGAAACCGAAGAGGAAAGAAAGAAGGAAAATTAAATACCTCGGCCGAGAGACCCCTTGAGTCGTGAGACCCCCTATGTAGCGTAAACATTCAAGAGTCTCGGCCGAATTCTATCTTTTCGATGATTTTCTCGGCCCGCTCGGAGCCTTTTCCCCCTGCCAAAATCCATTGCGCAACGGTTCGATATTCGCTACTCGGTGACCAAAAAAAAAGGGAAACCTTCGCGTTGGAGCATGACCACAACCATCACACACCCATCCAACACTCTCCTCTCCTCCATCCCCATCGCATGCTCACCAACATCCTCCGTCCCATCCTCCGCCGCACCATATTCCCGCCCACAACTCACGCCATGTCTACCTCAACGGGGCCCCGCCTACACAGCAGCAATCGAAGCGCTCAACACCCTCCAATCAAACGCAGCAGCAATCGAAGCCATTCGGAAATCAGGTGGGAAATTGAACGACCTCGCCCTACCAGAGATGATCGAATACCTCGCTCGAATCGGATACTCCCCCTCAGACCTCAACAGACTCAACGTCGTCCATATCACAGGCACCAAGGAAAAGGATCTACTTCGGCTTTTACCAGTAGTCTCTTGCAGGGTGTGGGAAGGGAAGGCAGCAAGGTTGGTTTGTATACTTCGCCTCATATGGTTGCTGTCCGTGAGAGGATTCGCATCAATGGTCGGCCTTTGGAGGAGGATGACTTTGCGAAACACTTCTGGGAAGTCTGGGATCGGTTGGGCGAGAACACAACTGTGAGTTTCCCTTCCCTTCCCTCTCTCCCTTACACAGATAGGTCACTGAAATTGATCTCTGGGATGGGAACAGCGCAACACGACTTCACCCCTCTCCGACCCATCTACTTCCGCTTCCTAACCCTTCTCGCCTTCCACACCTTCCTCTCGCACAAAGTAGACTCCACCATCCTCGAAGTCGGCATCGGAGGCCTCTACGACAGCACCAACATCGTCCCCCAACCCATCACCACCGGAATCACAGCCCTCGGACTCGACCACACCTTCATGCTCGGAAACACAATCGAGGCTATCGCGTCTCAAAAAGCGGGGATTTACAAGAAGGACGTTGACGCGCTTGCTGTGAGACAGCCGGGGAGGGAGGGCGCTGAGGCTGTGTTGAGGGAGACGGCGAAGGAGGTAGGCGCTAAGAGCTTTGCGTTCGTTCGGAGTCCTACGAAGGGAGATCCTATCACAAATCTCAAACTCGGTCTACCAGGCCCACATCAATACTCCAACGCGTCCCTCGCTCTCGCCCTCGCCCAGTCCTTCGCAGCTTCCGAGGTAGGCAAGACCCACTTCCCCAGCGCAGAAGAGAAGTTGGGCTCCTTCAAGGCGGATGAAGACGCGCCTCAGGAAATCACACCGTTCGTCCAACGCGCACTCGAAGCTGCTCATTGGCCGGGAAGGTGTCAACGCGTTCCCACAGACTCATCAGGGAAGGAGACGACCTTCTTCCTCGATGGAGCACATACGACAGACTCCCTCTCCCTCTGCGCGAAGTGGTTCGTGAATGAGGTCCAACAAGAAGAATCGAGGAGGAGGGTGTTCATCTTCAACTGCACCAATGGACGGAGTGGGCCTGCTCTCCTGGGAGCTGTGCTGGATGAGATTGAGCACTTCCTCGACCCTGAGGGAAAGGGAGAGGGATACGCCAAAGCTCGCGAGTTCTTCAGCGACGTCGCATTCTGCACCAATGTCACCTTCCACGACGGCCGCTCAGCAGGAGATCTAACCTCCAAAGCAGTCGACCCTCCGACCTGGAAGCATTGACCGTCCAACGCGAGTTGAGCGAGGCATGGAAGACCCTCGTGGGTGAGGGGGAAGGTGGGAGTGAAGTGCATGTGTTGCCGTCGATTGAGGATGCGGTGGTGCTTGCGAAGAAGGTGGAGGGTACGGATGTTCTTGTGAGTGGGAGTTTGCATCTCGTTGGTGGGGTGATGGCGCACTTGCGGGAGGAAGGGGTGTTGGATGAGGAGTTGAAGAGTGTGTATTTGTGAAAAGGCACAGCCCTTCTGCGTTCTATAGAGTATAACTTAGATTTTTTTTTTTGATCATCTTTGGAGGTCGCCTTGTGCTGCGAATCGGATGAGGGTGTGTAAAGCTTTCCGCCGACGTCGTTCGTCCTCGTCAACACTTCCGTCGTCTTCTAGTAGCGCGACATCTTCGAGGAGACACGCTGCGATAGAGTCCCGTCCCTGAGCTGAGTCCCAGAGTGATGACTTCAGTGGGTGATCCCGTCCTCCTCGTCGTCGATGAAGAGGAAGTCCTGACAGACGATGAAGTGTTCTGCTGAGCTTGGACGTGAGCTGGCTGGTTTGACGATGTGGACAGTCTGGAAGAGAGATTCGAGCTGAGATTGCAGAGTCATCCTAGCCGAGTACTTTGCGTCCGTATCGTCTGTCCTGAATGCCAATCCGAGCTGTCTCCCTCCTCCTCCTGCTGAAGCTTGCTGATGTGGTCGTATAGCGAGGGAGGCAGTTGAGGAGAGGTCGGTCTTGAATCGTGCGAGAAGATCTTGGCGATGAATGTCCCGCCCGGTTTGAGCATCCTGAGTACGATGGAGAGGGCAGCTCTGATCAGGAACGAATGTAAGAACTCATCAAGGATGTGTAAACCGTGAATGTCGGGTGCTCCATCGCATATGATGAGATCGACTTCTTCTTCCCCTGGAGAGAGGGAGCGTATGCGTGCTGCGGTGGAGGGGAGGGTGATGTCTGCTGTTAGGTCGAGGATGTGTGGGATGGGCGCCATCTGTTGGAGGTCGACTGCTATGAGGGTTGTGTTTTTGGATGAGAGTGTGCGTGCGAGGACTTGTGACCATGAACCTGGAGCGGCGCAGAGGTCGATTATCGTGCGCTTCTCCTTCTCCTCCTTCTTAAAGCTGGCATGTTGCTGTTTTGAAGGAGATGGTCTTGGTGGTAAGGATGAAGATGGGAAGCGTGTTGCGTATGAGTGTGTATTTGAGGATGGCTGTAGGAATGCGAATAGCTGGTCGAGATGGATGAGTTTGTAAGCTGATCGTGCGCGGTAACCTTCTGCTTTTCCCTTGCGGTAGTAGATGTCTCGCTTGTCCTTTGTTGATGCTCCCATATTTGTCTTCGATGCTATCCTTGCTGTGCTCGATGCTGTCCTTATTCATTGAAGCCGAGCGAGGTGGTGTTGGTGTTGGGATTATTTTGAGAGACACGGTGTTGCGAATTTGAAGTGTCGCGTGACTGTTTGTGGTGTCCGCATAGCAACAAAGAACAACTTGACTCCCTCAGCTCAGGACGCCGCGAATCCTCATCTTGACATCCACGGCTCTCATCTCGACATCAACAGCCAATAACAACGACGACGACGACGACGACGACGACGACGACGACGACGCGCTGAGGCTAGACGCGCTTCTCAAATATGGCTTCTGGTAGTAATAACAACAACAGACCTCATGCGGCAACTCCATCATCACCTCAGCCATACTCCCTCACCATCCCATCATCATCATCAGCATCATCATCCTCATCATCCTCAGCAGCATATCAGCAATGGCCTCACACTCACTCAGCAGCAACAGCATCAACCAGCGCAAGCAGAGATTATAGCAACAGCGCACACGACGAAGTAGATCCCATGGACAACAGCTCATCACCACACGCTCTCACAGCCGCCGCCCTGCCATCAACACCAAGACCAAGCTATCGATCCACTCTCCCACTCCAATCTCTCCCCCCAACTCCCTCAACATCAACAGCGCCAGGTCTACTCCCTCAACATCATCATCAACACAGCACCAACGAGACGCCGACGTCCACCAAAGAAGCATGGAGAAAACGAAAACAGACTCTTTTGGCTGAGGCTTCTTCTCAATCGATCACGACTACCAACTTCCATCAGCATGCGCATCTCAGACCACCTGTCTCTTTACCCACTACCTCATGGCTAGGCACAAGCTCAGCCGTCGCACGACCCGACCACGCCTCCTCCTCCTCGAATCCAAACGGCCAACAACCGGGCTCCTCAAATCCATCAGCAGCGGCAGGAGGAGGAGCACCTTCCAACGAAATTTCACCCGCCACACTCGCCTCCTCTCATTCTGCCGTACTCAACTACGACTCTCCCATCATCCGCAAAGACATGATCCGCATGATGGAACAATGGCTCACCGACGAAGGCTTCAACGCGACCAAGCAAGCTCTCATGGAAGAAGCCGGCCACAAGCGACGCGAGCAGAATGATGCCTTACACGACGCTCGGAAACTCAAGAAGGCCCTGCTGGAGGGTGACTGGCCAGAGGTGGATAAACTGGTCAGTAAACAGTTGGTCAAGAATCATAAGGCGTTCCAATATGCGGTCTACAAGCTTCAATTCTTGGAACATATCGAGCATCGGGAGTATCAGAAGGCTTTTACCTTTCTCGCCAAGAGACTCAAGCCGCTCGAACATTACCAACCTCACAAGACCGAGTTCAGGGATTTGTGTTACCTCCTCTCGGCCAAGAGCATTACCGATGCCCCTTCCTTTCGAGCATGGGAGGGCATCCAGCCCGCAAGGGAGAACCTCGTCGCTCAGTTCTCGGCCATGTTGGAGCAGGATCGGATGGATAGGGGGTCTGCGCTCCTTCCCGGCATTGGAGCCAATAGCGACGCAGACACCTACGTACCCCCACGTCGACTCCTCACGCTCATGCACCAAGCAGTAGCCTACCAAGTCGAATTCGCACGCTATCATCCCAAACGCGCTCCCGTGGTGACCTCCCTCTTACACGACTATGCGGGCTTCATCGTGCCGAATGCGGTGCTGGCCACCTTGAGGGTCATCGGAGGAATGTGAAGAGTGTGAGGTTTGTGGGTGAAGGTGGGGATATGATTGTCTCTGGTTCGAGCGATACGACGGTCAGGTTGTGGGATACGGCTACGGGCAGTTGTCAGGCTGTGTTGGAGGGTCATGGAAGTCGGGTTTGGGAGGTCGATAGTACGCGTTCGGGTTCGATGGTCGCTTCTGCCTCGGGCGACGGGACGGTACGGGTATGGGATGTCCAGTCGAAGCAGGCTCTGACGACGCTTCAGGGCGATATGGTCGGGGATGCGTATACGTGCACCTTCCACTCGGACGAACGGCATGTGCTTGCGGGTGGATATGATAAGCTTGTGAGGCTTTTCGATATCAATACGGGCACGGTCGTCAAGACGTTCACGGGTCATCAATTGGGTGTCTCCTCGGCTGTGTTCAGTCCGATGGGGAACTTGATCGTGACGGGCAGTAAAGATACGATGGTACGATTTTGGGACGTCGTTTCTGGGCTCTGCATTGGGACGTTGCATGAGCATCTGGGCGAGGTGACTTCGGTCACTCTGAACTCGTCGGGCATGCACCTCCTCACTTCCTCGAAGGACAACTCGAACCGGTTGTGGGATATGCGGATGCTCCGACCTCTTCAGCGGTTCAAGGGCCATCAGAATACGGCGAAGAATTTCGTGAGGGCTAGTTTTGCTCATACGAGTTTGTTGGTGGGGGGTAGTGAGGATGGAAGATTTATATGTGGGATGAGGAGTCGAGTGAGGTGTTGCAGACGCTTGCGGGGCATGGGCAGATTCAGCCTTCTGCTCAACAGCAGGGAATGGGGAATGTGCCGGCGGGTACGGCTGTGGCGGGGAGGAGGTCGAGGAGGGGTACGATGCTTGGTGGGTTGGGCCATCCTGTTGGGTTTACGAGTTCAACACCAGGAGCAGGCGGAGCGGGCGGCTTAGGAATCTCGTCCACTTCCACACCTGGTCTATCGCCCGCTGCGACCTTCAGCCTCCCACCATCCTCGATGCAATCTCTGCCCACCGCCACACCCACGTCAGCGTCTACGGCCTCCGATCTGAATGTGGTGTATGAAGCTACGTGGAATGCGGCTCAGAGTTTGCTTGCGAGCTGTGGGGAGGACGGTACGATTCGGACGTGGGTCTTTGATGAGAGGTTGGAGCTTGATGATGAGGATGAGGCGGAGAGGGAGAGGGAGGGGGAGGGTGAGGAAGGGAGGAGGGTGGGGGTAGGAGGAAGAAGGAGAGGGAGAGGACTTTTGATGGGGCTGGGAGTGGGAGTGGGAGGCGGTAGCGATCTCTCTCTCTCTCTCCTCAGCATGCATGACTTCCCGACATCTCTGCGGTTACCCCTCCTAGCACTAGACTTTCACAACCCCTGCTCTGTATTATCTGTACCTGTGAACCAATGGGGCTCTCGTCCCTCCGCCACTGACTGCCGGGGCCTGGGGGGACGAGCCTGGGCGAACATTTGTATTTGTCCAAAGTTTGCGTCTGAGGAAGGTATCATCTCGCGATTCGTGCGTCTGCAGCATGCTTCTGCTGCTGGCAGTGCATCTCTCTCTTCTCCGCTAGCATCATCTTTCTAAATTACTTCCCCGTCTTCATATCTAATCCCCGGCGCTTCTCTCACCGCGCCGTCCGCAAATTTTCCCGTCTCCGCTGTGTCGTCGGTGTGTACGCCTCGATCTATAAGACTGCCACCATAGGCCTGCCGTCCTGATCCTTGCCCAACTCCAGGACGTTGTCCTCGCCTATGAGAGCGTTCCGATTTCAGCCGGGGACCGCGAAGAAGGGGAGTAGCCGGGAAAAGGAGAATGCTTGCAAGGTAAAAAGGAGAAGGATGGGGGGGGCAGAAGCTTTACATGGAGGTGTGGTGCGGATCTCCCTCCCGTCTCCCGAAGGCTGTTAGGAGTGTCTGTGGGCGGGGGGAAAATGGGCACTACATGGAGAGTGTCATGGCCGGGCGTGTGTGTGTATGCGGGGAGAGTGTGTTGTAGATGTTCTTCATCGGAACTTGGCGAAGCCGATGGTGTCGGCCTTCTCCCGGAAGCATTGACGGCCTGTGTGTGTGCGCGGAGAGAGTCAGAGGGGAGTTAGGGACAAGAAGAGGGGATGGGACTTACAGATGTCGAGGCCGTACTTGCGGATGATACCACCCTGGTTACCGCAGACTCGGCTGGAGGGGAGAAAGAGAGACGGTGTAAGCTTAGGTGCGACTTGGGGGATTGGGGAGTTTGGGTGCGTGGGGGGAGAGCAGAAGGGCAGCGGTCGGTGCGGTCGGGATGAGCTGAGGTGGAGGTGCCGGGTGCTGAACCGAGGTGATGCGCCTGAGTGATCCGCAGCCTGATAGCCTCGGTGGCCTGTGGTATTCCCTGACCTGCGAAGGTGGTAGCATCCTCCCGGCAAGGATACGGCCCTCACAAACGGACTCCCTTCCCTATTTCCGAATCCCTCCCTCCAGCTTCCGGCCCTTCTTCAGAATGGCATAACCACAGACTTTCCCCCGCGTCCATGTCTATACCGCGCGCAAGCAGCCACCCTGCCCATTTCCAAAGGCCTGCTTCTACCCGGCTGGCGCAGCAGCATGTTCTAACTTTCCCTCCTCCCACACGTAAATCCGCAATTCCTGGTCGGACGACGCTGTTGAAACCGAGTAAAGGTGTTGATGTCCGACCCGAACGAGACTGTAATTTGCGCTGATGACCTTGACTCCGCTCCGCTGTTGTGTTGTCCGCTGCCCAGTGCCTAGAAGGAAAGGAAAAGAAAGGAAGAAGAGGAAGAAAAACTCACCACTGGCGAGAGCCCTTGCCGTTAGCGCGGTTGTGGGAGAACCAAACTGAAGCGTGAGACATGGTGTATGTGTGGGTTGAAGGGGTTGGTTGGGACCGAGGGTCGTTTGCCGGTGGGTGTGTTGAGGGTGTGTGTATGTCTTGAGCTTGAGGAGTGTTCTGTCGGAAGCGTGTGTGGCTGCTGTGTAGACTGGATGAGTGAGTGAGGAAGATTGGGGAGAGACAGGCGTGGGAAATCGAGACCAAAAGTCGATCAAAATTGTCACGTGGCCAATTTTGAAAAGTGGGGTGTGAGAAGAATGTGGAGGTCACAAGGCCACGTGGTTTTGCCCTCCCACTCCTTCCTTCGTGGAAATTCTTCCCTCCCACTTAACCTCCGACCATCGACTAACACCTCAAGGCCAATCCCTCAAGGTGTGTAGCTACAGCAGCAATATCTCGTCTCTCCATGCTTCTGTGCTGACCTCTTCCTTCCCCTGCTCTGTTCTCTCTCATCTAGATGTCGCACTGCAAGTTCGAGCACCCCCGTCACGGTCACACCGGTTTCCTTCCCGGAAGCGCGCCACTCGTCACCGCGGAAAGGTACGTCTCTCCCTCCCTCTCTCTCCTCCCCTCCCTCTTCTCCCCCTCTCTCTCTTCATCTAGCGCTCGTTTTCCGCCTTCCGGAGGTGAAAGTTGACGTTGGGGTCCCATTTTTTCTCATCAGGCTAAGGCTTTCCCAAAGGACGATAAATCCGCACCTGTCCACTTGACTGCTACACTCGCATACAAGGCGGGTATGACTCACATTGTGCGCGACCTAGACCGCCCTGGTTCCAAGTCCCACAAGCGGTGCGTATCTCGTCGAGGGGTGGATGCTGGGATTTCGACTTGGAATTTTTCACTGATTTGCATTTTTCTCCTCCATGGATGAAATAGTGAGGTCGTCGAGGCCGTCACTCTCCTCGAGACTCCCCCATTGGTCGTCGTCGGTGTTGTCGGCTACGTCGAGACTCCCCGCGGTCTCCGATCCCTCACCACCGTCTGGGCCGAGCACTTGTCCGACGAGGTCAAGAGGCGCTTCTACCGTAACTGGTACCGCTCCAAGAAGAAGGCTTTCACCAAGTACGCCAAGAAGCACTCTGAGAACAACGGCGCGGCTATTGAGCGTGAGCTCGAGCGTATCCGCAAGTACTGCACCGTCGTCCGTGTGCTCGCACACACCCAGGTCCGCAAGACTTCTCTCAAGCAGAAGAAGGCGCACCTGATGGAGATCCAGGTCAACGGTGGATCCATCGCCGACAAGGTCGACTTCGCCAAGTCTCACTTTGAGAAGACTGTCGACGTTGCTTCCATCTTCACACAGAACGAGAACATTGATGTCATCGGTGTCACCAAGGGTCACGGTTACGAGGGTGTTACCGCCCGTTGGGGGACCAAGAAGCTGCCGCGCAAGACCCACCGTGGTCTGCGTAAGATTGCTTGCATTGGTGCATGGCACCCTTCCAGCGTCATGTTCACTGTCGCTCGTTCCGGTCAGGACGGTTACGTGAGTCTTTCCTTCCCTCGTATCCTCTACTTCGACTTGCTGACCTTGCTCTTTCTATAGCATCACCGTACTGAGCTCAACAAGAAGATCTACCGGATCGGCTCTGGCTCGGCGCTCGAGGGCTCTGGTTCGACCGACTTCGACACCACATCGAAGAGCATCAACCCCATGGGTGGTTTCCCCCACTACGGTGTGATCCGCAACGACTTTATCATGATCAAGGGCTCATGTGTCGGTGTCAAGAAGCGTGTGCTGACCCTCCGCAAGTCGCTCATGGTACACACCTCTCGTCGGGATCTGGAGCAAGTCACGCTCAAGTGGATCGACACTGCTTCCAAGGTAGGTAGTATAATTTTTTTTTTTTTATTATTTTGCAACTTATTAACTTCTCTCCATTTTTCTTACAGTTTGGCCACGGCCAGTTCCAAACAAAGGCCGAAGCAGACGCGTTCCTGGGCGTGCGCAAGATCAAGGCGCCTGCCGCATGATTTTGTTAGATGCTCTCTTTTCCCTACTCCACTACCACTCCCACTCCCATTGCTCCCCTTTTTTCCCAACAGTCCCCCCCTTGTATGTCCTTTTTCTCTCAATCTCATCTTGCAGTCGATGTCCATGACATGTTCATCCACCTCTCGTCTCTCCCTATCCTATGCTTGGAGTGAGGAAGTGTAGACTGAGGAAGGATATGAGAGAAGAAGTCGATACCGATGACGGTACTGCCTCAGCGAAAACTGCGGTACTTTGTCAGTTCATCAGCATGGTCCCTACCACCATCCCCTCAGTCTGAACTCTGCTCATACCTCATCGCCTCATCCCTTGACAAGTCCCGTCCAACATACCCTTTCTCCAAGACATAGCCCCCTCCCCGCGCATCCCTAGCCCCTAGCCTCTCACAAGATGAGCGCACAGCCATCCTCAAGCTCACTGCTGACGCACTTCAAAGTGCTCGGCCTGGCCCCAACAGCCACCGAATCCGAGATCAAGAAATCCTACCGGAAGCTAGCAATCAAACTCCACCCCGACAAAAACCCCCACCTCGACCCTGAACTCGCCTCAAGCCGCTTCCACCCGATCCAGCTAGCCTACGACACGCTCCTCGACCCTGCTGCGCGCGCCGTAGCGAGTGAGGCTGCGAGGGATGAGGTTGCGCGGGGGGAGCGGATGGCTGCGTTTTCGGGGAAGAGGAAGAGTGCTGCTGAGGAGTTGGAGAGGGAGGAAGGGTTTGCGAGGGAGAAGAGGAGGAGGGAGGGTGTGGTTAGGGAGGAGAGGGAGAGTAAGCTTGCTAGGTTGAAGGAGGAGGGGAGGAGGAAGGTTGAGGAGAGGGAGAGTGCTGTTGCTTCGGCTGCTTCGGTAGGGAGTGAGGTGGGAGGAGAGTCTTCTAAGAGAAGGGAAGATCTGCATACGAGTGGTTCGGTGCCTACAGCTTCGGAGCGGGAACGTGCAGCAGCGGGGACGACGTCTTCCCAACATAGGAGACCACCACCAGCTTCTACGACGGATTCCAACGAGGATGCTGCGTCAAGAACGAAGGCGAATGGGAAGACGAATGCACCTGTGTTCTCTTTCAAGACGTTTGCTGCTTTCCCTTCGGCGTCGGCGCGGACTTCATCAGGGTCAGGGTCCGGAGTTGGTGCAGCGCCGCCCAAGTTCAGTTTTCAACCGGGCAAGAAGGACTCGACGGAACCTGTCGGACGATGAACGGGACATCTTTAACTACCACACGATGAACCTCGACGACTCTCCCTCTTCCAGCCAACACTCCAGAGCTCGAGGTCGATGCTGTTATCACTGTATTTGTTTTTTTTTCTACCCCCATCCAATCTTACTGATGGACAGAGGGGGGCGAGCCTGGTTTTGGAACATACAAAAAAAATCGGAGTCGTTAGAGGAGAAGGGGGGGAAATATGCAGGAGCGAAGGGTTGTCGCAGCGTGTGTATTGGTTTGGACGGCATAGCTGACTGGATTGCTGAAAATCAGTTGTTGAACTGGGTAGAATGAGAAAAATGAACAAGCGGTCAGTCGTCTTCCCTCATCAATCGAAGCTGAGCTTGATAGGAGATAGGGAGACTCACCCGGAGAACGAAGTTGACGATGACGGCGATGAGGAGCATGACGGAGAGCATGGTAGGACCCAATCGGTCGTCGTAAGGACCTGAACCCTTGTTCCTGATCGCCGATGCCCGCCAGTGGTAGGTTACGAGTGCATACACCATGATGGCCATGGCTGTGGAGATCAGAGAGGGAGTTCAGCATATAAAGCAGGTTGAGAGTGTAGGGAAAGAATGGAGAGAAACGCACCGACAAAGCTGAAGAGAGCTGCGCTGATGCGTCCGACGTTGTCTCCGAAGTTGAGCAGGCCTGCTGCGAGGGCGGAGAGGGTGACGGTGAAGTTGAGCCAGGAGAGGACTGTGTGCGTGGAGAAGAGCGCGCGCGAGAGAGGAAAGAGAGGAGAGAGAGAGTGGTCAGCAAGAAGTAACGAAAGCTGGCATGTATCGTGGATGAAGGAGACTGACATGTTCGTTCGTTTGCGAAGAATACTTTTGGTTCTACGCGTACTGGCAATGCGATGCGCTTGCCTGCTGTTCGCTGGAGGAGAGGCTGGGTCGACATGGCTGGCTGGCTGCTGTTGCTGTATCTATGAGGGTGAGGTTGGGGGTGGTGGTGCTCGATGTCGTGGGAAGGTATTTCAGGAGGAGGAGGGAGGAGGGAGGTGATTAACGTTTCCCAGCTGCATGCCCCATCTCCCGCATCGGCCAGGTACAACAATTTAGAGTCGAAACCCCATAGTCTCAACAGAGACCGCTTCGCCTGCAAACAGCGTTTGCGCGAACGCGGTCTCACAAAAAAGGCGGTCATTTTTGGCTGTACCCTTCACCAGAATTTAAGGCATAGGCAAATACGAGCAGCTCATTGGCTGAGTGACTTTAAAAAGAGCGTGGTTCGCTCGAAGTCAATTTTTGGCAGCAAAATTAAGCTATGCTCCCAAGCACACTGGCCCAGTGCAGCAACCTTCCCACGCATCGACCAGTCCTTGCCATAGACACTGACGCAGTGCACGAACTCGTTCTCCCACTCAGAATCTGGTGCAGGGTAGGAGTCGGGTTCTGTATGGAAATCGCCTTTCTGCCAGCCAAACGACGAAAATAAAACTGGCACAGCACTCTCCACCCCAAGCTCCTGTCGAATAGAAGATGCCCAAACTTGGCAGAAGCCTTCATTCACCTAGGATCTCGGTGAATACCAAGTTTGAAGAGAATCCGAGCTGTTCTGAGTGACTTTCATCGAGAGCGAAAAGAGGCCATTTTGAGGATTCCGGTGAAGGGTACAGCGAGAAATGGGCACTAATTTTGTGAGACCGTGGGCGGCCAAGGCCAGACCCACGATCGATGTTGAGACTAGAAACCCCAGCCCACGTGCGCATATGCAGGGATATGCTATGCGAGTAATGTCGATCTCGGCGTTTGCTCCGCTTGACGCACGTGACTTTCTAGAAGCCACGCGACTGGGAGTATTCTGAAAAGAGTCTTAAATCTGGTGTTTGTTGTTCAGGGGCGTTTCTTTTGCTTAGCTTTGGATTGAATCCCTTTGTTGTTTCTGGCTGGTTTTGAGGCGATGACCTTTTTAGTTTTAAGGTGGTGTTGTTGTTGCTCCTCCCTGCCTGCTCACCACCATCCGAACAACCATATACCTTCGCATAGTACATAGCAGCAAAGATGGTGTCCTCGTCGCGTCCATCTTCAGTCGCATCCAACTCATCACAGTCCAGCACAGAACGCTTCCTGTCGCCCACTTTACTCTCACCAGCACTGGCATCCACCCTCGCAGCAGGCGGTCGCACAGCTTCAACTTCATCATCCTCCTCATCATCATCAGCAGAACAACAACGGCATCATCATCATCATCATCATCCAGGACAAGGTCTCTCAGCTAAACGATTCGTACCTCCTCAGGGTTCCATCGCTGTCACCGGCAGGAGAATATCACTCCCCAATGTACCCAGCATGATGAACCGCGTCAGCATGGTCAGCGTAGCATCCTTCGAATCTCTACCCGAAGACGAAGCACTCGGCACACAACAACAACAACAACTGCCACACTCCCTACCCTCTCCGACTCATCATCCTCCGTCCTCTCACCACGCTCCGATCTCAGAAGATTCCCCGCTCTACCTCCCTCGCCCCGACTGCGATCCTCTCTCAGCGTCACAGAGTCATCCCCACCTACCAGTCCAGCAGGCACGTTACTACATCACCCAAAAGCCCTACCCCGTCCCAAGAGCAGTCTCAAACGATCATCAACCGAACCGTACGGAATGGGGAAGGAGTTCGACACTCTCATGACCAAGCGCAGGTTCGTCGCCATGGAACTTCTCGACACAGAGAGAGCATACATGCAGAGCCTCAAGCTTCTCGATGAGGTGAGTCATATTTCACAGACAGGGGCACTCCTTCATTTCTCACTTGCTGAAGATATCCTACTTTCCCATTTGAAAAGAACTTCCTCAAACCAATGCAAACAGCCAGCATCGGCCAACCTCCGCCTACAAAGACAAGCGCACCATTCTGCCCTCAACTCAGCAAAAAACTAATCTCAGAAATCTTTGGCAACTTTACAAACATCTTCACCCTCAACAAGGAACTTCTTGCCCAGCTCGAGAAGAGGTTGGGTACTCAGCAACGACCAGCGGTCGTCCAAGCTGGCCCATCAGTCATCGTCGCAGCAGCAGCTGCAAGACCTTCTTCCGTCGCGAGCAGTAGTGCGGACGACTCAGGGAGTGCCATCATCATGTCCACCTCCCCCGAATCCTCTTCCGGAAGTCAAACGACAGCCTTGCACGAATGGAGTCCCCGCGATGACCTCATCGGCGACATTCTCGTCCCCATCGCACCCTTCCTAAGCATGTACAAGCTCTTCGCCCAACACTTCTCCAACGCCCTAGCCCGCATCGACTCTGAACGCAAACAGAACGATCCCTTCGCCAAGTTTGTCCGGGGGGCCGAGAGGGCGTCTTGGATCGGTGGGCCGGGGTCTGTCGGGTTTGGGTTGGGCTTTGAGGCGCATCTGTTGACGATTGTTCAGAGGATTACGAGGTATAAGATGCTTGTGGGTGATTTGGTCAAGTTCACACCCGAGGGGCATGCGGATCGGCCGGATCTTGTCAAGGCGTTCAATCTGATTTCGCAGAGTGAGTCTTGTCTCTTCCCTTGATCACGTCTTCCTTTTTACTGAATCCCCCCTCTTTTCTTAATAATAGTCGCCCATGACTGCGACGACAACATCCGAACGCACGAAATGGTCCTCCTCATGCTCAACCTCCAACGCTCCCTAACAGGCCTAACCGAACCCCTCGTAATCCCCGGCCGCTCCCTCCTCAAAAGAGGCGCACTCCTAAAAACATGTCGCAAGAACATCCAACCGCGCGAATTCTTCCTCTTCACGGACTGCATCATGTATGCTACCTCCAGCGGCGGTGGGGAGTCCTCGGCTTGGCAGGCTATGGTGGGTGTTGGGCTGGCGTCTGTCTTGGGCGCCGATTGGGGAAGTGGGATGGGTGGCGGTTCACCTTCGATGGTGGGTGGGATGTCGAGGAAGTTGGCCGGTCCTGCCTTACCGGGATCCGGCTCGTCGTACGCGAGGGTTCGGACGCATTCGGCTTCGTCATCGACTACTAATACTGAAGGTGGTGGCGTGCCTGCTTCGAGTTCAAGTTCGTCAAATGCGAGTGCGGGTTTATTGGGCTCGATCTCGATGCCGACTCAGTCGCTTCAGTTCCGGGCGAAGATTGCGCTTCAGGATTGTACGGTGGTCAGTGTGGACAAACATCAACACCACCCGAGCGCTTCCGCTGGCGCTGGCGCTAGCGGGAGTGGTGGTGGACTTTCCTCTTCGACATCCTCCTCATCATCACCTTTCCCAACCGAAGGACTCCGACACGCCTTCGAGCTCCGCACACCCGAGAAGAGTTTCGCGCTCTATGCGGAGAGTCGGGAGGCTAAAGATGACTGGATGAGTCGGATCCGGGAGGCTAGGGAGGCGCATATGATTGCCCGACGGACGTTGAGGGCTGAGGAGGACTCGATTGAGGCGAAGAGGGAACGGAGGAGGTCGTTGTATAAGGATCATCAGAGGACGGCTGCTGCTGCTGCTACGGCGGCGGCGGGAGGAGCGGGCGGGAGGGGGGTTTGAAACTTTCTATGCCTGGTGCGAATGGGAGTTCGAGTAATATTGCGACGGTTAAGGAGGGGGAGGCGTTCCCTACCAAGTCTGGGGATGGGTATTTAAGTGTGGGTGGTGCAGGAGGAGGGGAACAGCAGCCTTCGTCGCCGGGTCTGAGTAGTAGTCCGACGATGATGAATGGGAATGGCGTCGCTGGAGGAGTCACGAGGGAACGACAACGACTGAATTCGCTCCAATCGATCGCGTCTGCCATCCCGACTCCCTCCAGTCTAGGTGGCCTGCTCTCGCCCGGGCTGACACCGACTCCAGGAAGCAAACCCCTCAAGATGGTCGAAGATTACAACGCGCCCGTCTGGGTTCCGGACAGCCATGCGGACAAGTGTGCGGTGTGCTGGGACAATTTCGGGCTGTGGCGCCGGAAACATCACTGTCGACTGTGTGGGCAGGTTGTGTGTTGGAACTGCAGTCAGCGGTCGTTCTTGATTCCTGCGTATCAGGAAGGGGTGGAAGATCAGCAGGCGAGGGCGTGTGATCGGTGCTTTGAGTCGATGTTCCCCCTTCGGAGGATGATGAGGAGGTGGAAGGGGGGGTGACGATGGGTCCTGAGGGTGGGAGGAGGGGGAATTTCAGGTTGGCGCCTGTTGCGTCGGAGAATGAGATGGACAGTGAGGATGAGGAGGAAGAGGAGGATGAGGAGGAGAAGGATGGTGGGAGTGAGGATGCGGATGCCGATGCGGACCAGACCGCTCGGGCTCGACCTTTACCTGTCGGGAGAGGGCAGAACCGACCGATCAGTATTCGAGTCGATTCGGACGCGTCACCTGCGTCGCCTGCCACCCCGGCCGATGGACCTCCACCACTCTTGTCTCGCAAGGAACGGATCTTGGCTGATGCTGCTCGGAACGGACAGCACATTCAGGGTGGGAATGATGAAACTCCTATTCCGGCGGCTTCGTTCGTCGTCTCGGGTCCGAGGTCGGACGAGGCGCTTGAGAATGTGCGATTCTCGGATTTATCGCTCGCAGGACCGGGGCCGGGGCTGGGGGGGAATACTACTACGGTAGTGTACGCCCATGCGCCACCGGAGGCGTTGAGGCGTCAGTTGGTGGGCAACACGGGTGGATTGGCGAGTCCGAGGTTGTTCGACCCTGTTGCGTCCGCTGCGGAGGATGATTCGGCGGCGTCGGCGGTGGGTGGTGGTGGGTTGGGAGGGAGGAAGGCGCAAGTCACTGCTGCTACGAGTGGCGCGGGTTCTTTTAGGCTCGTTACGCCGAGATTGACGACGCCTGAGTGTGAGGGTCCGCCGGCGGCTGGTCCGGATGGATGTGGGGAAGTCTCGATGCCGAGCAGTCGACGGGTGGCGACTTCCACGAGTACGACGCGACCGGCCTCGATGGATGAGAATAGCGGTGATTATTTTGCGGGTGTTACGCCGAGGAGGAAGAGTGGTGGCGGTGGAGGCGGGAATAGGTTCTCGGCTGCTGCTAGGCTCAGTTTGGTCTACAGTGCGGGGACGAATGTGATGTCGTTGGCGGACAAGGCGGCGGCTGCGGCGGGTGGTGGTGGTGGGGATGCTAAGGCGTCTTCGACCTGAGGCTGGACACAAAATTTGGGACGGGAGCGCGCGCTTGAGGACGACTCTCTCTGATATCTGAAGGGAGGGGTATCTTCTCCTTTTGGATTATAATCTTATCGCCCCCTCCCCGCCTTCCCTCCTTCTTCTTTATCCCTTTTCCCAGCATCCGCACTCCTCAAGTATCGCTTTCCTCTTTCTGCTACCTCCCCCCTTTCCGTTTCCTTCTCTCTCTCTCTCTCCCGGTTTTTGCTTTGAACAGACAAGTTTTAGATACCCCCTCTCTCGAAACTCCTTCTTCCCCTCTCTATTCCCCCTCTTCGTTGCTCGATCAGTCGCCCCTGGTTTCCGTTCTCAGTTTTCCTTCACTTTCTTTCTCTTCCCATCTAAACTTTCGATGTAATCGTGACTCGGTGCCCTCCCCTTCACTTCAAATTCTTATTTTTCCTTCTGACCTTGGCCTCGAACAAGCGCTGTGTTGTGTATTGCGGGATTTCTCTTCACTCCGAGAAGGCTTGTTGAGCTTGAGCTAGGGAAGTCCAGTGTGTTTGATCCCAGGGTGAAGCCATGACCGCCCGCTGTGTCCAGTCGATCGCCCGGCTCTTCCCCACTTCTGCTTCGCGCTGCTGACGTGTCGCACCGCCGTCGTCGTCTTCTTCTCCGGCTACAGACGACGAAGTCACCGCCGCCGCCGCCCCCTCGATGGAGTACAGCACACCAAGCAACCTCGCCACACTTCCCAGCAACTCTCCACCTTCGAAGGCCGCCCGCTCTTGGACGAGCGTCAAGGCCCTCTCCGTCGCCTCCCGCCCACTCTCTCGCTGCTCGTCCGTGGCACCAGGAAGGACAGCAATCCTCAACAACGCCTCCGCCAAGGCGATCTGGGCCTTCGTCGTAGTCATCTCTTTGGCCCGGATGCTCTCCCCTAACGCAGCCAGTCCGTGCCGTGTTCGTCCGGCGATGAAGTGCTGCATCGAGAGGAGGAAGTCGATGAGCCCTTCTCCATCGAGGGCTCGGACCTGGGTCCGACCGAGAGATATAATTTCGTCTAGGGCGGCGTCCATCAGTTCTGCATCGCCCGTTACGGCTCCTGCTGCAGCCAGGGACCCGATCACGCCGAGGTGTAGGGGAGCGACGGCGATGCTGTGGAGAGGAGGCGAGAATTCGGTTAGTCAACATGAAGCAACTTTCCTTGATGGCGAGCAGGACCGAAAAAACAAAAATTCGACTCACCTGTCCAACAACTGTGCCTTAGCCGCCTCTTCTCTTTCCTGTCCACCCAAAGTCCAAAGAACGCGCGCCAACAGGATCGACACATGCGCTCGTGCCGCACCCACCTCGTTCTCCGGTACCGTCTTCCACTCTGCCGCCGTCTCCAGCGTGGACAGAGCCCGTTCGAAGCCCGTGAGTGCTTCCTCGTGCTGGCCCAGGGCGAAGTGGGCCATCCCAATCCCGAACTGGGCTTGAAGTCCCACTCGTGCTCGCTTCCAGGATGGAAGTACAGATTCCTTAGTGGCTTCATCCACCGCTCCTTCAACTCCATCTTCTTCTTCTTCTTCGTCATCATCATTCGCACCTTCCAGCAGCGCCAAAGCCGTCTCGAAAGCCTGGACCGCCCCGGCCGCATCGCCGCTTGCAAGCCGGATCCGACCCAAGTTCGCCTCAGCAATCGCATACATCCGTACCACCCTCGCACTCTCAGCCTTCTCGTACTCCTCCTCCAATAGCCCAGCCGCACGCTCGATACGCTCGATAGCCAACGGTAGCTGTCCAACCCTCTCCGCAAAGAGGGCGCCAAGATGCAGAGCCGTCGCATCTTCCGGTGCATGAGAGACGTACGCCGTCAGCGCGAAAGCAGGGCTGTAAAGCTGAGCGATCGGCAGAGTGTAGTAACCCGCAAAGTTCCCAAACACGGCACTCGCAGAACCATAGTCAGCCTCCAGCAGGGAGCTCTCGCTCAAGCTGACGGCGTGTTCGAAGAGGGCCCGAGAGGATTGTTCGTCCGCGTGAGCTTTGGCCACGAAGGCTTGACCGACCCAGGCTGGGGACCAGTCTGGCTCGAGGGTTTGGGCTCGGATGAAGGCTTCGTTGGCGAGTTGGACGTCGTCGTGCTTGAGGTAGAGGAAACCGAGATTAGACCACGGAATAGGACTCTACGAAAGGGCGGGGGTTCCAAAAGATAAGTCAGAAAGTGGGCCAGTAGTAGTAAGACAGGTGGCACATACCTTAGGGCGAAGCTCGACGGCCTTGATGAAGCAATGCTGAGCCACTTTTGCATTGTGGTCAAATGTCAAATTGCCCAACGCAAGCCAGTATAGCTCGTTTCGAGGCTGCAGCTTAATCGCCTGCCGTAGACATCCGATAGCCTGACGAATGACAATCCGACGCTCCTGCTCCTCCGCCTCATCGGGCGCCGAGGACTTCCGGTCACCTCGACGGGTGAGATGATAGAGTGCCCCCGCCAAGTCGCCCCATGCGCCTGCCGCCAGCTCGTCCTCGCCGGAGTTGTACAGCACCCGGGCCTTGTAGAAGTAGACGCAGGCGTACAGTACAGAGTCGGGGCAGAAGCTAGTGGCCAGCTCGTCCTTGACCTTGAGAAGAGTGACAGAATTGACGAAGGAGAGCTTTCCGTCGATATCGTCTCCACTGGCAACGTCGAGCAGGTTCTCGACGCACGCCTTCTGCTTTTCGTTGTCGCTCAGTCGACCAAGGCGTGAAAGCTCGTACGTGGCATCGGAAACAATTTTCCATGCTGACCGAAGACGCGGCTCGTCCTCCAAGGCCAGACTGGCCGCTTCCAATGCTTCTTGAAACGTAACCTCAGCCCGCGAAACGTGATGTGACGCGTACTCCTGGCGACCACGGAACAGCAACGTCTCCGCCTGGGCGATTCTGACAGCAAGCTCTTTCGGACGCGAGTTGAGAATCTGGGCAAAAGCCGAGACAGCTTGTTCGAAATCGCCAAGGTCGCGATGAACATGGGCGGCACTGTACCGCGTCTGCCAACCCGCATCCATCTTCCCATTCCCGTCTTCGTTAAGCAATTCAAGCGCCTTATCGAAACTCTTCAACGCCGCTACGTGTCGTCCCGAAGCAGCATACGCCTCCCCGAGCTGATGCCACGCATTCGCATCCCCAACCTCCGCCCGAATCGCAATCTGAAAACTGACAATCGCCTTCTCGAACTGTCCGCGATCCAACTCAACCCGACCGATCGCCTTCCAAGCCCAGGCGTTCTGCGTGGTATGTCGTCGAGAAGCAGCCGTGGCTGCAGCGGAGACAGGACCACCACCACCTTGGAGCGCTTCTGACGCTCCTTCACCCTCGACCGTCCGACGAGCGACAACTTCTACCAGATCCCATTCCCGATCGTTCGCGAAACCTTCGGCGAGTCGGTGCGCGGCTATCGTCTCGCGGGCGTCGAGTTCGAAGGCCTTTTGGAAACATTTGGCTGCTCGGTCTGTGTTGGGTGGCTCGAGGACGGTGTCGTAGTAAAGTCCGAGGGAGGTGTACGCGGGTGCGAAGGAAGGGAAGCGCTTGAGACAGGTGATGAAGCAAGTAAATGCTTGCTTTGTGTCGGTGCGACTTTCACCTGTCAGGAAAAGGGAGTAAAAAAAATGAGTAAAAAAGAGCCCAATATCTGGGAGTGAGAACATTGCTTTGGGTGTTCGGACCACGTACCTCCCATGTCCCACAAGCATCGCCCCAGGCGCCACCACGTCCTTGCCCTCTCCTCCGGACTGACAAGCCCAGAGCGCTCCCCATCAACATCCTCAACAAGATTTCTCAACTGCTCCGCACCAGATTCCAGGTTGCCCAACGAAACATCACACCAAGCCACCTCTGCTCTCGCCTCCAGATCGGGAGCCGTACTGATCGACAGTGTCCTCAGACCGTCCTTCTTCTTCCCTTCAGCCAGAACTTGTACTTTCTGAAAGCCAAGCTTGGCATCCTCCCACCTGCCCGCCGCTTGAGCAACGTAAGCCCTCGAAAGGAGCGCGTCCACATCCTCCGCATCAAAGCCCAATACCGCATCAGCATGTCTCAATGCCTTTGCGTGATTTTGCGGTGGGAAGTGATGTGTGTATGCCGTCGCTAGTAAAGAGGAGAGACCGATTCGGGTGAGGGGTAAGGCGAGGGAGCAGGTTTGCTCGTATTGGCTTGTGAGGAGGTTGAGAGCTGCTAGGGCGAGGTCGGCTGTGGAGGCGAAGTCGCGGTCGAGGAGGTAGAGAGTTGCTGCGATGCGGTAGGCGAGTAAGGAGTTGGGCGATCCTTCGAGACCGTCCTTTTTTGGGGGGTTGAAGCAATAGAGGGATTAGCGAGTCGAACTTGGAATTCTCAGGTTTGACTCTGCATTCAAAGGGGGTAATTAACTCACGATGGCCAAACTGAGCGGATCTTGAGAGTCATCGCCATCATCTATATCTCGCTCCTTTCTTCTTTCTTCCTCTTCTGCCGCAAACTGGCCGTCCTTGAGGAGCAGGAGGAGAGCTCGAAAGCTCGACGACTCCGGAGCCCGCGGAAATAAGCTGATGAATGCCCTGAGTTTTTGTCGATTGAGGTCGGCTATGAGATAAAGCAGAGACAAACGTTAGTGAGGAAGAGATCCTCGTGAAGGGTCGGCACCCGCATGGTACTCACCCAGACTTCTGACGTCGTCCCACTCGAGTACGATGTTCCATGCTAAGCTATCAGGAACGTCAATCGTGACCATTCCTTTAGCCATCTTCAAGACTTCATCCCGAAGATCCTCCTTCTTCCTTTCAGCCGCCTCATCTGCCTTCTTCGCTTTGGCGTTCGCGGCCTGATCCTGAGCAGCAGCCTGCGATGATCCTCCCCCTGCTGCGCCGGCCAGCTTCTTGCTTGGGCTGGGCAGGGCGAGGAGAAGTCGATGTTTATAAGCGAGAAGCTTACCCTCTGCTTCGCGACGATGCTCATCACCTGCCCGAGGATGGGACGTGAGCTGTTCATAGAGATCCGGAAGTTTGGATTGTGACCAATACTCAATCCCAACTTCCGCCTGAAGCTTGGCTCGACTTTTACCTGCTTGATCCATTCGCATCTTGCGTTTGTTGACCTCTTTGTCGATAGACTCCTGCTCCAGTGCCTCCTCAAGTCCGATAATTTCTTGTAGGATTTGGAGACTGTTGGCGTGGACTGCCATTTGAGCTTCGAATGTGGTCGTTGAATTTGGTGCTGATTGGTCTGGGATGGGAAGGGAGCTGAGGAGGGCGTAGTAGGGCGATGAGGGAAGCCATAGTTGTAGTGCATGAGAGCGCTGCGAATCCCAGGAATCAAATCGGTGAGCAGGCGAACCATAGCGGTGCATGAGTCCTCAAAGCTCACCTTTGCTGTGCCGCCTTCTTCTGTGATCAGGGCGATGTACCTCTGGAGCGCCTCAGCGCATTTGGTCGCATCTTGACTGGAAATTTGGGAATGAGTGGGTCAGCGAAGGCGTCCGAAAGGTCATTCTTAGCACGGCTAATGACTCACGTCTGGAGGTAGATATCGGCCTGTTTGAGCGCGCACTCTGCTCGTTTCTCCGGCTGATTGCGGGCATCGTAGAATTTCTCGAGGCCCTGCATTTAGGTAGGGAGGGGAAAGAGCCATGGAGTCAGCCTTCGAAAAATTGAACGAACATGCCGACATGCTGCGAAGCTTACCTGCCATGCCAGTACAGTTTCTGGCTGGAGTTCTGTGGCTTTGCGATATGCCGATTCGCTGTCTTCGTACTTCTCCAGTCTGAGGAGGGCCAGGGCCTGGAAGACAATGCTGCAGACGGACAGATTTTGTTGATCAGCGACGACTTTCCCTTGACACACAGAACGAAGGGACTGACGCATTATAGTTGTCTGGCTCATATTCGAGGACAGTCTTGCTGCCAGAGCTCAGAGGAAGAATGGATATCAGTCACAGCAGAGTCCATCATGCGCATACATTCGCGGATCTTCCTAGAGAGATGCTCACGCGTTGTCTGCTGCCTGCTGCCAGTCTTCGTTCTTGATGGCATCGCGACTGGCCTTCAGCTTTGACTTGACGAACGCAGACGACATCTTTGCTTCTACCTAACTGTATGCGCTTTGGATACCTTCCCTCGAGCTCATCATCCTTGACCGCGTCGATGTCATGCTCGGAGCCTTTTTCTGTATGCGAGGTCATCATCATCGTCCCATCCAGCTTTCCATGGATGAGCGCGTCCACATGCATACATAGACATCATCCACACACACCCGACAGAAGAACCAAAGATGGACACCTCGCCTGGTACAATGGCTGGCATCGAAGTCGCGAGTTACCCTCAGCTCGCAGCCGCACAAGCCGCACTCAATCTCCATCACTCAACTGCTTCTTCTCCCAGCGCAACTGGCGATCAACAACATCAGCATCAAGAACAACAGCAACAGCAAGAAGCAGGACCTTCCTCAGCCTCAGCATCCATACCCCCACCCCCACCCCATTTCTCTCTTCAAAACGGAGACGGCGGAGGAGGAGGAGGGGGAGAGGGAGATCCAAATGCTAGCATCTCCTTCGCTTCGTCGGCCGACGTCACCATGGCAGACCATTCCCTCTCACCAGATGATAGCAACGGAGCTCTCGGAAAAGCAAGAAAACAGAATCGCAGGACCATCCGCAAAGCATGCGATCTCTGTCATAGTACCAAGGTGAGAAAAGCATCCATCCAACCATTATTGCGGCGTCGCGCTTTTCACTGACGCGCGCTTGTCCTTCCGCTAGGTTAAATGCATCCTCCCAAGCCCACTCCAGCAACCCAGCATCGGCGCACACGGAAATGTTTTAACCAATAGCGGACCCTATCATCGACCGCATCAACCATGCCAGCGATGCATCAAGCTCGGCAAAGAGTGCGTCTTCACTCCCCTTGTCAAGCGAAAGAGTCGATCGCGCAAGTTGGAGACTGGAGACATACCCTGGTTTACCGCACAGTCCGTCGATTCTTCATCCTCGAGCTCTTCGGCCATACGACCACCTCAACAACCTTTTGCGTCCTCATCTTCAAACACGCTCCCTCCAACCTCGGCCTTGACATCCGCCGAAACATCAGCGGCAGGACGCTCATTGGGAGGTTCCGATTGGGACGTCTTTGGAGCGCTCTTCGGCTTCGATCCCCTCTTCACTTCGTCATCTGGAACATCAGCACCAACGGCCATCCAAAGTACACCTGCATCAGCCGAGGAAGTCGCGCATTTCCTCGCTTCCTTCGATGCTGCACCATGGTCAGCTGAACTACAAAACCTGCAGGAGGATGTCTGTGTTCACACCGCAGAGCACCAACAGGGAGGACAGCATCACCAGCATCCAGGGATGATCGCCCCGCCTCCGGATGCTAGTGTCACCGCAGCTGATGCCTCAGCCTTGACCGAGGCGTCTGCCTTCTTCGCGCAACACTCCAACCACCTTCTCCAACCTCCTCCACCCCCGGCACCGGCACCGGCACCCACCACAGCAGCAGAGTCTCACACTCTCGATCACCACAGCATAATCCATTCACATCCCGGACTGGACTCAGATCATCCAGCTCCCTCGTCCTCCTCTGCTGCCTCTACGTCGCTGTCCATACCACCAGGTCTGCAACAAGCCTGGTTCTCAGCTTCGCAACAGCCCGACGAGAGTCTAGCAACACATTACGCGCCCGCGCCTGTGGCCGCGCCTATTCCTGATCCTGCTTCGACTTCAACAAACAATGCTCAGATAGCGCCAGCGGATGCTCCTTCGACGGCTGCGCTCGAGGATACAGCATCAAGACAGGCCCTTGAGGCTGTCATGGCCGATACCATCAAGCGGATACAGGACTTGCTCGAACGAGAACGACGCGCTCGTCAGAAAGCCGAGAAGCGGGCTGTCGCTGTACCGTCCAACAATCACTCTGGCGCAGTCGAGGCGGCGGATGACCATGGAGATGAAGAGGGAGAGGGAATTGATGGGGAAGGACAGAAGAAGCCCGTCTCGGCTGGATTACGAACTTTGGCCCTTGCTATTCGAGTCGTGGAGCGCGCTACGGCCTGGCCTGCTGATATGGATCCTTGCACCCAGTCGAACGGATCTCTCGGAGCTCAAGCAGGGAAGGGAAAAGAGATTTCAAATGGAAAAGAAGATCTGCCTTCCGCGTCCGGATCGGATGGTCCGAGCTCTAGCACTCAAGACAATGGTAGCGGCACTCACACTTTCGGAGCCCTGCACTCTCACTCCTCCACGACATCACCACTCAACTTCACTCCCGCCTTCGCAATGCTCCTCTTCGCGCTAGGCATGCAAGTCCTCCAAGCGCTCGAAGACCTCTCCTCCCCGCTCCCGTCCCACCTACCACCATACCAATCCCCACTCCGAGCCTTACCGGAATTGGCCATATACGCGCCCCATCCGACTACGATGCAGGCTATCCGCTCGACGTTGGTTAAGGAGCAGGCGGCGCAGATGGGGGTGTGTATGGAGAGGCTTGTCAAGGTTACGGAGGCGAGACATGTTGGGCAGGGGCCTTGTTTGACTCGGATGATCGCGAAGAAGTTGGGCGAGGTTTGTGGGAGGGTAGCGAGTGGATGAGGGGGGGGGGGGGGGTTTGGCCTTTATAGATGGGAGAGCGCGGGCTACCTTGGTTCTCTATGGCCTGGCTGAGGACTTCGACGATTTCCTGTATTGTACTTGTCTTTTGATTTCTTTGACCTTTCTTCTGCTAGGTTCGCCGTCTGCATACAGCTTCAAAACGTTCTTCTCGCTGCATCTGCCTTCGCGCGCACAAGGACTGGGTTGTGAGCATCTGGTGTGCGTGTTCTTGAGAGTGATAGGCCTTTGTATGATTGATTGAACAAGAACAAGACAGGACAGAAAGGGACTGAGAGAGATGTGGAAGAGGTTAGGAGCGGGCAGAAAAAGAGTAAAGAAGGGAGATGGAAAAGGATGAGGAGGGGGGGAATGCAAGTTATGAAAGAGAGAGTGTGTGTGTGTTGAGTGAGTGAGTGAGGTGAGAGGGATTACTACTATCTACAGCCTTGGAAATGTCGGAGAGGCGAGTCTTGGGAAGGAAGGTGAGGGACTGGCCATTGGCCCTGGATCTCAAGGAGGGACTACTGACGACACGGTGACAAAGGAAGGAGGGAGGCCCCACCCACCACATCCATCCACACATAGAGGAGGTGCCTAAGAGATGATCGATGGAGTAGTAGTCCAGCAAGGAAAGAAAAAAAAATTGGGGGGGGACCTTGAAGGAGCGGGTCGATCGCTGCCCCGAGAGGACCAAAAGAGTGTGTAGAGAGGAGAGGAGAGTCGAAATGAAGAAAGATGGCTTGACTTTTCCCAGAGGAGCGAGTTGGATGGAAAGAATGTTCGGCAATCGTCCATGGATCGGAGTCTGAGGTAGGGTAAAAGACCCGGTGGGACGTGTGCGTGTGTTGTTGTTGTTCGACAGTCTTGGGGGGTGGGTCAATAATGCGCGCGGGGCAGGCTGGGGGGGCGTAGTGTGCTGTTGATGTGTGTGTGTGTGCGTCTTGTGATGTACTGAAATACCGATAATTGTCATTAGGAGTTGGGATGTCTGTTTGTACGGTGCGAGGGGAGACCAATCGTCCTTTTCTTTTGGTCCAGCTGAGGCCGGGCTTGGTGTTGGGTTTGGAGGGGGGGCCGCAGAGTCTAAGGATGTGCGAGGTGTGAGGTTGTGCTGGAAAACAGAAAGGAGGTACGATCAAAGACTTAAAATGTCCCGTCTTGAACGCGTCTGGGGTAGGGCAAATGGTGAAAATCGTGCGGAGTGGTCCGAATTCCCGGGGGTCGTGAGGCATGGTCCGAAGAGAAGTAGATAAGAACGAAGAGGGAACGAGATGTGCGAATCAGGCCTTTTCATCTGCCCGGCGGTAATTGAGGACTACCACCCATCTTCGCCCTCTTCTCCCTCTCCCACTGATCGAACGGTATCCCAGACTGTGGAGGCCGTACCGCCGCTGGCGCCGGGATCGGTGACGATCCAGGCCCAGCAGGACGCGAATATTGCTGCTGTTGCGGCGGCCCACCAGCTCTCCCATTCCCATTCCCACCATACCCATTGTTCATCCCCGGATTCTGCCCAGATCCAATACTCCGATTCCGAACGTGCGCAGCAGGACCATGTTGACCCGCCGCAATGGCCGACGACTGAGCTTGGGGTTGGAACGGATTCGCGGAGGGAGGAGCGGGGAAGCCCATCCCTCCAACGACCGGACTGGCGTTAGGCGACGGTCCTCCTCCACCGGGTCCTGGTGAGATCCCCCTCATCAGCTGGTGATATTCCGATGTCTGCTGTTGCGAAGGCTGGTACGACTTCCGCTGTCCACCGAGGCCAAACCCGTCACTGCTGATATTTAACGACGGTCTCCCCATCATCCCACCAGATACCTTCCCATTCCCTGAACCCCCACTCCCACTCATCTCATCATCGTCATCCTCCCACCCCTTCTCCATCATGCGCTCCATATCATCCTGCATCATGATGACATTGCCCGCAGGGCCCGTAGCAGCCCACATCGACTGTCGGATCTCAGCCTTCATGAGCGCAGGAGCCTGCGTCTCATCGTACCCTCCGATCTGAAGACCCCATCGATCCTCATCGAGATCCGTCCCCGCATCAGAGAACGTATCCTCCGATGTGTTCGCATCGCGCTGTAGCATCCCACCAGGCGCCAGACGCTGATTGAAGCTGCCCATCCCAGCCCGATTATCAGAGAGCGGATCTCCAAGTCGAGGTGGACCCTGATCCTGTCCCCTCCCATCATCGTCGCCGTCATTGTAGAAGCCAGCCCCAAACTGCTTCTCGAGATCCTTCCGCCTCTTCTCCTCCCTCTTCAACTTCCTCAACCGACTCCGTTCCCAATCCTCCCACCTTCTAAGAGGAACAGCAGCCTCCGCCTCCGCCGTCGTCAATTCTCCCTTCTTCCCCTCTCCATGCCCACTCTTATCAACAACCTCACCCTCAACTTTACGCGTCTCGCCCCAACTGAAGTCGTCGAAATGCCAAAAGCTGTACACGGGAAGGACAAAATTCCAAACCGGTAGAGCGATCAACCAGATCGACATCCAGAAGACGTAGATCACCTTCCGTGTCGCGAGCAAGATCAACAGCGCCGGTAAACCAATGACGGCCGCCAAGAGCATGAGCGGGATCGCCTCGGTGAAGGAGTGTGGTGGATGGAGAGCGTAGGTCGCGACCAAGGTGTACGTCAGAACCAGTGCAACGGGTAGGACGGCCGTCCCCAGAAGATCCATAAAGACGACGAACTGCATACTGAAGCAGAAAGTCCCGCATAGATCCCGGACGAGGATGAGTTCCATCAGGTTATGGATCGTAGAATTGATCCAGCGACGTCGTTGAGAGAGCAGCATCTTGAACGTGTGCGGAACCTCCGTCCGACATCTTGCCTGCGGACAGAAGACCATCTTCCGATTCGGGAAGGTCCGGAGTAAAAGAGTCGTCAGGAATCGATCTTCACCGAGTAAGAGCAGGTTCTTCTGATGTAAGGTCGTCACCGTCGTCTGGCTGTATTCGCGCGTGACCTCCGGTTTGACAATGATCGGAACCCAGTCGTCCTCTTTCCGCGCCTTGATGCGGTACATCGAGAAACAGCCGGGAAGACAGGTCACACCTCCGAACACACTCTCGAACGCCTTGTTCAAGTGATGGGAGATGAAGTACTCATATACCTGAATAGCAGTCACCCAGCTCGCCCTCTTGTTGGAAATCCGCGTCTCCCCGCAGGCACCCATGATCAGATCATCGTGCAACATGCAGTGCGCGAGCGTCCTGAGCGATTGAGGATAGACCATCGTATCGGCATCGACCATCATGCAGAGTTCGAAAAAGTCCGGTGTGACACCCATAAGGGTGTGCATCTTCCGGAACAGGTCGAAATCGAGTGGCGTCATTCGGTCATTATAGGTAATCCGTTGGAAGAAGTTCATCAGGATCATCTGACCATCCCGTTTCCCGCGGTTGCCCGGCTTTCCCCCGGAGGCTTCCTCGGGTGTACCGCATTTGACGACGACGATCATCGGTGTCCGATGGCCTTTACCGCGTGTGTAGACGCCCGCATAAACCATAGCCATGTTATGCGCCTTCGCACCGGAAGCAACACTCGTGAAGCTCATCGGCATCGGCGTACCAAAGCGTGGATCGGCCTCGAGCAAGCCCACACAGATATCCGGGGTCGACATGCTCTCTCCGCTTCCTGTGACCATTCCATCGGCAACGACGAAGAGCAATTTCCGACTGTCGCTGTACTCCGTCTCCGCCAGACTGGTGAGCGTCGTGCTGATACCTTCCTCACCCTCCGAATAACATGTGACGAGACAGACAGTGTAAGGCTCACTGCCGATCTCGGTGCTATCGAATCGCGCAGGCCCGCCGCGCGATGGAGGAGGTTTCGGCTTGTTGGCCCAAGGGGCTGCCCCACTCGAATTGTACGTCGTCATAGCCCCCTCCGGCATGATATGCAACGGCACGCCCGCCTTCCTGCGCGCAATCTTGCGAGGATTCGGAGGCGCCGTCATCTTGCGAGCCATGAACCAACTGAAGTAGACGGCCATGAGGAAGCGAATCATGACGATGCCCAAGATGACGATGAGGGATACGTATAGGGCCAAGTTGGAGATGAAGCATCCGGGGGTGATCTTGTCGATGTGGCCTGCGTAGTACTTCTCGATAAGACAGGGAAGGGCCGAGCGGAGGTTGTTGTTGGTGTAGAACATCCGAGTGGCATCCCGTCCGCCGGCGACGTCGATCGTCGCGATCTGTCTGCGGAGGGCAAGATCGACGAGATCACCGGTTTCATTCCTGACGATGCTGAAGTATGGCTGGAGGTTGAGTACGTTGCCGTCGACGATCTGTGAAATGAAGAACGAAGCGAGAAGAAAGGGGACGGTGCGTTAGTTGTGCATACAAGAGGAGAGCGCAGGTGTGAAACATATGAGCCTCTCACCAAGTAGTCGACGTATTTGCCGCTGGCGATGTCATCCCAGTCGTATCCAACCTTGCGAGAAGTGTTGGACATGCCCAGGGACCGCAGGGTGGCGATATCCATGTTCCCCAAGAAGCAGTTGGTGGTCCCAGTTGTAGCGAGATAATTTGTCGTACAGGGGTCGATGGTCGCATACGCCTCCTTGCGTCCTCCACAACTGGGGAATGTGCGCACGAAATTGGGAGAAAGATCCCCTCCAGCCTGTTGATTGACAGGATTTCTGAAGGAGGTTGTGGGCAGCTTTGCGTTGGAGATGTTGAATAGCCACCCATTAACGCCGACCGTACCTGGGGCGGACCCGATGTGAGTATATGCTGATGTGTCGTATGCTGCGCTAGAGGGACAGAGCGCTGCGCTTAGGCCCACAGTGACGAAGGCTACGAAGCCACCGAGGAGGATGGCAATGAAGACGAGTGCCACTTTCTCCCTCCAGGCCTGTCTCGACATGGGATCCTTGAGACCGCCACATGCCTTGAGGATGGGAGCGGGAGCCCAGAAGGTGACTACACGAGCAAAGATGGTCCACCAGCTGACCTGTGTACCCGCGATGTCGGTTCTGGAACCATGTGGGTTGATGAGGGGTGCGGTGGGCTGTGATCGTTCTGGTCTTGTGAGGGTTTTTGATCTTCCTATGCGTGTGGGTTGTCGTAGTGGTGGGGGAGCCTCTGTCTCGATGGGGATGGCTGTTGTCCCTGCTTTGGCACCTGGCCGTCGAATGAAGGTCTTGTTGAGATCATCTCGTCGAATGGGCATGTTGGGCCATCAGACGAGGGGGAGAGAATGTGGGAAGGTGTAAAAGAGTGAGACAGGTGGTGGTGGTAGGTGAGTGGAGGACGATGGGGGGTCGAAACTTGACAGGGGGAGAAGGGGGAGGACCCTGGCTGCGGCTGACAGCTTTGCACAGTCTTGACTGAGTTGGTGTTGTTGGCAAGATGAGGGTTGGAGTTGAAGATGAGATGGGAAGCTGCGTGTGCGGATGGTGATTGAAGTTGAGTTAGAGAACGCCTCTCCGCCTCCGGTTGAGTGTGAGTGCGTGTGTATGCGGGTCGGTTTTGAGAGGGGAGAAAGTGAGACGTAGCAAACAAAATGCGACCCCAACGCAGCAGCAGCAGCAGTCAGTATTCAGTCCAGACGACAGCAGCAGCGACGAAGATGGCGAGGACGAGGAAGGAGAAGGGTGCGAGGTCGTTGCAGTGAAGGTCGAAGAGGTGAGTGCAGAGAAAGGAGAGAGCATACAGGCTACAGCCTACTGTCCCATCGTCCCACCTCCTTGCGAGACGAACGTCAAAAATTGAACTCGAGCAGACGGCAGACACCGTGCCATCAAGACTCCTACATATTCAGACTCTCCACACACAGACCCCCTCCCCCCCCCCCCCCCTTGAGCGCTCGCCAACTGCCATGCTGTCTGTTGAAGCACTCGACGAGGAGATGAGGTTCAAAGGTGTGCACGAACCGTTGACTTGTAGTCTATCGTCGCGCACCAGTGTCTTGCCACCCTCTTCCTCGCTTGTTGTGGTGCTGTACTCGTATTTCGGGCGATACATTGGTATCTGCAATCCGCAACCCCCTGGGGGCTCGCTCGGGCTGTGGGGCTGGAGAAGGGTCTGGACGCAAACTCAACAAGAACACAGCCAGAGAGAGAACCACTACTCCGCTCCCACCCACTCCGCTCGTCCGCTCTTCCACCACTACCACCTCCCGCCGGATTCTGTGGGGGCACGAATGAGGAGCGAAGGAGAGAGCGGCGATCCCCCCTTTCCTTCCCCAAGGAGAAGTCCATGGTTATGTTTGTAGAACCCCGACACCAGCATGCACGATCGACGGCTATCATATTCTGACCAACGAACCGCCGGCCGCCTGCATATCTCACCTCACGTGCTCACTCAATATAAGGGTGAGTAGACTCCAAGACTCCCCCTATCAAGGTCTGGAATTCGGGCAATGTGGCGATCATTATGGTGTCAGCTACGAACAAGCTGCGGCTCCGTGTCTCGGTACAAAGTCCAAACGACTCACTCACTGGTCTTATGCGAGATGCAGACGATACGCGAAGGAAGTTACGAGACACGCGAGACGCGCGAGGCAAGAAATAAACATCTCTCCCCCCCCTTGCCCCGCGTGTGTCCCGCAATCTCTATCCCTCTCACTACTCCTTCCTGCTTATCCTTTACTTCCCACCAACAACATCCATCCAACTCTCTCTCTCTCTCCTTCTCTCTCTCTCATCCTCGTCTCTGCTCTGCTCTGCTCTCTGCTAGACACTCCTTACTGAGCCACCTCTCCTCATCTTCTGATCAGCCATCACCTCGAAAAGTTAGCTCCAACAGCTCCATCGGCGTCCAAAACATCCCGTCTTATCGTCCCGCCCTTCCTTCCCCCCACCTGCTCATCCTCAACCAGCAGCATTGGAAGCGCACTCGACATCAATAGATCTCTCAACATCGGACATATATACACTACGGATCCCTACCTCCTCTAATTCGTGTTGGACAACTCGCCAGGAACCCTGGACCAAGATCTGCAATCTCCAGACGCCGCTTCCCTCATCTAGGCAATCGGATCTGCAACACAGCAATTCAATAGCTATCCTATCTCATCTCGTGATACACCGCTCATCATGGCCGCAGCCACCAGCACCATCAGGCAGCAGCAGCAACCTCAACAGCCACAACCTCAGCATCAACACCAACAACCACCTCCCCTCCCACCCCATCCACAATTCCAAGAGGGACACATCATCTCACCCGATCCACTCTTCCTCCAGCAGCAACAACCAGCACCTCCCACTTTAGCTCAGCGAGACGCCCAATTCGCACAGGCCGTCCGAAACGCAGCAAACTCAGGCATCCGCGAATGGAGTACCCTCATCCACCTCGCCCCTCTCGCATCGCAATACCACCTCTCTCCATACTCGATCATCAAGTACGGACCGAATGGATCGCCATTCCCATACATCCCTCTGACGTTGCAACAGCCCCAGCTCGTAGTTGAGACTATGGCCAAGCAGCGCGAGGCGGAACGCGTGCAGAGGCAGATTCGCGAACAGCGGGCGGAGGAGAGTAGGAGGTTGGCTGAACAGCAAGCTGCGGAGATTGCTCAGCAGCAATATCAGCATTCAGCTACTGCAAATGGTATCGTGTCTTCAGCTCAGCAACAGCAGCAGCAGCAGTCTTCGACATCCTCAGGCGCCGATAACACTCTCGCAACTGCCAATGCTCATGCTCAAGCAACAGGAAACCCACCTGTCAAGACATCCGATACGCACCCCATCAACATATCCACCCTCATACCCCCTCACCTGGTACCTATCATATCAGATTCCATATTCTCCTCGCCACAAAGTATAGGCGCGCAGATGCTCGAACGAGGACGGGTGGCCGGCTCCGTCTCTCAACCGACTCAGAATGGCGTTTCTTCCTCCACCACGACTGCAATTGACGAGACGGGCGAACGACAAGCGAAGAGACAGTCAAGTCGAACCCCACTTGCGCGGACTGACGGTGGTGAGAGCGTGGAGGGCGAAGACGCGGTGGAGGAGGATGGGATTGGGTTGGGTGAGAAGCGTAAGCGGTCTTTCAGTCGATTGGACGCCTCTCTCCTTCCCTCCGCATCCGGAACTGTGGCTGCTCCCACAGGCCTACCCGCGTCCTCTTCATCCGATTCCAACTTCACTTCGACAACATCTACGTCTTCTGTCCCTGATGCTTCCGCTTCAAACGGTGATCGGCCAACGACAGTCTCCTCCCCACCTTCGCCCACTTTCATCCGACTCTCGTGCAACTTCGACTTGGCGCATGCGGTGTGTGACCAACCAGAGCTACACAATGTGCCCGCTCCACCCGATGCGCCTCATCCCGTCATTGCCGCCCAGGCTGCGACGAGCGAAGGGGCCAGGAGTGTATGTGAGGATCCGGAGGGTGCTGTCGAGGCTGCTAAGAATGCGGTGGCTAGTGCCAAAGCGGGCCAACACTCCTCTGGCGAGCGAGGTGCATGGGCAGAAGATTCGCAAGGTCAATCACAGGGTGATTTGGTACCGCCTCCGACTACGGCTGCTGTTGTACCCCGTCGGATCGGGAATCTTCTCCTATCCTCCTGTCCTGGGAAGAAGGTCCGTCTCACAGGACCTGTCCGAGGACGAGGGGCGATCTGTCGTTCGCTGCCTCTGGACCTCCTCCGGATGCGATCCTTAGGGATCAGAGCCCTCGTCTGCTGTCTAGACGACGACGAGCTCCTCTTCCTCGGCGCACCCTGGGAGGAATATGCCCGGGTAGCCTCCGAAGCTGGGCTGGAAGTTGTGAGGATTCCGATAGCGGAGGGATTCGCGCCTAGTTCTGTGAGGGAGTTGGATGAACGGGTTGGGGAGGTCATTCAGGGGTGGAGTATGCAGGGGTACGATGTCCTTGTTCATTGTCGGGGTGGAGTCGGACGTGCAGGCTTGTTTGCTTGTGCTTGGATGTTGAAGATGGGTCTTGTTCGGGAAGGTGCCGGGCGGGAGAGTGCTCGGGAGAAGAAGAGGGCTGTGGAAGTTGGGCCGAGACAGAGGGCTCAGACGCCTCAGAGGGTGAAGAATGGGACGGCTACGCCTGCGGTTATGACGTCTCCCTTCTTGGTAGGTCGGGATGGACCTGATTTGGCGGATGTGGGGATGGGTGGGATTCCGATCCTTCCTGATAGTCTGGCGTCTTCGACGCGTGGGCTGGATGGTGATGATCAGGGAGGGGAGGAGGAAGACGCGGATGGGATTCGGGGACGGAATGCGTGTCCTTCCCTGAAAGCGATATCGAATCTGGACGGAGTGTCGCTCAGTTCGCCCGTGAAGAAGCATCGTCCACTCGAAGGAGAAGAAGACGCTGCGGTGGTGGAACAAGATGTCTTGTCAAATAACCACACCATCAACGACGAGGCGGCGCGGGAACGGGAGATGATGGCGCGTCGGCAGCAGGACGTGTTGAGGACTGTTGAGCGGCTGGTGAGGACGATTCGGACGAGGAGGAGTCCGAAGGCTATTGAGACGGCGGAGCAGGTTAAGTTTTTGGTTGATGTGAGTTTTTTTTTTCCCTTTCGATTCTCTGAATGATTCAATTTGGGATTCTGAAGTGCTGACCATCTGGAAGATCGTTCTTTTCTCAGTACGTTGCCTTCTTGGAGAGCGCCGAGGAGGAGCGGTTACGGGCTGAGGGACGGTCGTTGATGGGCGATGGTGCGGAGACGATGGCGATGGACCTTTCCTGAGCGAGAGCAATGCCCTGGACGATCTTACCTTCGAAAGGCCTACATGTTCGAAATATGTCCACTACTACCCGGACTTGCTGTGCGCCACCTATCGATTCGGTCTACAACTACCAAAAACAAACACAAGGATCGGAACCCCTTTCAATGACGGGTTGTGTTCTGCCCTTCCTTCCCGCCCTCGCTGGACCCCCTCTGGATACGGCGACGACTTCTTCTCCCTTTTCCCCCTGCCTTTTGCTCTACGCTTCCTTTGGATACCTCACTGCTTTCTCTTTTCTCGGAACTTGCGCTCTCTCCCCTGCTGCCCCCTATTTCTTCCTTCCCGCTCGCTCTCGATTTCTCCAAAGTCTTTCGACCTTCCTTTTTCGTTTCTGGTCTACCTAACCTACTTTACTACACTATTTAGCTATCTATATATCTTTGCCCTGGACGGATTGGGATAATGCGTATACATATCTTATTCGTGTCTTCTATCCTCCAGCTTGTTGTGCGCTGAGCGCTGAGCTCGTGTTGTGGAATGCACGGGCTGCTGGTGAAGCTTCGAAGTGCCCGACGGGAACATCCTTCACCACGGAGGCGAAGGTATGCATGATGCATGATATCTCGCCCGCGAGGACGTCCACCATCATATTCATACGCCTTGAGCCCGACCATTCTTTTCCGCGACTGTTGTCCCCTCTGAGAAGCTTTGACGCTCCTTGCTTGCTGAGAAGGGTTGGAAGCAGGCTGCCGTACATGCAGACGTCGCTCCCAGGCGCGGCACAGACGCCCGCCCCAGCCTCATCAACATCGACATCAGCCCAACCCTCCGCCAACGAAGCTTCAGGCACGATCGTCCGTTCCGCCCTAGCCTGCCTGCCCTGTCGACAAGTAAAAGCAAAATGCTCAGGGACACCCCCATCCCAACTCCTAATGGACGACGGCAAGATGCTCGTCATCCCACTCGAGACGACCACGACGACTGCTTCGAGCCCTGCTGTCGCGAGTCAAGGTGGGACCGGCGAACAAGGAGTTAGTAGTATTCCGGCTGAGGTACCGTGTGAGCGTTGTGCGAGGTTGCGGAAGAATTGCGTTTGGGCACCATCGCATCGGACTGGTCGACCCCGGAAGAAGGCGCGGGTGGGGGGAGGTACGACGACGACTCAGACTCAACCCGGTTCGACGCTGACCGGCTCAAGCGTGGGCGTTGGCGGGCGCATAGGAGTCACTCCTACGCCTCCGGCCACCTCGATCACAACGCCTAATGATGCGTCGTTCTTGTCGGCGGCTTCGCAGGACGCGGGGATGGGAGGGAATAACAATGGCATGTCTGGTCCTACAGGATTGGGAACGGACATGTTTGGATCTGGTCTTTCGAGTGGGACGCCTTGGTCGGCTTTTCTCCAGTCTTTTCAGGACCAACCTGGGGCGCCGTCCTTCGACCTCAGCACGTCTTCCGTACCTACGACTTCAGGACCTCAATTTGGACTTCCTGTTACTACGACGAGCACTCTGCCGATACCTGCGCAAGGGAACTCGAATAGCGCCCAGTCAATGTCCCCGTTCGACCTCAACTCGCTTTTTACAGACCCATTTTCAATGCCTTTCCCCGACGTACCCGCCTCTCCCTTTGGTGTCTACGACGGTACGGCGCCAATGCAGGGTCAAAATACGCAAGGTTTGCCGGACGCGTCTGCGTTTATTGCATCAGGACGGCACCATCGTCGGCGGATCTACTGCTGATGGATCAAATTTTGGCAAATCTCGGTATGCCTTCGACTGCTGCACCTGTAGCACCTCTCCAGGTTCCTGCGGTCCCGACACCGACTGGAATGACACCTCAGCAGGATCCTTCCGTGGGAGTGGTGCAATTCCAACCTCAGCCTCAGCCTCAGTATCTGCCCCAGCCTCAGCCGGAAAGGACAGGGACTGAGTCATCGGTAGCGATGCAACAGAATACTTCACAACAGCGGGCTACACCGACCGGTCTATCACCGCTCGAACAAATGCTCGCTCTCCGACAACGTATTGTCGGCCTCCCGCCGCGTTCCCATTCAAGTCCTTCCTCGTCCCCACGTCCCTCTTCATCCCGATCTCACCCCTCGGAAGGAGGGAATGTTCCGGACCCGCCTACTCCGACCGAAGTAGCATCGCAACAAATGCCCGCTGTTGTTTGGCAAGGTCTTCGGCACTATTTTGGACACGGAGCAGGCGCCTGTGCGATTCTGGGCCAAGCATCCGATTTCGTGCAGTCAGTCGGGCGAGCTTTTGTCATATTGCGTCAACAGGGGGACGAGAGCGACAAGACTGTACCCACTGGTATTGATGATACCGAACGTCTGAGGGCGTCGGCAAGGGTGATTTCGGCACACGCCACGCTATTCGCTGCGCATGCTTCCTGTGCGATCGGGTTCCGATTGGCAGGAAAGACGGATGCGGCGAGATTCGGATCGGCGGGGATGCATACGGTTGAGGAGGCACAGAGGTTAGGGAAGAAGGTGGAGGATGAGTTGGTTGGTGCTTTGGGGAGGATTGGACGTGGGGAGAATGGAGCTAGTAGCGGTGCGGCGTTCCTGTTGCGAGGGAGAACATGGTCTCCCGGCTACTCGACTTCGAGTGAAATGAAGGGGAAGCGATCTAGGGATACGACTGAGGATGATGTGGAGAATGGCTTTGATGTGGATCGTGCGGGACAGTCATCCGTTATGAACGAGGGAGCAGTACGAGGCGAGCTGGACGGCTCCTTTCTCCTCCTCCGAGCACTGCAGGGCTTCTTGGTTATGACTCTCCTGCATTACGGTCTGGGTTCCCCGGAAGAGGCAGCCCGATACCTTCGACGCGGGATCGACGTCGCTCTGAGGTCAGGTCTGCACCGACTTGATTCTCCCCAGTCTTCTGTGCTTGTTGGTGATCGGGCGGCGACGCTGACGCTGGGAGAGAGGGAATTGGAAGGGTGGAGGATCGGTACGCGGTTGAGCGAGCCGAGGAAAGAGGAACTGAGAAGGGTTTGGTGGGAAGTGAGTTGTCTTTGTACTGATTTCTCCGTGGTTTGGCAAATACGCTGACGTTCTCCCTCTTCCCTATCGTGTTGGCCAGCTCTATCAGACAGATCTCATGCTCAGCTTATCCACTTCCAATGCGATACCTCGCATACTTGCCTCCATGCCAAGTGGTACTGCGATGCACATGCCGCTTGATCTGGGCGTTGAGCCAAGCTCGGGCTCGAAATCAGGAGCGCGAGAGACAATGGACGTGCGAATCCGTGCCACGGCTCTTCTGCACGAGGCGACTCTTCCCACAGCGCGACAACTCGCACGATCACGATGGGAAGAAGCTAACAATCGAGATTCAAATGATGCGGACTCCGGACTTCAAGATGGCTCGATGCTACGACCTACCTCAGCGGAGTACGCCCGTGCAGGAGCACTCGATTTGATCGCTGCCAACTTGCTCGTTCGTGCGCACAATGCTCGGGCGAACGTCACTCAGCGATTCGATGCTTTACTGCGACGTGAGGTCGTCGCGGAAGAGAGGAGACGGGTGTCAGGGCGGACTGGTAAAGATGGTGGTGGAGGGAGGAGTTGTGGTGCGAAGGATGAATGTTTGTTCATGGATGTAAGACCGGAGAGGGATGCCCTTCGCGCGGCGAGTGCCGAGAAGGAGTCATTGTTCATGGCGATGTTGATGCTGCGCGCGTGAGTGGACTATATCAGCTGAGATGTTCTGATCTCTTGCAACTGACATATTTCGAGCGGACATCGGTTCTCAGGGCGAGGATCCATCTGCATCGGATGCTCCATTTCTCGGATCTGAATATCAACTTCGAGACATGTTCACTGCGCCCGGTGCGTTCGTCGCGCCCTGGGACCGAATCACAAGCAGCTCGTATCATGGACGGTGCGGAGGATGTGGGTCAATCCCTTCGCCGGTCGGATTCAGTACACGCTGAGACGGAACTTGATGCTGGGAGGTACAGCTTTGCGGATAGTGAAGGGATAGGTGAGCGAGGAGATGTTGAGGAGAATGATTACAATGTGGACCAGAAGGTGGGAGAGAGCGTCAAAGTCATTACCACGGTGAGTAAATGCGAAGTTCTTCTGTCGGGCTGCTCAAAAACTGAATGGATTCACCTCCCTACCCTCTGCTTGTCCAAAGTCTGCCAATGAGATCGTCCACCTGGTGCGCTCAGACTACGAGTCGGTTAGGCGCGTCAACGTAACTACGACTCCGGCCAGCCTGCTGCCCTACGGCAACAGCACCAGTAACAATGTCTCGCATGACATCTACCCGCTTGATTCCTCTGGCTCATCGGCGTGTACGGGCGAGGTCATCACGCACACGTGTCCGAGCCAGGTATCTCCCATTTTAAGACATGGAGTGTTCTTTGGGTGCAGTATGGTGATTGCGGCGTATGCGTACTGCGTAGCTATTGCTGGGTCGGCTCAGGCGCCAGATACACTCTTTAGTGAGTGGATCTAGACGAAGACTCCTCTTGCTAACTGTCTTATTAACAAAGCCCTTCTTTCCTTTCGCCTCCGGAATCACAGCATCGCCTCGTCCCGTGGACTCGGAAGGCGTAGAAGTAGCCGACCCAGAACGCGATCGGCAATTATGGACAAAACGGCTGTTGCTCTCCAATCTAGGATTTGCAGAGTCCGTGTTGGAAGAGGGGGCGGATGTTTGGCCGGTGCAGGGTAAGATGAAGGAGGAGGTGAATGCAGCGAGGCGGATGATCGATTCCTTCTGGTGAAAGATTTTTGACTCCAGAATGGTCGCACTTGTACACTCTCTTCTTGTAACAACTACCACCTCCCTCAAACGCTCATCTCGCGAGGGCTATCACTCACCGCATCGCCTTATGACGGAGTTGAGCTAGGTATCACGGCTGTTGAGATGTTGATGATAGGACGCTAGGGGGTCCCCCAACCGTCCGCCCCGCCTGGGCGGAGCTTCAACCTCAAGCTTGAGCTTCACCTGAACGCCAGTCAACCACAGGACGGAACGAACCTTCACGACACAGCATCGCGATCGACAATATGGCTACTTCGGTGTGTGGTATCGCGGCGTGTACGGGCAGCAGTGCTTCTACTCATCATGCCGGACTGAATTTCCAGCATCACGGTCATCAACATGCACCTTGGTCGTCCATGGAGAGGAGCCAGCAAGTCGCCAGGGACAAGATGATGGCGATACCACCAACACGGCGGACGATTTGCTGGGATCAAGTATCGGAGTAGACGGTGCTTCGGCTTCATCTTCGGGTTCGGGATCGTCAGTACAAGGGCATGGTCTGATTCTGTCGAAGCATGAGATTGCGCGGTACTATGAGGAGTACAAGACCGACTTCGACTATCCCCAACCCAGTGTCCCACAAGAAGTGTACTCTATGGACGAGCGGACCAATGTCGAATCCGACTCCCTCAAGGCTCGTAGGGGATCATCGCCTGCGATCGATGTTTCCATCTTGGACAAGGCGGGACTGAACGGTCAGATTCTTGGGCAGACGCAAGCTACGTTCAAGACGAGTGCAACTGGCAAGACTACGGCGGTAGCTACGGGTTCGACAGCACTTGCCACTTCAGCGAAATCAAAGGTCCCGTCCGCGATCACCGTTCAGGCCTCCTCAACGACAGCCACAGCCAGCAAGAGCCCAACGCCCAGTTGCAGTGCTACGACACCCCCGATACGCAAGTGGGCCTTACCCAAGCGCTTCAGTAGTCTCAAGTATTTTGCTCCGATCTTCAAGTACGGCAAAGGTCAAGCGAATCTCAAGGTTAGGGAGTACGGACTTGTAGACTCGGCCTTCAAGCCGGTGAAGGTACCTGTGACGGTCGCGAAGACTACTCCTTCTTCTTCGTCGGGACTTTCGCCTTCAAGCTCGGGCAAAGCAGGTTTTGTCGGCGGAACAAAGCTTCTTTCTGCAAAGCGGGAATACCGAGCTGTGGACGTTGATGATGAGGAGGACCGTCGTTTGGAAACTCGTTCGCCTCGTTCTGTGATTGAAGTGCTGTATCCCAAAGGTGAGTTAGAAGCACGATAATTCACACACCCAGTCAGAGATACTCAACAGCATCCCTTTCCCTCTGGACAAACTACAGGTTCTTCGAATCCCGGTGGAGATATCGTTGGAGGGGCGGAGTTCTACGCCCTGACTACTCTAGGAGCCAGCAACAGCACCGGAAATGTATCCTGTCCGACCGTCAACCTGAATACGGCGAAGAAGGTGACATTCAAATACTCGGTCTGGTTCCCTCCAAATTTCCAATTCGTGAAGGGTGGGAAGCTGCCTGGGCTGTATGGTGGAAGGGAGAGCTGCAGCGGTGGGGACTCAGCTCAGGATTGTTGGTCTTCTCGGATGATGTGGCGTGCGCAAGTGAGTGAATAGCCCATGCCTCCATTTCTCGGGAGTTTTTTTGTCTCTTGTTTTGGGACTGACCGTGTTCTTCTCAAAACAGGGAGCTGGGGAGCTTTACTTATATGTACCTCAGGCACTGCAAGGTCCGGGAATATGTGAGGTCCCACCGCTCAGTGAATGCAACTCTGCATACGGCATGTGAGTTCTAGATCCGACTCTCAGTCCTCGCCCATTTGCTGAACGTTTTTACATCTTTCCCCAATCTCAGCTCTGTTGGACGAGGCTCGTTCAAGTTCCACACAGGCGCCTGGACGCACATCCAACAGACGCTGACGATGGGAAGTCACAATTCTTCTCGTCCGGATGGTGCACTCGATGTCGTCGTGGACGGCGTGCGGCGGTTCAGCTTCGATAAGGTCTATTATCCTGCTCGGACTCGTGGATTGTTCTTCTCGACGTTCTTTGGTGGACATGGCGATGATTGGGCTTCGCCTGTTGATCAGAAGGCGTGGTTCCGTGATTTCAGTATCAGCATCGATGCTTGATGCTTTGTCCTGGATCCGGCCCGTCCCTCTCCTTCCCTTCTCCCCGGGGCCGTCATGCTCTTAATTTTTTGGTTTCCTATCCCTCTGTTTTTATAACCATGGATGCTCACAACTTGGACAATGTACCAGCACATAACTTTCTGCTTTTGATTTGTATGGGAATGTACAGGGTTCTCGTAGTTCTTGCTCATCGTTCATGATCCGTTGAGGGTCATCGTCTTGATGGATCCGAAGAAGTAGGGTTCGCACCGTGAGCTCCCAAAAAGGCCTCAGCACCCCTTTGCTGTCCCGTCGCCCCACCATGCTCCATCTCGCTCCGCACGGTCTGGGTACATCTATGAAGATCGAGCAGCCTAGGCCCGCACTTTTCGGTGAAAGCTTGGTCGTCGAGATGTCCGTGGGCAGCTAGACAGGCGTCGTAGGCTCGTATTTTGGGGGCGCAGAGTTCCCGTAGACGTGCAAGGGCGGGTGCTGCTGTTGCTGCACAGTCAGTGAGGGCTTTCTTGGGTTCGTCGCAGGCTGAGCTTGATGAAGAGTTGGCTGGATTTGAGATCAGACAGCGTTGGTAGTTCACTGAGAGGGAGGACATGCATGTCAGCCAATTTCTCTTTGATTTCCGTCAATACAAAGCTCAGAACTCACTCAGCTGTTCACTGCAGTGCCTTGACACCGCTTCTAGACTGTCCTCCATCATTCCAAACGTCTGTAGTTGTGCGATGCTGTTTAGAAAGAAGAGAGGGCAAGGGTCGAGGTTGTGTTGGAGGTGGCGAAGAGGGAAGCCTCAGCAGACACTTTTGTTTTTCGAAGGCGAGTTTACCAGAGAAATTAGTGCAATTATCCGATGGTGCAGGACCCGATCTCGGAGCGTTTTTCCCCTTGTCCACTTCCGCGATTTCCGTGAGAGCATCTCGAGCTCGAGCTTCAAATTGTCGGGAGGGGGGCGGCCATCACGTCCATCTCAGCAACGAGGGCAGAAGTGAAATACTCGCTGCTGCCAGCTCCCCACGCTCCTCACGCCAGGAAGGATTGGCAGGTATCGTTGCGCAAGAATCAGGCGCGATGCGACCGTCACCAGGAGCTGAGCAGGCCCGGCCTACCCGCAAGAACGAACCCATCGCCATAGACGATGACGACGACGACTCGGACGGCTTCGAGATCACTGGCACCGCTTCATCCCAGGAACCCAAGCCCAAATCCAAGCAGCAAGAATCGTCTTCTTCTTCCCGTCCAAACCCGTCACAGCCAAAGCCAGAAGTACAGCTAGAGAGCGGGTCCTCCACAACAGAGCCTCTCCGGTCCCTCATCCCAGACCGAGCACAGCTTGAGCGGGAGAGGCTCGAACGAGTACGTCAGCGGGAGCGAGAGGCAGGCATCATCTCTGATCCATCTAAGATTCCAGATGAACTCAACGGCCGACCGCCGGCGTCTATGCTGGACTCGAGGGGAGCGACAGAGGCTGTGCTTGCCGACAGAGAGGCGCGGAGCATCATCAAATCTGCACTGCGCAATCTCGAAGTCGGATCTGCGGCCGGTGGATCTGGTTCTACAGGCAACTTCAATGCTCCAGCTTCAAGCAGCGGTGCTAGTGCGCAGCGAGGCCCAGCTTCTTCAAATGCCGCGCCATCTTCGTCTAGCGCTGGCGCTGCGGCAGGTCTGTATTGGTGGGATGCTATGGCAGGCAAGGCCTCCTCACAAAACGGGACATCGACTCCGTCCGCCGCTCCAAATCGAAAGGAAGTTCCCACAGTCGCAGCTTCCTCATCGGTCTCCAAACCCACCGCAGCTGAAACGGGCAAGAACAAGAGACCGAGACCAAATGAGGAATCGGCGAAGAACTCTCCTGCACCTGCCGAACAACCTGTGCCAAAGAGGCGTCGAGAGGAGGCCAGCACACTTTCTGATTCCACTTACGATGCGAATGCTGTCATTCAGCCATCGGACCGTTTCTGGTACGGCACAGTCAAGGTGGGTTATCTCTTTCGTACTCTCTCTCTCCATGGCTACGTACAGTACATCTGACCATCATATTTACTTCGCATTGTTCGCAGCATTCCTTTAATAGATATGCAGCCTCCTCCGAACCCGGTGCTACGATCGCCAGCATGGTCCAACCCCGCGGTCGAGTCCCTGCGGCCCGCTCGCTCTCGGGCTCTACGTCAAACGTCGAGACTCGACTGGAAGAAGTTGTCGCTTCGAGCTACTCTTACGAGCTTCAATGGCTGGCGAAAGAAGTGTTCGACACGGGGAGAACATGGTCCGAAGGTGGGACCTGTCCAGATGTCACCTTTGTGGCACATTTGAACGATCCTGATAAGGTACGTTTGTCGGGACCTCTTTCTGCTGCTGTAGGCTGTCTGTGTGGCTGACACCCACTTGTTCCCTCACATGGACTCTTTCTAGAAGGGCGTTTTGCCCAAGGTGAAGGATCTCCCAAACTGGACCATCATCGTACCGATCCATCCCAACGCTCCTCCACCACGTGCAGGTGGCAGCAGCGGTAACGCCCCCGCGCGAACCGGCTGGTTTGGTGTGATGCACTGCAAGTTCATAGTTCTCTTCTACCCAAAGTCGCATATGCGATTCATCCTACTCAGCGGGAATCTGGTAGATAGTGACTGGGACCGAATAGAGAACGTGAGTATCTTCAGACTGGGAAAGCAATACTTACTGCTCATGATGAGTGCTGAACAGATAGTTTATTCTTCTTGCGACCCGCTCCAGACTGCTTTCATTCAAGACTTCCGCGCTCTTTCGGCCTCCGATTTAGCGGACGAACGCATACGCGCACGCAAGTCAAGCGCAAGTCCATTCGGTATCGAGTTGGTCAAGCTCTTCGATGTCCTCTCCCTACCAAAGACCCACTCGGCCCGGACACGATTGACCTCGTACGACCTTAGCCAAGCCGTCGGTTCGCTAGTTATCAGCGCTCCTCAACGCAAGTCACCCAGTGCTTGGGATCAAGTCAACGAATGGGGAGTCGGTCGATTGGGAGCTGTCATTCGTCAACCTTTCCCCGAGGGCGTGGGTCTGCAGCCGGCAAGGGGTGGTGTGGACTTGGAGGCTCAGGGCAGTTCTCTAGGCGAGCTTCGTCTGCGGTGGTTACAGCACTTCCATCTGCTCGCGTCCGGGATTGATCCTACGGCGGGAAGCGGTCGGCCCTCTCTGCCACTACCCAATGCCGCAGCGAAGGCGAATCAGAAGTACGGAGATATCTTGTTTCCGCCCAACTCGGTCGTTTCGGCTTTTGGCGCGTCATCGAAGAAGGGAAAAGGGCTGCTTCCTGGCGTCGTACCACCGCCATCTGTTGTTCCGAATGGCGCACGAAGCTCCCCTCGACCGTCGACGAGGCCGGCCCGGATTCAGAATCCGACTGATCTGCCGATTAAGGTCTGTTTCCCGACTGCGAAGTGGGTGAAGGAAGCTGCTTGTGAGGGTCCGCCAGGGGCGGGTACGTTCTTTGCTAAGAAGCAGAAGTTCTCGGAAGGAAGGTGAGTAGCTTATCGGTCCATCATTGATTTCGCTTAAGATGGCATCCTAACTGACCTTCTGTATCTATCTCTTCCCTGCCTCTGTTGCGTCTTGGTGTCCAGCTTCAAGCATATATTCCATCAGCCTGTCAGCAAACGTGGCAACGTCATGATGCACGCCAAAACTTTGGTCGGTCTCCAGCCTGGGTACGACTTCGACGATGCGCTGGTGGTGTCGTCTTCGTCCACGAGGTCCGCCTCGTCTTCCGCTACCACCGCAGGAAAAAACGGATTTTCTTCCAGTGGTAGTGGTAGCACCCTGAACGCGGGCAATGTTGCATCCAGCGGGGGCGACTCGAAGGGCAAGGGCAAAGCTAAAGGAAAGACGGCTACTGACTCGATAATGATTTCGGACTCTAGCGATTCGGAGGGAGAGAGCAGTGCTGTGCACAAGGCGACGACAAAGGACGATGTATCTACAGACGGCGTCAACAAGAAGAAGGGTAAGGGCGTCGCCGAGCAAGAGGAGAAGGAGGAGAGAAGGAGCCCGGAAGCGATCGGGTGGGTGTATGCTGGGAGTCACAATTTTACGCCTTCTGCTTGGGGGACGATCACGGACAAGAATGAGATACCTTCTGTGAGTTTCCATTACTCCCACTCCATCAACTCCTACGACGTTGCATCTCAAACTGACACGCCTACCTCCCGCAATCGGCCACTTTTACTTCTTTCCAGCTCTCTATGTCGAACTGGGAAGTCGGCATCGTGCTTCCTCTCTTCGACGCCCGGGACCGAAAGCAAGGCGCCGGATTTGATCTCCATGCGCACGTTTCGACCTTAGCGAGGAATGCGGTGGTGTATCGCCGACCGCTGGAGCCGTATGCGAAGGACGACGTACCATGGGTGAGTGGCTTGTATTTTTCCTGCATGTGCAAAATAGAGGAAAGGCTGATTCTGGGCGTCTTCATTTGTGCACAGGACCAATTGGCGCCTGAGAATCGTGCGCTGATGGGTGTATGACGGCTGCGTCTTGTAATCGTCGTTCCTGCTGCCTCTGGCACCTGAGGTGTTACCCTTAACCCCTTTCCCCCTTTGTAAAGAGTCGTCATCCTTATCAGCAAACAGCGACGCGCGCGCGCCGCGCCCCTACTTTCCACCGTCCCTTCATCGCATGTATGTGTACACTCTTCCAGATCATTCCCCCCAAATATCTCGTCCTCTCCCTCTCCTTCAATCGCAAATCGCAACCTTGTACGCGTAGGTCAAACGGTTACTTTGAATTACGCTCTCCCTCTTCACCCAAGTGCCTCCTCGCGCTCCATGACGTCCTTGTCTAGTTTGATGAGGATGGTTGTGCGATGTGGATATTCGGTCGTCGGTACTGAATGCGCTGTGACCCGTCCCGGCTAGGCAATTGCATAGTAAGTAGAGAGAGAGAGAGAGAGAAAGAATGAGCACGCTTAAGCTCTTAGCTTCGTGGTTGGAGGAAGGAGAAGAAGACTTACGAAGCCTAAGCCGTCGAGGACGGCTTCTACCATGCCTGCGGTGTATGCTTCTACGCTGAGCTGGCTCATGTCCTTGGGGATGGAGATGGAGCGTGTGAAGAGGGGTAGATTTGTGGAGATCATATCTACGTAGAGGAGGAGGAGCAGGAGGAAACAATCCGTCAGCTACACCAGGAAGGGGATAAATGCGCATTGCCAATTAGGGACACTCACACTCATCCGAATGTTCCGTGCTCTTCTCCAAGCTATCCGCCGCCTTCCCAAAAGCCGCCTTCCAGAAATTGGTATGGATCCAGAGCAAGACAGGTAAGAGCTTAGTCTCCCTCTTCGGCGCCTTCGGATTACTCCCCATCTGTTCCCGATGGGTCAAGATGACAAGGATCCGCTGCCCAACATGGTAGCCTAATAAGGAGAGACGCTGTTCGAGGTCGGTGATGCCTGTACTGCGCGATTGGGTGTAAGAGACCATCTCGGAGAAGAGGAAGGAGAGCGCGGAGAGGGAGAGCTCGGACGTTCGGGTCTTGTCTCGTGGTCGGTCGAGGATGTCTGGTCCGGCTGGTGGGGGTGGGAGGTGCAGGGCTGGCGTTGTTGGTGTTAGGGCTGAGGTTGAGGGAGGATGTTGGGCGGAGAGCATCATGCTGGAGCCTGCGCTGTTGGGAGTGAAGCTGACTGACATTGGTGTGTTCATTTGTGTGCTTTCCCGAGGTGGTTGTTGGTTGTCGTCGAGGAGGATGGACGGGAAGGGGAAATGGCGGAAAGGGTGGACCATGCGCAACTCAGAATCTTTCCATAGGGTCAAATTCTCAGATAGACGATCAGTCAGAAGCACAGACGGCACAAGGAATCCATCTCGACCGTCCTAGGCATGCATTCGCAGGTAAGAAAACGTTCGATTTGGGATGCATTCGTACAAAGGAATCGACCGACCTGACCCTGACCCTCAGCTGGGCACGCACAATCATCTCTCCCCTCCTCACTTCCTGTACCTCTGCCTCTGGAAGTTGACTGCAAAATGAAGGAAGAAAGGGGTTCAGCCAAACGATCCAGGACACATACACGAATCTCATACGAGGAATTGAACTCACAGTACAACTGCAACACTCCCGATCAAAACTACTCCTGAACCCCCTCCGATGATCCCAAGGCTTATTCACGATCCGGAACGCAATATCCTCATACGGAGGCCCCGCCGTGACCCTCAACAACACCGTCTCATCATGCCCAGGCTCCTTGATGATCTTATACGACGGCGCCTTGGTCTTGTCAATCAAGTCCGGATAGAAGATGTTAAACTTGTAACCTTGGACGACCTTCGGTGGCGGATTATCGGTGTCGTAATGCGTCTGGTTGTACTTGTTCCATTCGTATCCCGTATGGACGCGGTTGAAGTATCGCGGTTTACGAGGTCGGTACTTATCTTCGTACTGGTACGCTCCCCCGGCATTCGCCCCACTGCTCGGTCCAGCATCGTCACCCCCACCACCGACACCCAGAATCTCCTCAGCCTCATTGAACTCCTCCTCTTCCACATCGAGCGCCTTGGAAGCTTCCGCCTTGTAGAGCGCCAAGTCCGCATCCTCTCCCTCGGCCGGTTCTCGTGAGACCGGTGCCCGGGCACGGGTACGAATGCAGTGCCCAAGACCGCCTTGCGCGCATCCACCAGCGCAGCACGGTCGTCTGAGAGTGTGATGATGGGCAGACGACGTTCGGCGTAGGGCAATTTGGAGACGTCCGGGATGGGCGGGAGGTCCATCTCTTCGATCCATTCTGCGTCCAGACGAGCTTGGGCCTCTTTCTCGGCTACGTCGGCAGCTTCTGCCTCGCGCGCTGCTACCGCTTCCATATCGTCGTCCTCATCCAGATTATTGTCACCTCCCATCATCCCTCCAGGACCAAGTCCATCACCTTCGAACTCCATCTCCAGCTCATCCTGCATCCTCTTTGCCTCGTCCCGTTGTTTCTTGCGGAGATACTCGATCCGATTCTGGAGGACGACCTCATGCAGGTCCCGAAGTTTGTTCTTCGCTCGCCAGACCATGATGAGGCGTAGGAGGGATTCCAATATTCCACATCGACTGGTTCGCCCGATGCTAGTTTGGCGCGGACGGAGCTTTGGAGGGTGACGAGTTGGTCGGGTGTTTTGGAGGCTAGCATTACGTTCATTTCGGAGCGGACTTGCGGGTCGACCCTGGGTTGCTGCATAGCTTCGGCTTCGGCTGACGTGCCTGGACGAGAACCAGGATCCGATCGGAGTTCTTCGAGCTTGTCGTTGCAGACGATGAGCATGGACTGTTGGGAGGAGAGCATTTTTGTTCAGACATGAGAGCGGGTCGAAGACGAGAGAGAGAGGAACTCACCTTCCAGAAATCGACATTCTGCTCAATCTTCTCGAGCGAAAGATACATCTGGATGTCCGATAGAGCTGTTCGGTCTCCTGCAAACTTAGCCCCTCAAAGATGTTGTAAGGCCATCCAGATCAATCTCCAACCCAGCCTCGTATCCTCGTCCTCCTCATCCGCCGCATTCCTAGGCCCACTGCCTTCTTCTTACTATGGGCACCCATCGGATCGGCCCATTGAGATTGATGGCGAGAATATCGATAGGGAGAGCCCGATTGTTCCGTACGCGGATGGCGGACCGCTTCCGAGACTGTTCCAGATGGAACTCGTCCTCCTTTGCGACCCAGGCAGCATCTGAGCGGACTCTGCCTCACGGGCCGCTTTAGCTGTTCCTGTTCGCGTAATTGTCGATCGACCTCCCTCTGCGCGCGTTTGGCAGCCAGACGGGCGACTTCTTCCTGTGCCTCTCTCCTCCTGATTTCATCCTTCGCGCGAGCTTCAGCAAGGGAGAGACCCAGTTTCTTATCTTTGTCTTCCTTCTTGCCCCATTTGAACTGTTGGCCTAGGTTGGCGTCGTGGAAGGGATTGTCTTCGGCGGAGTAGAAGAGGGCTTCGGCTGCTGCCTGACGTGCTGCTGCTTCTTCCACTTCGGCTTCTTGGGCTCGTTTGGCTGCTTTTTTGGCTTTACGTTTCTGCTTTTTCGCGTTCGCGCTCGCGTTCTCTGTCGACAGAGGATTCGCGGTGTCTTGATCTGAGGATGGGAAGAATGCAGATGAAATGGTCAGCATGTAGGGCATATCAGCAGTGCGATTAGGGTCTCAAAGAGATGATACTCACTTTGCGCTCCTTCCTCCTCCGCCGCTCCTCCTCATCCTCCGAGTCATGGTCATGATCGCGCTTACGATCCGAGCGATGTCTGTCCCGATCTCCGCCTCGATCCCGGTCCCGATCGTCTTTGCGGCGATCCTCTTTATGATGGGATGAGGAGGATGGGCGATGTCTGCTGCGGTCGTCATCACCGTCTGGATGGCGGGAACGATGCTTGTGGTCGCGGTCGCGGTCTCCTCTGCTGGATTCTCCTTCCTTCCTTCGCGAGGATGAGGGTTCTGGTGAAGGTGAGCGTGGCATGGTTGAGTGTTGTGTTGTTGATGGCATGGAAGTCGTCCACCTCAAATCGCGAGGCTGAGTGAGTGAGGAAATCCATCATGCCCTCGGAGCGTTTCATTCCCGATCTGACATAGTCACGTGACTGACGGTATTGCCTCGGTAGAGCATCAACCACCACATCAACAATCCCAATCCCAAACACGCAGTCAGCAACACTCCGCCGCAGCTGACCACCTCGAAATCATCACCAGTCCCTCATTCTTTGCACCGGACTACTTCTAGTATTTATTCCAGTCGTCTCCCGCCACTCTCATGCATGGTTGTATTGCAGATGGCTGAGATGATCTTTTTTGCTCTTTCAATCCACGAATGCCCACAGCGTCTCAACAGCGTCGACATTCTTCGATGCTTTTGGATGATGGGAACACATCACAGCATCTACTCTATAGAACACCTCTGAAAATAGTGTCAGTCTACGTGGAATAATTCAAGGACTACGACTGGGGTTGTAGAAGTGCTGTTTGAGATGTTGGTGGTGGTCAAGGTGGTGTTTCTTAGCAGGACGATGGCAGGAAAGTGTCTTGAGAGTCACGTGGCAGTGGATGGATGACTCAGCATTTTGGAGATTTGTCAGGCTTCCGAAAGGCTCGAGCAGTCATCCACCTTCCCACCTTCCTCCGACCTTCAACCAGCGACCACCAAGGCAAAGACTCGAGCATAGCAAGAATGAGTGCTGCTGCGATGTCACTCACAATGCTGCGGCCACTCTGCGCTGCCGGCATTCGTACTCTCACCCGCATCGCCCCTCCTCCTCCTCACGCTCTGGTCCGACACCTCTCCATACACACACGCACAACTGCTGCCCTCAGCCATGCTCTCCCGCGCGCAAGTATAGCAGCATCAGCAGTCGTATCACTCGCACATCTCCATCTCCAAGTCCTTTCGCTTGGGCACGCGCTCGTATGGCATACGCATCTACCGCAGCCCTCCCAGCAGCCGACGCCGACATCTACTCATCTCCAGCAACAACAAGAACAACGTCCAACCAAGACAGCACAAACACATCAACAGACATCACAAAACCATCGTAGCCTACCACCTCTTCGTCCTCGCCTTCCTCGTCTACGCCATCGTAGTCGTCGAGGTCTCACCCGTCTCACCGAGTCCGGCCTCAGCATCACCGAGTGGAACCCAGGCTTCAAGGGTATGCAGTTACCCACCACCGACGAAGGATGGCATGCCGAGTGGGACAAGTACAAGCTCACTCCTGAGTTCGTCTTGCTCAATCAGCGGATGTCGTTGGAGGATTTTAAGAGTATCTATATGTGGGAGTGGGCGCATCGGGTGTTGGGCAGGGTCATCGGAGTTGCCTTCGTTTTCCCCGCGGCGTACTTCCTTCTCCGACCAGGCTACGTAGCCAAGGGAACTCGATGGAAACTCCTCGCGATGGGGTTGGGAATCGGTTTCCAGGGAGCGCTAGGTTGGTTCATGGTCAAATCAGGTCTTTCGAACCCGACTACCAGTCCTTCACCTCAAGCTCAGGCTCTTCGGGAAGCAGGGATGTCACCCCCACCCATTCCCAGCGCAATCTTCGACTCCAAAGACTCACACAGCACAGCAGATTCATCAAATTGGACTCCTAGAGTATCTCACTTCCGTCTCGCCGCTCATCTAGGGACCGCCTTCCTCGTCTACCTAGGCATGCTCCACACAGGCCTCTCCATCCTGCGCGACTATAAACTTGCCAAGAACGAGGGCACAGTCGCTGGAGTTCCTCTTTCTTCTTCAACTTCGAACGCAGCGTCTTCTCGCGCACAACTTCTGAATACACTCAATCACCCGTCGGTGAGGAAGTACGCCCGCTCGGTACGGAATCTGGGCATCTTTGTCTTCGTGACCGCAATGACCGGTGCACTCGTCGCCGGTCTCGATGCAGGACTGGTCTACAACGAATGGCCAACGATGGGTGGGGAAGGTCGACTCGCACCTCCTATGGACGAACTCCTTGACGAGCGATACCGTCTCCGCTCTTCTTCCTCGACCAAGGAGAGCGGGTCAGACTGGAAATTATGGACAGGGAACGTCTTCAACAATCCTACGACAGTCCAACTCCTCCACCGTACACTCGCAAGTACAGCCTTCGTGGCTGTCCTAGGTCTGGCCTATAAGACTCGATCACTCCGTCTGGCCCTCGTCAAGCAGAATGTACACCTACCACCCCTCGTACCCGACTGGCCGCCCTCGGCGTCGGGGCAGTCACCCTCCAGGCTTCACTCGGGATAACGACTTTACTCTACCTCGTTCCCATCCCACTCGCATCAGCGCATCAGGCCGGCAGTCTGGGGTTGTTGAGTGTGCTTGTCGCGTTGGCGGTGGCTGTCAGGAGACCGGGTGGGGTTAAGGCCATCCTGGAGAGGAGTAGTCCCGTTGCGAATGCGGTGTGGAAGGAGGAGGTTAGGAGAAAGGCTCTCGAGCGGGTGGCGGCGGTGCAGAGTACATAATGTTCAACACTGGGGGTAATTCAAACCGTATTCACCATTCAACAGTCCCACGGCGAGCAGTCAGATGCAGGAAGGGATGCAAGTGTACCAATGGGATAAAAAAAGAAACATCCATTCAAACCATTGCGGGAAAAGCGAGAATACAGAAGGTCCGAAAACCGAGGTAACTACAGACGAAGAAGGTGATAAACTGAAAAGGAGCAGAAGCGCGAGGAAAGAAAAGAGCAAAGCAAGACAAAACCGATTCCGTAGCGTGAGAGTTCCATAGAGCATGGGTGGAGTTTTTTGAGAGCATGATGCGTTGAAGTGTCATGAGAAGGCTTCATGCCGAGATCTGCCAAATTCAGCGCAAGAGAGAAGATCAGCATTCCCTCCCTCCCCTTCGAAAGCTCCGCCATGGCGCGCAACTCACAGCAGCAGGCATCTTCTTCTTACTATGCCGAGCCCAACGCACATCCGACCATCGCCACGATCGATTCAAGGGTGATTCGCCGCCTGTGTAGATCAGGGTGTCGTAGATGAAGCCGCCGAGCACTGCGCCGACGAGAGCTGTGGATTTTGATCAAGGGACGAAAGAGTGTGAGTAAACGGGGAAGCGGGATATGTTGAAGCGAGTATTATCGCAGGACGGGGTAAGAATGAAGGGGTAACGCACTGGCAAGGATAGGCGTCCAGAGGAAGTAATACCTGCAGCCCAAGCAAGACGAAGAGTTAAGACCGATATCAGCACAAATCAAAAAAAACCTCTCACGCTTTCACATCCCCAACCCCCCCGAGAGAGGAATGAACTCACGCATTGAAACTCCAGAGTAAATCAGCAGGATACCCCAAAATAGCCAACGCAATCCGGGGCCCGAGATCCCTAGCAATGTTCAAAACAGTACGCAGTCTGCCAGCCCAGCGTAGCCCGATACCCACGATGGCCCACATGATCGTCAGCGGTGCGGTGCCGTCGGGAGGAGGCGTGTTCGCGGCGTCCCCGATGGCGAAGATGATGATCAGCAGGACGGCCGTAGCTAGGACCTGTGTGCATTGTGGGAAGAAAGAGGGCGTGTGAGCATACAGACACTGGGATTTGGGTCAGGGGAGGGGAGGAGAGGATGAGGAGGCGACTTACCTCGTTGTAGAACGCAGTCCACCTCGTCGACGGCTGTCGCAAGAACTCGGCGGGGAATGTCGTGAAGAGCGCTAAGCAGAGCGGGGGGGGGGGGGGGGTTGGCAACAAAGTCAGCCTAGAGGGTCCAAGACGACGGGGGGCGTCAAGAGCAGATACATACCAGCAGTCTTCTCCGTCTGACCGGGATCAACAACCCGGATCGGATTGGAATATCTGCGTGGTCCCAAACAAGAATCATCAGTGACTGTCAAAACAAGAACAGAAAGAGGGAAAGGAGGAATACTCACAAGCCATAAATGAGCAAAGCACCCATCATCCCACCCAAGATCTGCGCAACCGCATACCGAGGGACCTTCTTCCAGGGGAACCCACGGAAGATCGCAAGTGACAGCGTGACCGCCGGATTGAGATGGGCTCCTGATATACCGCCCGCGACGTAGATGGCGAATGCCGTTCCGATGCCCCATCCGAAGCTCACTGGGGAACGCAAAAACAGAGGAAGGATCGAGAGAAGGTCAGGAGCTGGAAGAAGCGGAGTGGAGCGAGCTTGTGGGGGAGGGTAGAGACTCACCTGATAGATAGTCTCCCTTAGCTGCCGTAGGGTCGTACAGTTCTAGATAGAAAGAAAGTAAAGTCGAACACTGGATCAGCAAGACGTCTTTGAAGGAAGGGATTTGTCCAAAGACGTACGGGAAACAAAGACCTGGGGAACGCCAAAGGCATGGAATTTTGGACGTCAGCGAAAAACTGCAAGATGTAGAGAAAGAAGGAGCATCTGTAACTCACCTGGTTGTTGATACCGTTACCGAAGATGATCAAAATACACGTCCCCAAGAACTCCGCGAATGGTTCTCGCATGTTATATCGAAACCTAGCCCAAGGATTCGGGAAGTCCAACCCTTGTCCATCCGTACTGCCTGTCCCACTAGACTGGCGAGAGGACATCGACAGAGACGACGAGGACCTGCTCTTCTCATCAGCTCGGGGAGGAGATTCGTCACCATGAGCGAAGAGATCCTTCTCTTCCATCCCTCGCTCGGCAATGACCGAGTCCGGTACGTTTTTGTTTGTACGATTTTGAGATGGGTAGTTGTTATGCTCAGGAGAGACAATGGTCCCATCGGACGCTCGCTTGGGCGGCATACCCTCAGCACTACGATCGTCGAGAAGACCCTGCTTGAAGGCAAGGACCGTATCGATCTGAGCCGTCTGGACTTCATCACGAATGATGTCCCGGAGAGCAGAGAGGAGCTCAGCATTGACGGGGATGGTAGGAGCTGCTGCTCCTCCTGCTGCAGAGGCCGAAGCTGGCGGGACGATCGAGTTTGAAAATTGACCGAAGCCTAGGGAAGCTGCTATCCTCGCAGCTTCCGTATGAGCAGCAGAATCGAGCGATCGTCGTTCGCCCATCGGTCCTCGTGCATTCTTGCTGGAGGTGTAGGATTGCTGTCCAATGTTGTGCGCCGGTCGATTGGGGTTGGCAGAACCTACCATCCCACTGAGCGGGTTAGCTCGCGCAAGACCTACGGGTGCACCCTGTTGTTGGGCATGGTGGTGGTGGTGATGGTGATGGTGGCCACTATGACTGCCCGGAGCCGTACTGGTTCCGTGACGGAGGGAGGTACTTCCAGCGGTAGATTGTGGACCGAGAGCAGAGCCTCCACTGTATCCTCCAGGATCTTTGCGGCTGTTGGATCGACTGACGGGTTCGGATGTCGTGCTGGTGTAATGAGGAGCTTGATGCTGATGCGGGCTATATGCACCATCCTGTCCGTACCTCACAATGACAGGCGCTCCACGCGCATGTCCCAATCCATACGTGACCCCACCACCACTTGGACCCGCATGATGTTTGGCCCGACTCCGTTTGCGAGAGGAAGAAGACGATGCCGAATGGATGATACGTCGGAAGAAGCGGCCTTTAGAATCTTTGATGACATCGACATGGGATCCATCGCCTCGTGTACCCAGTTGAGCCGTAGTGAGCGAATGTTCAGCTCCTCCATCCAAAGGCTCAAGTTCGACGAGAGCCGTGGGTTGTCCGTTGGCGAGTTGGTTGCCGACGAGAGATGTATTGTGGTGGACTGTTGTGGCGGTTCGGTCAGAGAGGTTGTCGATCTCGGTGTCGTCGAGGCTGATGGCGGGTACGTTGGGCGGGGGAGAGATGGAGCGCGATTCGGGGGCAGATTGGGTTATGGGTCCTCCTGATGATGATGCTGCCGCCGCCGCTGCTGCTGTTGCCTGGTTGAGGTCGATTGTGACTGACTCGGCGATGTCGGCTGCTCGCACGACTGACGAGGGATTTGCAGACATGTTGCGCAAGAGCTGGAGAGAAACGATGCGCAGAGAGAGAGAAGAGGAGACACGCAGAGGGGCAGAGAGAGAGAAGAGGGGAGGTCATTGGGCCCTTTATGAAGCACGCAGAGGTCATTGGACTTATACTCCATCTCAGATCCCAGCGCCTTCCCTCTGACACCCTCTCTCATCGCCAAGGGACCTCACACAAAAGAGCTTTGCCCCGCCAATTGCTCTCCTCTCTCCTCTCTCTCCCACCGCCCGCCGTCCCCTGTTCCCCACGTCTTGCGGCTTGCCAGCAGCAAAAGCTTCATCGATGGAGATTTCCACCGAGACTTGGCCCTGCGAGAGCCAAAAAATCTGGCAGTGATGACCTCATTTGCGATCGAGCTCAAGCTTTATTCGGTTTATCCGCTCATGCGTCGGCATCTTTCCCGGTCAAGTCGCCGACGAGTAGGGTCCTCTTTCCTCCGGCCTCCGTCCTCGCCGATGCTCGACCTTGTCTTCGCCCTTCGTAGCCGGCCGTGCGTACTTGGCATTGTGGAAGACAGCAAAGACTATGGGTAAATAGGGAGACGTGTTGCTCTGGGCAGGGTTCAATGAAATCCCAGGGGCTGGTACAAAGGTTGTGCAGTTCGGAAGTTCCGGCAATGGAGCTAAGGTGCCAGCTGCCGAATCTCTGAGAAAGGCGAGAAAGAAGAAGAAGAAGAAGAAGGAAGAAGGTCAGATCGAAGGAACCAGCCTTGGGAAAGAAGGAAGAACAACTCACCATCGATGATATTCCGGTAGGCTTCACTGGCCGGACTGTCCGGATACTCCTCAACAAACCCAATCCCTTCATCCGCACACCGTCCAATCCTCGGATCTAACGGGACACTGCCCAAGAACCTCAACCCCAACTCCTCGCACAGCGCCTTGGCCCCGCCCGTCGAAGGGTAGAACACATCCGAATGTCCATGGCACGCTGGGCAGACGAACCCGGCCATGTTCTCGACGACGCCGAGAATGGGAACGTTCATCTTCCGACAGAAGGAGATCTCCTTGCGGACGTCTTGGAGGAGATTTCTTGAGGGTCGTGAGCAGGATGGCGCCTGTGAGACCGGCGACTTCTTGTGCGGGTAAAGAAGGATCTTGTGGTGGTTGAGTCTTGGAAGGGGGTGAGCCTTGCAGGAAGGAGACGATGCTGAGGTGTTCGTCGGATGTGCCTGGAGGGGTGTCGATGAGCATGTAGTCGAGCATGGGAGGCGATTTGGTGTCCATCTTCACGTCATCATCCTCCTCTTCTCCATCATCGTCATCGTCGTCGTCCTCTTGCTCGTCCAGGGCGCCGACCCAGTCGACATCGAGCAAGAACTGCTTGATCAATCCGTTCTTCTTCGGGCCGCGCCAGATGACGGCCGAGCTCTGGCTGGGAAGTAAGAAGCCAATCGACATGGCACAGAGATTGTCGCTCACATACACCGGCTGCCACCCATCTGCGCTCTGGTGGATGTTGGCGCGAGTGAGTCCGAGGAGAGTAGGGATGGAGGGTCCGCAAATATCGAGATCCATAACAGCCGTCTGCGTAGGTCGAACCCTGGTCCTCCTCCGTCTCTTCGCATTCAACTGTTCCTCCTCCGCCTCCTCCTCCGCCGCGACAGCTGAAAATCCCCACGCAAGCTGAGCAGTAAAGGTGCTCTTGCCCACGCCTCCCTTGCCACTCATCACCAGAATCTTGTGTCGGACGCGAGAAAGTCGTTGGGCGATGCGGGCAAGGTCCGGGTCGGGTCCCTTGGGCGTCGTGGAGCATACAGCCTGGTTAGGACAGCCCGCACATGCAGAAGCTAGACCTGCTTGGTCTGAGTCGGTTCCTGGACAGGCTGCGGGTGCGTTTTCGGGGACGGCGTCGGGAAGGGCGGAGGCGATTGCGTTGGGTGGCAGGACAGTTGAAGGGAGGGCGGCTGTGGTGGGTTGGAGGTGGCCATTGGGGCCGTCGAAGCCTGGGGCGGCGTGCTGGGCTGATTCGACCTGGAGCATTTTCGTTTTTCCTCAGCGCAGAGAGCGAAGTAAAGAAGAAGAGCGATGCAAGAAGGCAGAGAACGTCGAGGTTGAGCTGCGTTTCGAGGTGGGAGTGAGATTTCTTTGCTGACTCGGACTGACTACTGACTGCGGCCGTAAGCTTCGGAGATAAGCCGATAAGATAAGGATAAACTTCCAGGTTTTTACCATGGAAAATACGCACATAAAAATAGAAAAGTCTCCCTCACCTTCACCCTTTACACCACGACCACCTCTGATACGCGTCACGGTTGTCTGCGCGTGATATAAACAGACGCGTCTGCCTTGTGTCTGTGTGTGTGTATGTTCTGTATGAATGTTGTGCAATGCTGAGAGTCTTGCATTCGCTTGGAATTCTCTCGAGACGATGTGAGAGATTTGCGAAGCCTTTGTTGCACCGAACTCAGCTCTTCTCGTCTGCCGATCACCTTTTCTTCTGCTCGACAACGACAACGACAGCGATCCCCTCTATATACCTCTCTCTCTACCTCAGCTCAGCGCTCAGCAAGACAGGCAGAGAAAGGGAACAAGGGGCATAACCATGCCGTCGCCATTCCACTGCTCCGGCCACATCTGGGACACCCTCGACTTCGACCCTTGCTTCCAACGCAACATCCTCAACACCGCATTCCCCCTCGCCTTCCTCTTCGCCTCTCTGCTCGTATTCCTCGTATCAACAGCTCGTAAAACCACCCGAAGGCGACATGCAGCTCGGAAAGTAGCAGCTCTTGACCCGTCGTCCTCCCATTTGCACTTTGCGCAGGGTGTGTCTTCTCAGCATCATCAGCAGGCTGGTCAGTCGGCTGCGGGGGGAAGCGGTGGGAATATCCTGTCGAGTCTACTGGCTCCGGTTCTCTACCGTATCGCGCCATGGACCGGCCCACGTCTCTTGGCGCCTTCTCGCCGCTCTTCCAGCGTGGGAGCCAACGGAGGTCGTTCGTCTGGCTTCTTCGGCGCACAGGCCGACACCCGCTCAACAGGAGGCGCTCCCCAGGCCTCTGCAGCCGCCTCGGAGGTCTTCCGCGTCGAGAACGGTGTCATCCTCAGCGAAGTCCACTCTACTCCTCTCTCCCGACCCGTCAGCGAAGAGGATCAACGGAGCCATGCCCGCACAGCGCTGATCAAGCGTCTCATCGAAATGAGCGCGTCGGGTCTCCTGGTCGGTGTCAGTGGTGCTGCGCTCGGCTCGGAAATGGTATGGTCCAACGCCGCCTGGCTCGCATTCTGGATCTACTTCAGCGCCATGTTGTGTGGCTACACACTCGTCACCAGCCACTCGCTCTACATGCACAAGACGATCCTCAGCGTAGCGGCTCTTTTCATCGCGCTCCTCAACTTCCGAACTACTTTACTCGCTCACTTCTCCCTACCCGCTAATCATCCGGAGTATGCAACGAAATGGCAGGTTGGGGTACGGAGTGCCCAATTGGTGCTCTCCCTGGTCGTCGCAGGTGCCTCGCTCCTTTTTCCTTATCAATCACGCCCGCCGGCTCGTCTGCGCGCCATCTACCAGACAATGCAGAGCGACGAGCTTCATATCAACGCACTCGCGACCATCAAACCCGCGCGTCTCGATACCACTGCCGCCGCTGATGAGGATCTCACCTCGGCCGGTCCGGCAGCGCATGAATCGGCTGTACTTGAACTAGGTCAACCTGAAGCTCCTCACTCGCGTCCCTCGGCTCTGCGCGCTGCTATGTCCATCACGGATGTCCGATCATCAGCTCCTGGCGCACATAAGCGACTGGAATCCATCCAAGCAGACCAGCCATCCGAGCGCGGTCTCGAAGGATCTTCGACCCCTCTTCCTCCCGGTCACACAGGGGGTCCACACTCCCACCCGCCTCCACCACCTTCTACCTCCAACGGAGGGGAGAAGGAAGAAGTACTACCCCCTGCCCCACTGGAAGAACGTCCCTCTCTACTCTCACGCGCCTTCTTCAGCTTCGTGTCTCCCGTCGTCCGCAAACACTACAAGGAACAATTCACCTTACCCGCCGTCCCCGACCTGAGCGCCGAGAATCGCGCCGCAGCTGTCCTGGCCTGTTTCCGATCTCAGGGTCACGCGCCTGGTGGGTCGAAGGCGAGCGCGAATGCTAGCAGTGCTTTGGATACGGATGCGGTGATGCCTTTACCTGGTCCACCCTCGGAGAGTTTGCCTTATCGTCTGCTGTTGCACTTCAAGGCGGATTTGGTGTACCAGTTCTCCTGGGCATTTATTCAGGCTATCTTCGAACTCTCTCCCGCCGTTGGACTTCGCCTCATTCTGTCCTGGATCGGAACGCGCGGACGGGCCCAGTCTGGTCACTTGGAAGAGGGCGAGGAGCTCTTACCCGTCCATATGGCCGTCAGCTACGCGCTCGCGATGGGAGTCGGCCAATTGATCTTCTCCGTTGCCGCCAGTCAAGGATTGATGCGGGGTCGGAAGATCTGTATCCAGTTGAGGGCTATCCTTATTTCTGAGATTGTTACGAAGAGTTTGAGGAGGAAGGATGTTGGTGGGACGGGGAAGGCGGAGGAGGAGGAGGAAGAGGAAGGGAAAAGTGGGAAGAAGGGTGGGAAGGGGGAGAATGGGAAGAAGGATGGGGGCAATGACATTGGGGATAAGGAAGGTGCGCGCGCGACGGATGGGCAGATTATCAATTTGATCTCTGTTGATGTCTTCCGAGGTATGTAATGCTTGCGCGTTCATTCACTCATCAGTCCCATACTGACGCGTTCACTTCCTCGCGGGTCTTTCCCACCGTACACAGTCAGCGAGATTGCAGCCTACCTGCACTTCGTCGCCGTTTCCGCCCCGGTCCTGATCATCCTCTCCCTCTACATGCTCTGGCGCGTCCTCGGATGGAGTGGATTGGCGGGAATGACTGTTTTGGTGGCCTCGATCCCGATCCAGACGCTTAGCGCGAAACTCTTCCTGCGCGTGCAGGAGAAGCTGCTAGTCGCTACGGACAAGCGGCTGAGTTTGTTCAGCGAGGTTCTTTCGGCGATGAAGACTGTCAAGTGTGAGTCTTTTCAACGCGTCTGGACTTGTTTGAGGAGACACTGTTATATTCTGACGCGCTCTGATTCGTTCATCCAGTCTTTGCGTGGGAGAAAAGCTTTGAAGAGCGTATGGAAGCGACGCGTGCTCATGAGCTCAAGATGCTGCGGAACCGCTACCTCGCGTGGCTCGCGCAGTTCCTGACCTTCTTCGCTACGCCCATGCTCGTCGCCACTGTCACCTTCACCGTCCACACTCGAGTTCTGCACCAGCCTCTACCAGCCGAGACTGCCTTCACCGCTCTGGCCCTGTTCGGTATTATGCGACAGCCACTGGACCAGCTTCCGGACATGGTCGTCAATGTCCTCTCCGCACTCACTTCCGTACGTCGTATTGACAAGTTCTTGCGCGAGGAGGAGACGCCGAAGTACGAGCAGCTTCTGGGCGCGCAGCATGATCGCATGCCTGGCGATCCTGTCATTGGCTTCCAGGACGCGACTTTCACCTTTGCGGAGAACGAGGTACCTTCGGCAAGCGGCGGTAATGGCGTTGCCTCGAGCAGTACGGGCAGTGCAGAGGCGGAAAGTTTCAGTCTGCGCGACTTGAACTTGACTTTCCCTGTTGGTGAACTCTCGCTCATTGGCGGTCCGGTTGGGAGCGGCAAGACGATGATGCTTCTCAGTCTTCTGGGAGAGACTCGTCAAGTGAGCGGAAGGATCTTCATGCCCTGTCCTGTCGCGCGAGCGATCGTTCCTAAGGACCCAACGACGGGCTTACAAGAAGCTGTCGCGTACTGCTCGCAAAACCCTTGGCTACTCTCGAGCACGATTCGGGAAAATATCCTCTTTGGACAGGAGATGGACGAGCAGCGGTATCGGGATGTCTTGTTTGCTTGCGCGCTTGAAACGGACATGTTGATTTTGGAGTATGGAGACGCGACGGAGTGTGGAGAGGCTGGAGTGACGCTTTCGGGTGGTCAGAAGGCTCGCGTTGCTTTGGCGCGTGCGCTGTACTCGCCTGCGCGGTACCTGCTCATCGACGACGCTCTCTCGGCGTTGGACGCACATTCGGCGAAGCACATCTACACGCACTGTCTCAAGGGCAAGCTCATGCAGGGTCGCACAGTCGTCCTCGTCACCCATGCGATCAGCCTCTGTATGCCCGGCGCTGCGTTCGCTGTGGCATTGCAGGATGGCAAAGTGGCTGCTGCAGGCAGACCGGCGGACGTCCTGGCTACTGGCGTCTTCGACGAGGAAGGCATGCACGGAGCCGAGGAAGAGGATGAAAGCGAGGCTGAGAAGGAGGAGGAGACAGTAGAGGAGAAGCTGAATGAGGAGGTTGTGGAGGATCTGGCTGAAGAGGCTGAGGCTGAGGCGGCGACGAAGGACAAGGCAGCAGCGGATGAAGCTGCCAAAGCGGTGGATCGCAAACATGCCATTGACCCTGAAGAACTCCGCAAGAAGCTCAGTGGGCAGAAGTCGAACAAGACGGAGGAGACGTATGCGAAGGGTGCGGTCTCGTACCGAACGTACCGGACGTACTTCCTCTCGATCGACAAGCGGCCGATGGTCGTGCTCTCCTTCTGGGTCGTCCTTCTTGCGTTCTTCCTTGGGGCGCGAGTCGCGGACATCACGGCTGCGGCTTGGTTGAGACGGTGGGCATCCTCGTTCGAGCAGTACAAGGAGAGTGCGTGGGAGGTGGTACAGACCATGGTCTCGTTTGTGGGGCCAACTCGACTGTCGGGGTGGGTATCAAGGTTCTTCCATGGACCATCAAGCACGCGGCGAAGAACGTTTCTTCTGCGTCTGCGGTCTTGGGGGAGAAAGTTTTGGTGCCGCAGTTCGTTTCGCACTCGACTCTCAACCAGTTCGCCTTGGTTGGAGAGGAAAGCAGTCAGCAACAGCAGCCTTTCTTCGCCACAACCCAATTGCCGCCGTTCTTCATGGCCGAAACGGGCGGGATCGACTATCTCCGAGTCTACATCGGCTTTTCGGTTCTCTACGTTATCCTCGCTCTACTCCGCGATCTGTGGTCTTACGGGGGCTCCCTTCTGGCGTCGAAGGAGATCTACTCGCGTTTCATTGGCGCGCTCATGTTGGCCAAGCCCAGCTTCTTCGAGAAGACGCCCCATGGGCGGATCGTGAATCGCGCTAGTAAGGACATAGAGGCTCTTGATCAGGAGATGGGTGGAAGTCTTCTTTTCTTGTCAGGTACGTATTCCACGTATCACATGATGAATTCTTGCAGTGGACTGATTCAGAATACCACCACTGCCTTCTCCAGAGATGATCTTGCAGACAGTAGCCATCTTTGGCATTGTCATCTGGGCCAACCCTTACTTTATTTTCATCGGCATTTTTATTCTCCTCGCTTTCTTCGCCATCGGTGCACTCTACCTCGGCTCGGCCCGCGACCTGAAGCGTATCGAATCGGTCACCCGCTCGCCCATCTACAGTCTGATCGGCGAGGTGCTCTCCGGCTCTGTGATCATCCGTGCCTATGCGGACAGCGGACGTTTTGCGCGGCACACTTTGCGGTTGATCGACATGACCAACAGGCCCTTCCTGAGTCTGTGGTTGGCGAACAGGTGGTTGTCGATCCGGGTCGACTCGATGGCTGCGTTGACTGCTGTGTGCACGGCGTTGTTGATGATCCTGAATCCTCGGGTTGACGCTGGCTTGGCTGGATTCACGCTCAGTTACACCATCCAGCTCGTCGACACAGTTCTGTGAGTTGCTGGTGTTGATCCCGGTTTCCTATCTGACAAAACAACGAACGCGTGCTTACCCTCGTCCTCGTTTGCTTTCGCACAGCTGGACTGTCCGAATGTACTCTCAAGGTGAGGCTCCTTGTTCTGCCTTCTACCCGCGGGATAAGTGCTGATCAGAATTCCTCTGCTTCTTTAACAGTCGAAATCACTGCGAACAGCGTTGAGCGTATCGAAGAGTACTTGCGCCTGGAACCTGAGCGCGTTGGAGGCGAGGAACCACCCGCTTACTGGCCCAGCAGCACAGGCGACATCATCATCGAGAATCTCTCAGTCCGATATGGTCCCGAGTTCCCTCGCGCGTTAGATTCCATCAATCTGAGGATCAAGGCTGGCCAGTCTATTGCTATTTGCGGAAGGACGGGTTCGGGCAAGTCGACGCTTTCACTTGCTTTCTTCCGATTCCTTGAGGCCGAGGCTGGTTCAATTATTATTGATGGGCTTGACATTTCGAAGGTCCCTTTGCGGACTTTGAGAAGGAGGCTCACTATCATTCCTCAGGACGCGCAATTGGTGAGCTTATACGCGTCTAGTTTTGCATCTCAGCAAAGGATGCTCATGTTCTTTATGACTTCTGCACACAGTTCACCGGCACAGTCCGCCAAAATCTGGATCCGTTCGGCGAGCATGAAGATTCGGAGCTCTGGATGGCGTTAGTCAAGTGTCGTCTCGCGAGTCCGTACACGCCCATGGCAAGTCGCGCAGCCAGCCGACCCACCTCCGTTCGAGAATCTGCTCGACCTATCTCCGGCTCCGCAACGAACGGCCGAGCGACCTCAACAACTCATGACGAATCCGTTGAGCGAACGGGCAGCGACACAGCTGAGGACGACATTCAAACCATCACCAGTCTCGATGCGCAAGTCGAACAAGGCGGCAAAAACTTCTCAGCGGGTCAGCGGCAACTCATCGCTCTCGCTCGAGGTCTGCTCAAACTTCGTGATTCGCGTGTGCTCATTTTGGACGAGAGTACGGCCAATCTGGACAGTGCGAGCGATGCGGCTGTTCAGCGCACGATCCGGACGGAGATGGCACCCAATGCGACTGTCATTACCATTGCGCATCGACTGCCTACCATCATGCACTCGGATTTGGTGGTGGTGATGGATCGGGGTACAGTGGTGGAATTTGCCAGTCCTGCGGATCTGTTGCAGAAGCCGGAATCGCGGTTCTATCAGCTCTGCGCGGCGAGTGGGAAGGCGGAATTTGAGAAGCTCAAGGAGCTGGCGGGCCTGCCGTCTGGGAGCTCATGATGGGGGGGCTGCATCTCCCATCAAATACGTAGACGGTGGAGGAAACTTGCCGAGGGGCGAATAGAGAACTCCCACTCAAATCTTCAAAGTAAAGTAGAATTTTTTCCTCTTCATAGACTATGCCTTTTACTTCTTGACTGCTATCGGCAGGTGGTCTGCTTGAAGCAGCTGCGGATGTCTGAAAGATTGAAGAGCTCGATGCAGGCATTGATTAAGCAATTAGAGCATGTTGGCAGACTTGAAATTGATGGTTTACAAACCACAATCAGACCAGCTCTTCCATCGCCCTCGCCATCCTCCGAGTGTCCCTTGAGTAAGATCCGCTCACATTGGCCTGGCGCACCAAAATAGCCGCTAGCCGCCCAGCTGCGAAGATCAGCGACGGGAAAGGGGCCGTACGTCTCTACGTCCGGAGCTGCGTTTGCGCCTTGCGTTGCGGCGAGGTATGCGGGTGCCCAGCGGTAGGTGAACTGTCTTAGATCTTGTTGGTCGGTTGCGACTGTCGAACCTGATTGTGCAGTTGAGGGCCCTGGCTCCTTCACCTGTTCCTCTTCGCTGCAGGATCCCAATCAGCAGGTACAGCGCCTTTTCGTCGAAGGAGGCGTAGAATACTTTCGTACGTCTCGTCGTAGATGTTGATGTGGCCAAAGGTTGACATGAGTTCGCTGGACAGGGCTGTGTATTGTTCGAGGGCGACGATTGACGGATGAGTTTCAGACGACTTTGGAGCTGAGGAATCTGCGGCAGTCCCCACGGATGGATCGGACTCGATGGTCTTGGTAGCAGAGTCGTTCGTGGTTAGATCGACGTCCATTTCCTTGGGCTGGTCATCCGCTTCAGACGTAGGCTCGGCAGTTTCGGTGTCCAGAGCGAGCGCTCTCCGTTTCGCATCCCCCTTTCCAGCATATTTCCCTCCCTTCCGCACTGACCCAGACGGCAATGATTTCGTCTTTTGATCGGCTGCATGTGGCTGGGCCGTCTTCCCTAACCGCTGCAGTGTCTCCAGTACACTCTCTCCACGATCCATGAAGTCAAGGAGGGCGACGGTGCATTCCACCTCCGTCACCGCGCCCGTTCCACCCACACCTCCCTTCGACTCGCCACTCGCACTTCTCGAAGCCTTATGCCGCGCGCTAGCTTCTTCCTCTCTCTTCTTCTGCGCATCCCGTGCTGCCCTAATCTTCTTCCGGCTATAGTTCCCGTCCAGCCAGGAGTCATGCTGAGCGTGCGGGTCTGTCGAATTTGCGACATAGTTCCCATCCTCGTCGAATCGACCGGATTGGAATTCAGCGCGCATATTGAAGGAGTCGAGTTTGTGTCCCATCCCCTTTTTGGCCTTGGCTCGACGAGCTTCTCGACGACGCTTGGCTTCTGGATCCTCATCTTGGACTGGTTTGTCAGATGGCCCTCCGAGAGAAGGTGAGGGAGTTCGTTCGGCACGGCCATTGTAGTCGTCCTCCAAAGAATCGTGGTCTTCATCGTCATCGTTTTCTTCTTCGAGCTCGAGATCCAAGTCTCGTTCGTCCTCGTCGGAAAGGACGTCGGCTACATCCTCATCGCCAACCTTCGTCGTCTCTCCGAACTCCTGACCTTCGATCTCGGAAGACTTGAGGAACCGATCGCCCTTCTTTTTCTTCTTGTTCGGTTTGCCCTCGCCGTCTGCATCGTCGCCGTCGTCCATAGCGAACATGTCATCATCATCGTCACCACCGTTCTTGGCCGCGTCTTCCTCGTCATCATCATCCTCTATATCCTCATCGTCCTCTGCAAGCTGGGCGCTCTCATCGGAGTCGTATCCCTCAGTAACCACTCGTCCTTTACGACCCTGCTGGGTCCGTTTGCGGTCCTGTTCATCGAGATCGAGGTCGCCGTCGTTGTCATCGCCTGCGCCATTGGCTGTGCCGTTGCCGTTGGCCGCCCGTGAAGATGACGATGGTTCCGAGATTCCTGCGGCGAAACGTGCGCGCTTCTGACTTGCTGCGGCAGTGCTTGATCCAGGCTGCTTCCTCTTCTGCGAAATCATCTTGTCTGCTTGATCCTCCAAGCATTAGAAGCAGGAGTCGTGGTTGCATGTGTTAGGACTCAGACAAGGAGTAGTGGGAAAAATTGGAATAGCTGATGTTAAGCCGGCCATATAAGACAGGGCATTCATCCGGAAATTTGAGCCAATTTCCGCAACTTTTCCGAACATTAATTATCAATTATTCTCATCTCCCATTAATCAATATTCATTTCAAGAGTTTTATAACAGGATGGGTCAGTATGTATTTTGCATTAGTCACAGGATAGGTCACCTGCAAAATAATATCACAGGATGGGCCGCGTCAAAATTTAAATTTTCCTTCACTTCATGTTCATTGACAATTTGACATTTGACTTTTGAGGCATTCAACTAATTATAGTGACCTTGACTGAAGATCAAGAGTCTTCCCCAGACTTCTGTGACCTTCGAAAGAAGAATAGAAGCGCAGTGAATCGGCTTTTTGGTGCGAGGCAACATCAGGATGGCTGCGCCACCCTTCAATTGCCCCCGAGAAGTGATTGTGATGCTTTGTGGTAATTCTGATTTCTCTCTCGTCATAGTGACCTGGTCCTTGACCAGAGTCTTCCCAGACTTTCGTGATCTTCTGAGACCCCTCCACGTGCCCCGGATAAACGTTCCAACATTTCTCATATTACAATACAAATTATTTTATTCGCGAAATGGAAGCGGAGATTGCGCGGGTTACCGGATCCCTCATAACCCCTGTTTAAGCCGACGTTCTTTCCCAGAGGAAGGGGGAAGGGGAGTCTTCGACGACTTGAACAGGAAAGAATCACGCCCCATGGCATCCTCAATACCCGGCCCCCCAATCGACTTGTTCGGAGTGCTGCCTGCCAAACTCTTCTCGCTTCCCATGCGTTCAGGGTGTGCTGCCTCCTCTCTGGTGAGTTTCTACTGTATGATCACTTCTCCGGCTAGTACGCGCAAATATATCACTGCGTTTCCCAACCATGTCTGACCGTCTACCTCCGCAGTATGACTGACCTTCGACTCGTTGGGGTTGTTCTGTATTGTTGCATATCTACGTGCTGATCGCTGACCGGGTTCCCGGATCCCTTTCCATACCTCACAGCTCAACGTTTAGGACTTTTGACCCTACAACCTTAAGAGCCACTTGTTGACCTGCTTTTAGTTCTCGTCTCTCTCTCTCTCTTCTCTTTATACAAGCAGGCCGGGCGTTCAGGATTATTCCGCAAGGCTGGAAGCGAGGGGGCAAGGAGGACGATGCTCCGGGCAGCCGGCCATAACAACAGCGGAGCAACGATGTCGAGGAAGACGAAGATGACGTCGACGACGACACGACTCCTTCCTGCTGCTGTCGATTCGGCGAAGATGAGGTTACAGTCGGACATGTATCGAATGAGTGCACGGGTCGCGGAAGGCACAGCGAAGCTGGTGGCCAGTCTGATTACTTATCCACACGAAGTGAGTGGTTGGAACCGCATACATACTCATGGAGCGTGCACCGCGGTTGACTGAGCCAATCTTTTTTTTGTGACAGGTCCTCTGGACAAGATTGCGGCAAGAAGCCCTTGCAGAGTCGCGGACAACGGCTCCAATCTTGATATTGCAGCGGTAGATCTCTGCAACCGGCGGGTGACGCTGTCCCTGTTCGTTCTAAACTTCGCGTCCTAAGCAAAGGAAGGACCGCCGACCTCAATCTTCTTGTCGCACAGCGGGTCTCCCTCCTACTTCTACTTCACCCTCACCACCACAACCGTCGTCACCGCCCAATCCTCCAGTGGCGAGTTTGACGTGCCTTTCGCAGAACAACGACACTTCCGCACGAGCAGTGAGAGGAATCCCTTCTTGCCGCAGCAGGCATCGACGACTCCCACGTACTCACTTCTCAGCGGCCCACCACACTGTTCGCCCGCATCCGTCCCGCCAAGGCCCGTATCGATCAGTCGATTTCCCTTGTGAGTAACCGCTCTTATGCACGGACACATCGAACTCCTATGCTGAATTCATATGCAGTTATCCGTTTGTTCTAGCCACAAGGTGAGAGTTCTGGCTCAGTACCCAGTTAAGTCAGGCTTGCTCACGTTTCAGCAGATCTTAAACATGTCGGACATCCACGATCTGTATGGTTACCGTCCCCGCGGGTGGAAGGCAAGCTGTTCAGGTGGTACTCGGGTTGTGGCAAACCCCCTCGCAAGCCAGTCCAGCGGGACTCAATTGGGGAACCCGGTGATTCTCCCGCCAACCCCATCATCATCGACGACGAGCCAGGCGACACTGCGGCGAACCCCATCGTCGTTGATTAGGACATAGTGTCATTTCGACAACCGCCGGAGCGAACGGTAGTGATGCTGTTGAAGACGTCTGCGCAATGATCATCGGCAGTTGCGTCAATGAAACCCTTTCTCTTACATCAATAGGAAACCTAGAACAAGCTAATCCTGAAGTGACACATGTGAGAAGGTCAAGGAGGGATTGAAATGGATTGCATGTGATGGTGATTTGAGTGGGTCTTTCTTAAAGAAGGGGTTGGAAGGAAGTCTTCAGAACGGCGCCAAGCTGTGTTGATATAACAGATGCTGAAGGTGTTTGAGTCACGTTTAGCCATCGTGGCGTACTCGCTTACCAGCGCGTTGGGAAGGAGTGGGCGTGACTGGTCGAGGCACAGCCGCGGGAACCTTGGAACCGTCATCGCTGGGATTCATGTCCTGCCCTTTTGACGCAGCTGGCTCCGGGGTGCTGGGGGTTGTAGTCGCCGGGGCTTGTCGAGCTGCTCTCGCCTGCCGAATGCGCTCTGCTCGGTCGTCCGTGGTGGAAGACACGACGCCCAAAGCTTGGAGAAGTGGGGTTGGGGCGGGACCGAGGAGGGAGATTCGCGTAAGGGCGGTTTCGAAGGTGGGACCACCAGTTTCCTTGATGATGGTGCAGTCGAAGCTAATCAGATTTCGAGGGCCAGGGGTTGTCCACACGGCGTACTTGGGCGTTTCGGGGAACGCCGCATTGATTGTCCACGTCTGCCATTGATGCGTCTTGTTCAGGTAGGTTTGACCTTTGATCACGACTGACTTGCGATCCGCCGAAGTTGTGTGTATAACCCCGATTCCGGTCAAGGATACGGGGCCCGGTGGGAGGGTGGCTCCGCCTTCAGATCCTAAGGTAGAGATGGAGAGAGAAGGTGTTGGCAAAAGGGTAAGATGCAGCTCGCAATTGAACTTACCATCAAGTTCATCCGGAATTTGTCGCAGGCCACTGATATCAGGCAATCCGAGGCGTAGCGGATGGGTGGCGAAGGGAACGTTCACGAGGATGTAAACCCCCTGTTCCGGGACGTCGCGAGCCCAACAGTTGAGGGCGACCTTGTGAATTTGCCCATGGGCGTCGTCGAATGTGCAATCAATGTCGTGCACACAGTTTTCCGATTTCGCTGCACCCAGGATGATGTCCGCCGACAGGGCCAAGTGGGTGACCCACTTTGTGTTCTTGGTCGCAGAATTGGCTGAAGGGGATGAGGACATGGCGAAGGTGAAGGAATGCAGGGATGCGGATGTTGGTGGACCAGGAGGTCGGCGCATTTATAGGCCAGCTAGGACTTGTCCTACCACTGGAAGGGTCCGGAGGGGCGAAGCGCGTGTTACGAGGTCATCGGAGAGTAGGATGATGCTGAAGTTCGCAGCCGGATAGCAGTTGAGGGTGAAGACGAAGCCAGTATCAGCACTGTTTCGGGCGGGGCGTATTGCGCACCCACAGCTCAACCCCACGAAACAACGGTGGGAAGCGTCTTGGACATTGATGTAAAACGCACTTGCTGGACCATGACGGAGGGACTGCTCAACCTCGACGTACACGGGTAGTGTCAAGGCACTGAACCTCAGGTCGGGTCTGCAGAACGTCCATAGTCGAGCGTCAAGGTCGGAGAAGGAACGCCTTAACCCGCAGATAGAGAAAGTGGAGCAGCGGGTGGGGTGTTGATGGTAGGAGCAAGTGAGAGCAGCAATCGGGATGGGTAGGAAGACATCATGGGGAAATGAAGGTTGAGTAAAATGTGACGAAGAGCGGGGAGCGCAGGAGAAGAAATCGGTAGGGATTTGGCCAAGAGGTACCGCAGCAGGCCACCGCAACAAGTAAAAAGAGATGATGGGGAAAGGAGAGAGGGGAAAGAGGCCAAGAGGTAGGAAGCGCGGGGAGTGCAGGGAAAAGAATGGTAGACGACTTGACCAAGAGTTGGCACAGCAAGCCAGTGCAGTAGCAAGAAAACATCATGGGGAAACGAGGGAGGGGAACACCGCCCAAGAAGCAGGAAGCGCGGGGAATGCAGGCCAAGAATGGTACACGACTTGACCAAGAGTTGGCACAGCAAGCCAGTGCAGCAGCAAGAAAAGATTATGGGGAAACGAGGGAGGGGAGTGGGGAAGACAGGTTAAGAGACAGGAAGCGCAGGCGCGCGGGGAGCGCACGAATAAAAAAAAAAAAAAAAAAAAAAAAAAAAAAAAAAAAGACGATATACGACCTGGCCAAGAGGGGCCGCAGCAAGCCATTGGGAGGAGGAAGAATAGCTCATGCTGGGGAAATGGGGAGGGAGAGAGATGCCCAGCTCTTTTTTTCTACCTTCCAGCGTTCCAGGGTTCCACAGCCGTCCAGTCAGCTCGGCCAGCAGTCCGAATGAAGACGAGGATACCAGGGGGAGGTGAGGGATGTGGAAATGAGAGGTGAGAGAAGGAGTGGTCCATGCAATGAGAACCTGCAGAGTTGATATCATCAGGAAGCCCCTCAACAACAATTCACTGACTATGTTGCCCTCTTCTCCACTCTTCCTGTATCGTAACGGTAGCAAGTCCTAGCGGGTAAGACTCTGAAAGGGTGTCGTCGACTGACCCGTACGACATGCACCTATATTTCGAAGGGCGCATCGACTTCACACCTTCGAATCCCACTGAGATTGGTCTCGTTGCTATTTGATCGCCAAGCGTAATACTTCTCATGCGGCCATAGCCTCGAGTAGTTGTTTCCCGCCAGTGTCCCTGCCAATCCGACCAGGCTTCGATGATGTCCACATATGCCATCTTCTTTGGAAGGGATCGAGTGTGAGGAAAGATTCTGCATGGACAGGGGCAGCAGGTACGGAGTCGATGAGCGCTTCAGTAGAAAAAGAAGGAGCGTCAATGAGAAGGGGTCAACAGTTACGCAACGAGGATCAAACTCACTGAAGCATTGACCCTTAATCGAACACGCCAGGCATCAGAAGATAGCCTAGGTCGACGAAGATGGTACCGATCTTGAGACGTTGAACCCTCGACCAGGTGGTCGCGTAAGGAGCAAGGTGGGCGAACAATGCTCGCGCCAGCATCAGAACATCCCTCGAATCCATTGGATCAACGTCGTAAAGGTAGCTGTGATCCTCGTCGGAACTGTCGTCCATGTCGCTGATGGCGGTGGAACCCTCGGAGGGTGCTTCTGAAGGAGTGCCACCACGAGAGACGTGTGGAACGGAATCCAGCGTATCCTTCCGCTTGGTGGGAATTGAAGGTTGCCGAGTTATCTCCCGCTTGGCGGGATCCGAAGAATGGCTCGCCCTTGGCACGGTGGGAATCGGAGGTTCCTGGGTCGCGTTGGGCTGGGTGGGCCCCGGGGTTCATCGTGTGCCTCAGCGTTGGTGGGAACGTCAGGATGCTGCTCCGGTGCGTCCATGACGTCAAAAGTCTGGAAGAAGGGCTGGAAGATACTGAAAGAAGGGAAGGCAGTGGTGCGATAAGGAGTGGAGCGGAGAAAAGGCGAAGAACGGGTGGGAAGGGTCAGTGCAGGTACGCGCGGGTGAGATTATGGGACGTACTTATACGTACGTGGGAAGACACCGAAGCCGCACATGACCGCAGGACGTTTTCCTTATCGATGTTGGAGATGGCGAGACAGAGGAAATGAACGTCTGTAACGAGAGACCGCTCTGAGAGACCGATATGAGGTACGATTGAGAACCCTGGGAAAGGCATGGTGCATGATGGGGGACCAGTGAGGCTCACAAGGGTATGGGATGCAGCCGGGGCAATGGCCCCGAGGAAATGGTGTAATAGTGATCAGAAGCAGGAAGAGTCAGAACCGAAGCAGCCGCGGGGATCCCCAAAGGCTGGGGTCGGGAACATCTCAAACTTGATGGACAAGGTCGCCGAATGAGCTCGTTGGCATTAGGGCAGGGTTGCAACAGGCTGGAAAGACCCGGCAACGGGGTACATCCCAGAAGAGGGTACAAGGTCGGTGAGGCAACAGCGGCGAGTCGGAAGAGGACAGATCACGGGCGGAATCGTCATGCGATCGCTACGAATGGTTTCCGGCGACATTCATAAAGGAATTCCAGGCCATTGGATCTGTAAACACGAGGCAAGGCTGCCGTCAGTCAGTGTTGAAGACGAAGACGTGTCCGTATGTACTTACCCGTGTTTGGCATACCTTCGAACATGCAATTGCCCGAAGGATTGGAAGAGGCAGGGAGTTGGCCAGCTGAAGGTGAGTTGATGTCGAAATGGTGGCGGGGTGGGGGCGTCGATGGAGGACCTGGGGCGACTGGCAAAGTGAAGTCTGCATGGAAGGCGAAGTTGTTGTGTTGAGAAGGATGACCGAAGCTAGGGGCCTGGGGGATCGGAGATTGTTGATGGAATTGAGAGTAGAACGGGGCCGAGGGGGATTGCTGTTGCGTTGGGGAGCGGTGATAGGGATTGGATTGAGACTGACGTTGACTCTTGCCTTGACCCACACTACTTTGGCGGTCCATAGATCGAAGGGGGGAGGCGTGGACGGAATCGGAGGACGCATCGCGGGACGGCATGGAAAGGGCTTGCGCCAGCTTTCCTAGAATGCTGAGGATGTGGGCACTGTTCTGAACAGGGGGGGCCTCAGGGGTAGCAGCGTCACTTCCCAAGGTGGCCGGGTCGCCTCCTAAGGCGGCGAATATGGCTTCAAACTTGCCATCCGAAGTTGGCGGGCGAGGAATGACGGGGGATTGTTGAGCACCGATGCGGGCGGCCTGCTGCAATAATTGCATAAGCTGAGGTAGTGTCAAGGTGATTGTATCCATATGGAAGGGACGAGTCGGGCTCGGAGTGGAAGCGAGAATTTCGGTGAAAGTAAGGGGAGAATGTAAGCCATTGAGAAAGGTGATGTCTAAGGATGCTGTGTATATATATCCATTCTTTGGCCCAGTACACCGTACACCAGTGCTTGAAGAAAAAAAAGAAGAAGCAGAAGGAGAAGATGAACGAGGAAAGCGGAGAAATAAGAACAGGGCAGTAGCGCAGTAGCGCAACAGCATAAGAGCAGAATAGCAAGTAGAATAGCAGTTAGCAGAACAGAGCGAAATGCGAAAATCAAATGTGCAAAAAAAAACTCAGAGAAAGTTGAAACGCTGCAATGACGCTGGTGTAACGCTGGAGTTACGGACCAGCGTCTGACCAGCGTCTGTCACTCAATTTTTTATAGAACTCCAGCGTCAACGCAGCGTTCGTCGACGCGGTGGACACGATTTGGGCGTCGACGGACGCTGCTCTGACGCTGCCCCGACACGACTGTACGACAAGATAGAAAGAAATGAAAACCAAAAATATATGACCGCACTGCGACTCGAACCACGGTCCTTGTGGATCCACTGCTTGGGTGGGGAGTGGAGTTACATACCAACTGAGCTACGATAACATTTTACCACGGAAAACATTTCCAGCACACAAATATATACCACTGAAAATGTTCCAGTACCACAACATCCCACCTTCCTCCCTCTCACACCTCTCATGCTCCCCTTCCCTTCAGACGCGTGTCCCCTATGAGCAGCATGCTCGCACTGACTGTATGACTGTCACGATGATTTATTTTGTACAAAAACTATTGTGCCGCGTTTGAGCAGCGTCGATCGACGCTGCTCACTTGGCGAAGCTTTTCGAAAAACAAAACGTCAGAAAAATAAAAAAGAAGAATGGTGGTGAAATTTAGAAGCAGCGTTAAGGCAGCGTCGAAGCAGCGTCGAGCGCGAGTCTCATTTCGTCCTCAGCGTCTGAGCAGCGTTTCTGCCGCGTCGACAGCGTTTTCACAGCGTTAAACCAGCGTATTCACTTTTCCTGAGAAAAAAAAAGAAAGAAGAAAAGAAAAAGAAAAAACGCCAGCGGGCAGCGGCGCAGCGGGCCGCAGGGGTAATGGCATGCATAGTCTTGGGATGTATGTGTTGCACATGAATGCCGTAATATAAAGAGCAATTGGCATATTCCACCCATCTACGAGTTCGCAAGAGGCCAATCATGCACACTTATGCGGTTTTTATTATTGTTCTCTTATTCCAAGAACTATCATGCATATGTGGGGTGTCTGAGTGTGAACCAGTTCAGGCAGGCTTGAGGCTGCTTGCGGGCTGAGCGCTGAGCGCTGAGCGCAGGAGGGCATTGAGGATGATTATTAATGATTGATCGTACATATGTAGTTGATCCCCACATAATATTTCAGGCATCAGGCATACATCAGGCATCAGGCATCAGGCATCAGGAACGAGATCTGAGATATGAGAGATGAGAGAAGAGAATACATAGAAATTTGAGATATGAGATGCCTCCAGAATAGCAAAGCATGTTAGCCCCGCATTCTTCCATGAGGAATGAGGCAACGCCAGCAGTCCCACGCCACCACAAACCAAAGTTGACCAGTAAAGGTCGAAGAGTGGGGTTATCGTCGCCATTCTCTCCTTCGCGTGAGGACAGCATGAGAGGCCAGAGTGTGCTGTCGAATCGGGGGGACGTTGGTGAGGGAGGTAGCCAAACGAACTCCAGGGCCTTATGAGGGAGTGAGGTCGAATGAGTAGTGAGTGGAGTGGTCGAGAACGCTGTGGCCGCAAGATCATCGACCCTACACTAACATGGCCTTGGTTTCCGACAACCTACTGCAGCGCGCGGTTGCGTTCAGTCATGAGCGCTGGCAGCGGCAACTCGACACACGAGGCAAGGTCATGCCGTCGGTGGCACCACCCCTTTCGTCAATCATGCAGTTCAGGTGGACACCCCCTCAACTTGATGCCGAAGTCATTACCCAACACAACAGCGACGTAGCGGCCTTGAATCCAAAGGAATGGCATCATCATCTACTCGGCCTCAGTCGCGACGTTCACAGAGAGTACGAAAAGGCCCTCGATTTCGATTCGGATGTCTTCCACTTCGCCCGTCCAAACGCGGAAGATATCCCGGGCGAGAAGATGTTCGACGAGTATCGCAGCACCACGTACGAGCTGGCAACATTTGAAACGTTCCAAAGGCGCTTTGAACTTCTCACGAAAGGTGTATTGGCAGGCCTCACCTTCCAGAACGCGGTGGTGGCTGGAGGAATAGTGCTTGCTTGTCTGTTGCACCAAGCTGGCAATTCCGACAAGTATAGTGGCTCTGATGTCGAGTGAGTCGACTCAAGGCGAGCCGCATTTCTTCCGATTGCTGATCAATCTACTCAGTATCTTCCTCTTGGGAGATACTCCTCACGAAGGGATCGCGCAAGCTCGTCGGATCGAAGAGACATTGAAGTCGAATGTTCCTAACTTCAGCAGCACGTATGGCGTTAAAAGAACGATCAACACTATCACGTTTAGGCCCACACCGGCAGCGGTGGTCGACGGTTACCGAAGCGTTCAAATCGTTACGACTCTGTATTCCAATGTCGCGCACGTCATCTCCTTGTTCGACCTTGGGCCCGTATCGGTCGCTTACGACGGGGAGGAAGTATGGTTCAGCCCTCGCGCCTTGTGGTCGATATCAACGGCATACACCCACATGACAGATGCTATTCGTGGCAGCTCGGCATCACGCATACTCAAGTACGTTCCTCGCCTTATGTACCGTCTTGCTTTCTCACTCACCTACACGGATCCTTTGCAGATACTCTCAGCGTGGATTCGGTCTCTATTTCCAAGATGGCGAATCTGGGAACGGCATCCGGCACATGATTGGTAAACAGGCCGACCATGTCATGGCCAACGTGGTCGACATGAAGGTCGCATTCGGGGTATCAAAACTCCAGCCACACATGTTTGGACACCTGTTGCGTTGGGTGGAGGAGGGCCAGGAGCAGCAGTGGACACATTCTGGCATTGCGCTTGCCCGGCTAGCCACAGTGTGGGCCCTAGCCTGCGGAAACCCTGAAGCAGAGGAGGCGGTGATCCGCAACGTGCACAGTAGCGGAGCATTATATGGTTTATACTGCGAGTGAGTGCAGCGATGACCACAGTTCCACTGCATGCCGTGTATTGACCAAGCTCTCTGCGTAGTCCCACATCCATGACAAGTGCAGACGAGGTGGAAAAGAATGCGGAAGCCCTATCAAAGATGGTGAGTAGTTGTACGATCATCCGCGTGCCCAAGGCCGGGAGCTAAAGGGCTGCATCTTTCCAGGGCCTGCTGCCCCACGCGGAGTTGCACTACGGGATTGCGGAAAAGCTAGGTATTGCAGGTGGACTCGTCCAACACTATCCATCCCTCGACGAAGCTATCTCGGCGCGTATGCGGGTGAACGTGGTAAGTCGGCACGTATCGAGAGATGTCCTTGAATATTAGTGACCCATTTGATGTTCGCAGATTCTTCCGATTGGATTTTGCGATGCGATGAACCAGGTATCGCCGAAATCAGTGAAGAGGATCGATCCGATTGCGACGTGCACAGATGAAGCGGGAAACGCCTTCGAACTGTGCGTCTGGATAGTCTCCCTCAATGGCGACTGGATCACAACTTCACAGGGACCTGCGACGGGCCTAGTCCGATTCCTGAAGAAGGCAGCGGCGTTGACGAGCTGGGCAATCGACACGGTCGACTCAGGTGCCCCTTGGAAGTGCATCAAGTATGGGAAGACGTTGCTATCCATCATGGAGAACGACATCGACGCAGCATTCATTGATGCTGACCATTTCTACAAATGGTTGGAATCTAAAGCTTAGACATCTCTTTTCTCATAGCTTGTAGTTCGCATTCATCATCGTGTGTTAGAGTCGAGAAATTGATCCGCAAGGCCTGATGAAAAGGCATTACGGGTTAACGGGTTGCCGTCCGTCCGTCGCATGATTTCGTAAGAGAAGAAGACTTAGAAGGCGACCACAATCAATCAGTCAGGAAGAATGAGATGCTTAGTGGCGTGAGAAACCTTCAAATTTCGGCGTTCCGGAGTGCCCAATAGCGTACAAATTCCCCAATGGTGTGGTGTGCCTCTGCAGAGTACTTCCGATACATGTAGGACTGTTTATACTTGTCGCTGCGCAGAAACGCAAGCAGAAGGTTTGCTCCATCCCTCAGATCATCTTCCGAGAACCCAGATGCTGACACGAAGGGCGTGTCCCACCCCTTGCTCCTCATTCTCCGAGCGACCAAAACTGCCGCGGAGGCCAGCTCCTTGGGGTACCATGCGGCAAAACATGCTTGAGAGATGGTCGTGTCGACGATGACGAGTGCGATCCGCAAAGAGAAAGGTTCGAAGCCGTTTGCACTGCGATACGCCCGACCCAAAAAGGGGGAGGGACGTATCCACTTAGTCGGTAGTCCAGAGTGACTAGGATCCGAGCTTCTTCGTCGATCATACGTCTACGTGTGCGGCCTCGATCGTCGATAAACCGAGCGAAGTGACGGAGTTGGTAGTCGTGCACGCCGAGCTGCCCTTCCACCTTGGTCGCGAGCCAAAGGCTTGTTAAGCCAGAGTGGTACGGACTAGTTGTTGGACCGGCTCCAGACGAAATAAATCGATGGAAGATGTTCGCCGCCAACCAAAGGATGTCCATTTGCAGCGAAAGTCGCCCGTGTACCTTAGCAACCCATTCGATCACCTTCATTCGCTTTTCCCTATCATGAAATAGGACGTTAATGGGAACATTCACGTATTCGAACGGTCACAGCAGAACTCACCAGGTTATCGTCGCTCGATTCAGTACTGCAGTAGCTGACGATGGAAAGAGCGACTCTTGAGCGGCGAGGTTGTTGAAAAGGATTTGATCCATGTAAAAGCAGTAAAGGCTGGCCGCTGAGGGGAAAGGATGTTGCGATTGGTATGGGGGGAGGTAGGTCGGTAACGTGTTTGTGCCTGATGGTGTAGAGCGGAAACGTGTCTAGGTTGATTCCGTTCTCGAAGACCTTGTAACGTTGTCGGCGACCAGGGGGAGAACCGAGTTGGGAGATGATGCACCGTGGAAGTTGGATCCGAGCGGTAAAGATAGAGATGCCGAGTTGGCTAGAACAGGTCGTCGGTATGATCCCCTGTATGCGCCTGTTCGATTTCGAGGATGGTCGTTCGAGGGTATGATTCACTGAGGCTAAAACGACTGTTTGCCCTGCGGAGAAGATGGGGTCGATGTCAGGGTCTGATGATATGCAGATGCGGAAGGAGAGAGGGTCGTGGACCTGGTCCTTGACGATGTCAAGGATGTCATCGACTTATCAAGCTAAGGTCGAGAATGTTCAGTCAAGTGAAGGTAAATGCCAAACGGAAAACGTAGTGACACTGGCTGTACTCGCAACAGGCGAAGACGAGGACATGGTCCTTGGAAAGTGACGAAGTTGCACACTTGCACGTCTATTACGGTGCGACGATTGTACTGGTATCATTCCTGAGCTTCCTCCTGGGTATCGGCCACCATGTGGAGGAGGATGCAAATGGCCTTCACGATATTCTCCTTCGTTTGGGCGTAGGTTCCAATTCGGTGTTCGCCTCAACTGCAGATCGAGTGGCACCCAGACGCCAAGTTTGCGTCGAGTGTCGATCGGACGTTGCAGTTGCTAACAACTCGAGCCGGTTCAGCTCTGCCCTTAACGAGGGAGGGAGGCGCGGGGTGTTGAGTTGTGCAGTCTTGACTTCTGCGATTAGATGAATGTCCTCTCGTCGGGTCGCCCGTGATGCTGCGACGTATGCTGGAAACCCTCCTTGACGCAGATCGACGACGACTCCACTCTTGCAAGTAATGCCCTGTGCAGAATGAACAGTCATGGCAAACCCCGGTTGTAGAGGCAGCTGGCGTCGAGAAATCCGACGTACTGATGTAGCGTCCTCGTGGAGTGCAAACGTGAATGTCGATGAGGTCGGGTAGACGGGAAGGCATCCTTTCTCCAAGCCTGTCAACGACCAAGTGGCCGAACTGTCGAACTGGATTATCGCCCCCACTGGAGTCGTCAGACCATGTCTGTCCTCGATGAGGTGCCAACCGATTATTGTTCCGAAGGCTCCGTTCGTCACGCCCAACGCGACGCTTTTGTTGGGACCTCGGTAAATCACCGGCATGCCGATGTAGAGTGGGATCCGGCCCATTCCAACCTTCGTATCTCCCTGGCCATTGTAGCAGAGTAAGGAAGCACGAGTTCTGTTGTCCATTGGAACGTCGGTGGAATCGATGGCGTGACTTATGACCAGATGACGATGGGCCGATGCCGCTTGGGAAGCTGCTTTTCGTTCGTTAAGAGCCCTCACAGTCCGATTTGTGGAAGCCAACACGATCATGTCCTGCCTGTTGCCTTCTCCGTCGGTGGAATTCGGTCCCGGTCGCATCACGTTGCCGTTAAATAGGGCAGTGTCGGCGTCCGTACAATCGCGCGTCCGAAGCCTGGTCAATGCCGCAGCCATTTCAGGATCCGACATGCGCATCTGCTGAGTGAATTCGACAACTTCGTCGACGTACAACCAGCTCAACCGACCTAGTCCCACTTTAGTCCTGACTTCGCCCGGTTGGGATGATCTTGATTCGGTTGTGTAAAGGGGGCGGCACCAACAGGTGGTAGTTGGCAAAGATCGCCGGCGAAGATGACGTTGATTCCTCCGAAAGGCTCGTCCAGGAGTTGCGTTGCGATACGAAGGGCTTGATCTATTTCGCCAAAGACCTCGCAGGAAGTCATCGATACCTCGTCGAAGAACAACCAGCGAACATGGGCGAAGGATGATTGAAGGAAGCGCATCCGTTTTCCTTGGTTTTCGTGTTGTGTGAGTTGAAGCTCTTCTGTGGTCATACCACGGCGGTGAACGTCGATCCCGAATGCGGCGTGCTGGGTCATGCCACCGATCGCCGAAGCCGCTTTGCCTGTCGGTGCTAAGAATTGGATCTCGTTGCCCTTCCCGAATCGATCCATCAGCTCCCGTAATAACCGGACTACGACGGTCTTTCCCGTCCCAGCTTCGCCGTGCATCAACATTCGAAGAGGTGTCGACTGTATTCCTGTTTGAATTGATAAATGCTCAGTTAAGGCGAAATTACATGGGATGCATTAAACGTACCATGCATTTGTTCGAAGAAGCGGCGCCCTGCTATGTTAAAGGCCAAACTTTGCGATGTCGTCAGGCCTCGCTCAGTAACGAGAGCCGCTAATAGGTCGTGTGGTTGTCGATCGCGCCAATGAAGTCGTTCTGTTGCAGGGGCGGCAGAATCCTGGAAAGTTGCCGTGCGATCCAGGGTGGTGATGTCGCGGTTGTCATCGTCGTCGAACATTAACTGATCAGCAAGAATGCCATGGGAAGCGGTGGGGATTGAAAGATCAGCCTTCGCTTTCGCCTCTAATACGCTCTGTTCGGAAGCCCACGTACGTCGATTTGACCGAGAGAAGTTGGTGGTCGATCCTGAGGGGGTTTCCGCAGATGAGGCCTCATTGGTGTGCACCTTGAACCAACCCCCTTGTTCCAAAGTCGATGCAAACTTCAGAGTCTCGGCTGAAGATTGTTGGCGATTTGTCTGCAGGGATTCTACGTCCACGTCTGCTGTGCAATTGTCATACCCAGCGCCCATCGCAGCCACCTTTGCGTCCACTCGCATAGATGTCCGGGCTTCTGCTTTACGCCTCCGTAACTGGTCCGCGTCGCGGGCGTCGTCGCATTCTGACAAGGCGGCCCAATTGTTGATGACTTGTTTGGCTCGAGAATCGAAAGTCGTGCGGGCGAATGCAACTTCCCAATGCTCAGTGTCGAGCTTCAAGGGATTCGAGATGCTGAAGGGAATAAAGTGTGCCATCATCACCGAACAGTACGCGTCACCGTGCTCAGCGCTTCCGTCTGATCGAGGAAACGAAGCCCCCACTGCGCGGGGATCCCTTGTGAACGTAGAGGAGCATACCGATGCAAATGCGTCTTGCAATTGGGGTGCTTGACGTCTAATGCGTGGTGATTCTTGTTGCGGACCTTCGGAATCCGGATAAGGCAGACGTACTGCACAAAGTCGTAAAAGGACAGACTGGCCAAGGTCGGGCCACGGAACAGGTAGTCTTGAACTTGATGGGCCAGACCGTGATGATTGAGTGTAATCATGCCATCGGGGCTGTACTCTTCTCCCGTACGCGTGCTGAGGATTGGCTCTGAAACATCGACGTCCATTTGATGAACTGTAGGGTCCTGTGCAGAGTCGGGGTTGGTTCCAGTGACATCGACGTCCATTTGATGAACTCCCGGGTCCCGTGCAGAGTCGGTGGTGGTTCCTTTTTCGATAACGTCGCTCCCGTCCCGAGGGTACCCGTACATGTGATGGACGGTCTTCGCCAGCTGTCCGCTCAGCATTGGGGTAGTCTTGTGGCTTTGCTCAGTGTCCCCTAATTCTCGAACGTATGTTGCGGCCTGTTGGGCGTGGACTTGACGCTCCCGACCAAACTGCATAACGCACTTGGAAAGCAGAGAACGAGTGTCGAAAACGCCATCGGTTTCCGATCCTAATCTCTCGTAGACGGTGTTGATCATAGAGATTTGGTTCGCCGGCGTCTCTTCCGATTTGGTCGTGTACGACGTGATGTAACTGGCAGCGGCGGCCCCGCTTTTCCCACTTTGAACTGCCTTTAGATCGTGATTGTGGCGGGTGGCGACTAGTAAGGCGGGATTATGCCAGTTGATGAGAGGGTGCTGAACGCGAAGATTGATCGAGTTACTGTCCAGGTCAAAGGACGACTCGGCGACTACTTCATGTGGAAAGAGGAAACGGCATGATTGTCGGCCTCCTTTAAAGCAGGTGAAAGTGCACCGGTGTCGCTGAACCTCGTGCGCCAAAAGGGAATGGTCCACCTCGAATTGGTCCAAATAATCCGGATCAGAGGAGGAAGGGGGACGTTCTTGCCTGGGTTTCCGTCCTGTAGGCTGCGGTCCTTCTTGTTTGTCGACGCTGCCTGGGTAACCGTGACTGAGGAGCTCGTCGAAGAATTGCAGATATCGAGTCTGGAACTCTTCGTCAGATTGCATTCGAGCGCGCAAGACGGAGGGATTCAAGCCTCCCTCTAGCCATACCAAAGTATGGCAGTGCAATTGTCCGCGCATGCTGTGCTCTTTAACGAGGTAGAAAGCTGACAGACGTCCGAATATCCCACCCTCGGGCGTGGACTTCTTCTTCCGGATGTCCCAACCGAGCAGATATTGGAAGACCGCATTGATGTGGAAATGGAAGTAGTCGCTGGCCGCCACGGGATCATCAGCAACCCTTGAAGCGCGCACTTTAGACGAGGGGAGCGTCGGCATTTTGGTATCGAGGGTGATAGTCCGATCACCGAAAAAGATCTGGAATACCGGGGAATGACTTGGACCCGGGTTGAGAGTGAGGAAGAGTTGAAAGATGCCGAACTTGCCGATGTAAGCGCGAATGTCGGCACGCGCTCGAGTCATTACCGCCTTGGACCCAGGGACGTTTGCGGACACCAACTCGCATTTCTTCAACAGGGAGAAAATCTGGACTTCGTCGCCAGACAGGGTTGACAATGCACCGCCTCGAGCAACATGATCGGCGACCCGTTGCACCACTGCTGGATTCAGGGTGTGGAGCAAAGTAGAAAATCGTTCGAAATCTCCGGACTGGCACATTAGTCGGGATCCAAGATGAATGGCGCGGCGTTGTTTGATGTTGGCAACGACAAAGACGTAAGACCAATGTCGACGAAAGTCCGGTTCCGATAAATCCAGGTGATATTTGGCTTGATGTCCAAATGAGAGTGGCGTCCGACGTTCCTTGTTCTCAAAGCCTCCCGTTCCCCAAGGAAATAGCGTCGGGAACATTCCGGGAAATAGATCGGGATTGTTGTAGTCTGCAACGAATGTTGACCCATGTCGGATGATTAGATCTGGACGCTCGGTCCCCGTAGCATTTGCCAATGCTGCACTCGAACGGACGTGAGCCGGAACGCCACTGCCGTTGATGTCTAAGAGACCTTGATGCTCGAGGAACGTGCGTGGTTCAGGATCGTACTCGTCGTCGTCTCCCAGCTCGGCGGGGTGAAGGTCCAGTCCGGCGGTTTCCTTTGAGAACAGATTTGGTACGTCGTCATGCGATTGAAACATAACATGCCGCATGATAAGTTCGGGAACGTCATCTTCAGGAAGGGACTGGATTGCAGCCTTGTCAACCGAGACTTGAGGATATCCCTTGCAATGTTCCTTGAGGTAAAGCAAAAGATCCTGTACTTTGTTCCTCCGGACCTTGAAAACGCTGCGTAGGTCTTGGATGCGAGGTTTGCGAGGTCCGATCACAATACAACTGAGGAGGACGGCGTTTCCATCGACTGCCCACGGTAACTTGGCAGCGGTTGATACGGTGTTCAGTGGGAAGGAGCAAGCGTGTCCCTTCATTACGCGTTGCCGCTCTTCTTCGGCACCGGGTGCGGTGAGGTCGTAGAGGCGCACGATGTAAGCGGAAGCCAAGTATTTGGCGCATAGGCGTTCCTCCAACCAGGTGATATCCTGCAGGTGTTCTGGGAGGTATCCTCTAATGTTGTCGTTGGCGAGAGCGAGGGACGGGAGTTTGGGCGGATCGGCGGTGACGGCGGAGTAGCAATCCCCGCAGACGCTCAACTCGGTGACGCCGTCGTTGACATGAACTCCCTCCTTGTGCAGAGCAATGCCATCCAAGCTCGGATCCCCATACTGAAAGTGATGTTTAGGGCGAGCCAACAAATGCGGATCGGTGATGGCGAGGATTGTGAGGTCGAGGGTGGTGGCCAGAACCCGACGGCACGCGAGGTGGCGGGCAGTGAATAGTAGATCTTGATTGAATGTACGCCGGCCACAGACTGCGCATGTGTCGTCGACGGCCAACGTGGTATGCTCCGCAAAGGCGTCCATGCACCGATCGATAGTAGTCGAAGGGATGAGCTCTGGCCAAGAGGATGATTCTGATAATTCGAAGATAAGAGATTGCACACGGGGACACCGCAACGAGGGAACTACATACCTGCCGAAGAGTCTTCTTCACATGCTGGACATCGACAATGATAAGATCCGTGTTAGCGACCAAGGATGTGGGTTGATCTGAAGTGAGGGTGCTCACCAATCGTGTCTGCGCCTACTGGCTGTGTCTCTGCTGATGCGATCCCCAGCTGATGATGCGTACGCCGATAAGCGGAGCTCAAGTACGGCTGCAAAAAGGATCCAAACCGCTCCGCCATGTGTCGATGGATTGTAGGAAGGAACTGATCCAAGGACGAGATGTCGGAGATAGGCTGCCTCGCAGCTCGCTGCAGAGACGATATCTCGTCTTGCGCCATAGTGTCCAGTAGAAGCGACACTAGAGCGGGTCGGTTCATTCGACTTGCACCTTGTCGTGGACATGTGGCAACCAGGAAGTGACGCAGATGCGCAGTGGTCGACGCAACGAAAACATCTGCGGGAATCATGGATGGGAAATAGAAAGACGAGTTGAGTCAAGGTGCGAAGATGGAAGGAGTTGGAATAGCGTGCAAGTGACGAACGTACCGCGACGGCGACCGCGCTGCATCTTAAACCACAAGACGTACCTGTACACCTTCCGCGATCGAGCCTTGAAGATCAACCGTGCTCCACACGCAACGACGTTGCAGTTAGGAATGGTGGACTGCAGCAGAGTCCGAGCGGGGTTGCTGATAGAACATGCTTGGTGTTGGTCTGGGGTAGGACATTGGTGCGTCGACGACGGTGCGATGGGGGAGAAGTGGGAGCCACACAGCTGTGGAGAGACTGGCTGTGGAGAGACTCCAGGCTGGGAAGGTCAAATCGTCCGGGGTTGCTGTGGGGGACATGCTTGGTGTTGTCCTGGGCCAGAACAAAGATGGGTTGGCAATGGTGTGGGTGGGGGACGGACCTGGAGTCAGGAACTGGAGAACCAATGCGCTGAACTTCACATACACGTGTGGATAAATGAGGCGTGAAGCATGCAGCATGAAGCAGGGTTGAATCATAAGGAAGGCCGGAAAAGCGAAAGTCTTCCTTATATATTTTAATATTATTTCACACCAAATATTGACACAAAGTCGCAAACACTGAGGTAGTGACTGGCCTTGGCGCTTTGGGTGGGGAACCATGTCTTACCTTTATCCTCCAATATCCAATAATATGGGCGATAAACGGTAAAAGGGGGTTTATTATTTTTATTTGTGGGTTGACGCCGCTTGACGGCGGTCCGCACGACCGCACCTCTCCAGGAATAGTCTCCGCACATGAGTAAACGAAGAATTTTAGAGGGGCCCGCCCAACTATCCACAGAACCCGATCGTTGCGCAACGACTACAGATTATCAATGAATCAATGAAGGTCGAGCTCGAGTTATGCATGCTGGAGTATGTGTCGAGTCGGCGTATTATGTCGACAAAATAGTTATCAGAACCCTGCATTGGGCGTTGGGCTTATTATTTCGAAACGCCAATCACTAGTTAGTAGTTAGTAGTCAGTATGTTCTCGAAAAAATTGGCCTCACGTCGTAGACGCTCAACGCTCAACGCTCAACACTGGCTTCCTGGTCCTCACAACGCACTTCGTCTTTACAGCCACTGCTGACTCTCTCCCAACTCCCACATTGACTTCAGCATCTCTCCCGCTTCCGAATTCTTACACGTTTTAAAGCAGGCCTGCGTTCCCAGCAATACCCTGGATTTCACAGGAAAGCTTCGCTGGTCAAGATGTCCACAAGTGCCGGCCCACAATCGTTGTCGATGCCACCTGTGTCCGGATCTCCTGCTCAAGTCTCAACGGGAGAAGATGCGCTGCACGGGGCGTATCTGAATTCTGGCCGACTCAGCGAGGGCCTGGCTCGCCTACACAGCACATCAACTCTTTTCAAACAGACGGCAGCCAGGAACGACAGGATCACTGCAAGTTCCGCGGAAACTGTCGCCCGCGTCCTAACGGTGACTCAACAGGACGTTAACCAACTTCTCCTCTCAGTGCACAACAAGTTCCAGCATGAGTGCGACGACCTGAGGACCCGTCTCGACAAAGAGATAAACCTGGCACATACAGCGATGAAGACGCGAATGGAAAACGAATTGAAGTTTGCGAACATAGCGATCGGACGCAGACTGGAGTGGACCATTTCGACGGTGGACGCCACATTACGAGACGCTTCGGCTAGTACCCACGAAGGGGTTACGGAGGCAATCGACATTCTGGGTACGTGCGGAACGCACTTGCAACGGGACATCAATCACACGGAAAGCGACTACATGAGGAGCCTCGCGCAAGTCGTTATGGGTAACGTTCGGCAGGCCGCTCTGTGAGTGTCACGGCGATGATCCAGCTCGCCCTGCAACAATGTTGACATGATTTCTTCAACAGACCGGAAGCAATCAGGCTCGTGCTGCAATCGACAGGAGAAAACCAGAATCTTCCTCCGATATACGTTCCAAACGGCGACAACGAAAGGGGATCGTTCCTCCCTGCGAACGCGAGGGACGTCAGCTCTGCAAGTCATGCTGCCGGTGGCGACACACGCGAATGAGAAGTTTCCATGCAACCGCAAAGACTGTGACGCTCCCTATAACTTCAATTGATCACGATGATGTTCACCAACAACTGTCACATGGCGCATGAGAGTGCCGGACAATGACAGGGAAAACCGGTCCTGATTCGCTAGCATTGGAGATGTATTCACACGAGAGGCCGTGGCAAGAGGAAACAGACGCAATCCGGACGGCTCTGTGAAGAGTACTAAGCGGCGAGGATGTGGCGGGTGTTCGAGAATCCAACATCGTTCTTCCATTCTGCTGGAGACGGATGCATCAATAACGATGGGGTCAAGCGGATTTAGAAGATCGATACGTACACGAATTGGCCTGGGAATGGGAACCGTTCACGTATCAGGCGGCCTTTGGCGAAACAGGGCTGCTTCTAGAAGCATCGTGGGCTACGGTCCCCTCCTCAGCCGGTGATGGAGGTCCAGGTGCATTAGCATCCGTCAGGCACATACCGGCGAGGTCTGCTTGTAAAGCCAGCAGGACTTGCTCCTGTTCATGCCTGACCCTGAGCGCGGCCATGCGGGCCCGACGACGCGCAATGATTGCCTCCACGTCGTAGGACATGCGCTGGTGTTTGTGCGAGGTCTGTCGCATGACTGTGGAAGTGACGGAAGAGCGGGAGGTGGAACCGGACCGCATTGGTGGTGGGATGGTTTGGGCAGTGGTCCGAAGGTGTATGGAAGAGGTTGTGAAAGACTCGAAAAGGGAAAGAAGGTGAGCTCTTCCGAATGCGTGAAAACGGCAATTACCGGAGAGTGGCACGTCCACCGTCGATAACAGAAGGAAGCGGCGACCAAGACAGGCGATTCATTTCAAACGAGTATTTTAAGAACGGAACAGACGTGCACGCTTTTGAGGGCGCGGGGACAACGGGGAAGATGTCGTTGAAGAAGACGCGAGAGTAGACGATCCAGATGGGGAAAGTGTCGTTGAAGAAGGTCCGAGAGTAGATGATCCGGATGGAGAAGATGTCGTTGAGGAGCATGCAAGAGTGAATGGTTCGGATGGAGAGTTGGTTGAAGAAGGAGGGTGGGTCTGAGAAGGAGGGTGGGTCTGGTGCGGAGGGGCCAACGCTAATGCCTCCGGAATCTCTGCATCGTTAACTCCAGTTGGGGTCGTTCCCGTGAATGACGGAGAGCCGCCCTCTGGCGTAGGAGGAGGGGACCCTGAAGCCGAAAAGGGTGGCGAAACGGAGTCTTGATGCGGGTAGACCATAGGTGTGTATTCCGGCCATATGTCATCCGATTGGACGAAGGTCGTTGACGGAGACACCTGTGATTGAACCTCGCCATCGTCTAGAGGCTCACCGCTGTCGGACGAGGCGTCGCTTTGGGTGTCGTCCCCTTCCTGCTCATCATCCTCCAGTTCACTGAGGTCTGATCCTGTGCTGTCCTCATCTTCGTCTGAGTGCTCTGAATCCCATCCCATCTCCCATGCATCCGGGAATGGATAAGGGGGCGCGTTGATGGTTGGCGAGGACGTCCGTTCGTGGCGTTGGCGGCTATAAGGCTTGATGTAGGCGAGGAAGGGTAGGTTGTGGGGGCGTTCGTAATTGTGGACGACGCCAAGGTTCTGGTAGTACCACCTGTGAGGGACACCAAGAGCACGGATCCGTGTACCCGAAGGTCCGGGGCACATTATGTTGGCGATGAAGAGGTTAGGGAAATGGTTGTCCACACAATGAGGCCAATCCGAGACCGGGACGGAGGAGCGGATGCGCAACTTGTAAAGACCCAGCGCGTTGATTCTTCGGAGAAGATGAGTGTCGACTTCGGGGATTTGCAAGCTTAGCTTGTCCAAGGAGTGCATGTGCAACATAGGAAGGTCGGAGTCTGCTATGGAAGACACCTTGTGAGAGTCCGCCGCATGAATAGCGATGTCCCCTGCTTCGAGTTTAGGCATGTGCCGAAGGAGATGGTACGTCCAAATGAGGGTTGGCAAAAGGGCGTTGAAGATGTGACAAGCAAGCACAAGCTCCTTTGTGTTCCGAAGATGCGCAAAGAAGCGTTCCTGCAGTTGGCTGCTTGTCGCCCAAGTCTTGATGTTGCACCCGGGCGCGCGGATGATGAGTCGTTCAAGAGGATCCCTTGTGTGATAGGATTCGAACATCTTGTCGAGGCGGATAGTTGGACGGAGGTTCCTGTTGCTAACGGCGGCTGAGTCGACGTCGATACGAATGGTTCGAAGTCTCTTGTTCCGATCCACGATCTCGTGGACGATGTTGAGCATCTCTTGTTGAGGGGAAAGGCGAAGGTTCAACTCTTCAATGCCACAGGCCCCCATAGCGATCCGGGTGAGGATAGCAGTGGTCTGCACCAAACGAGGTCCATGAACGAGTTTCCAACCCTGAAGACTCGGCTTTGTGATGGGTTCCATTGCTCGAATGTCCAGTGATATGCAACGCAGGGTTGGGATGCGAGGGATGGTAAGAGTGTTGACGATATCTCCGAACACGGGAATTTGTAGAGCGTCCTCGCCTTGGTAGAACGTCCAATAGTCACGGTGCTTGAACAGACCATCGTAGGTACTGATATGCCAGGGAGCGTGGTCGGTGTGAACACCGTTGTGGCGAGGATAGATAAAGGTGTGGAAGTGTAATCCAATGATCACGTCGATGGCCAGTTTGAATTTGCGGGAAAGGCGTTGGAAGGGGACCGTCGCGGCAACAAACGCCTTCAAAGCCCGAGGCTCCTTAGGTCGTGCTTCAAGGAATTGCCGAAGAATGGCAAGGACCACTTCGCCAGGAAATCCTGTGTGTATATGCGGGTCAGAATTATTCTCAACCATAAAGGAGTTTAGGGACACTCACGATCAAACGAGGACGGATTCGGGTTGAAGCGCGGCATTGCGGCAGGGAAAGAGTAGTAAGAAGGTCCCTAGCCCGGGGCGTGGGTCTGTTGAGGAGGAGGGAGCGCTGTTGTGAGCTACCAACGAAGCGGGCGCGTCCTTATAGGGTGGGGAGGGGGGGGAGGGGGGGGGGGGGGTGGGCGAGGGCTCACTCACCAAAGGGAAAATAACACATGAGTTCAGGGATGGTGTATACTCAATCATGGTTGAGTACGATCGAAGTTGCTAATGGCGAAATGGTGAGTGCACGCTGCTCGAAAGGTTGAAGGGACGGAGTTGGAGGTAGGAAGAACGACGGTAAGTGGGTATTGGAAAGTGTGTGTGGGGAGGGGGGTGGTTGCGGGGATTCGAAGCGCATGGCATTGAGCAGGCGGCCGGAGGAACGAGTGTGCTGGACGTCTGGGGTTCTGACTTCTGCAATTCTGCTTCGAGTATGTAGTACGAGTAGTGCTGATATCCCGGGACTGGACAGCAGGAGCGATGCGGATATTCGTGGGTATATGTAAGTACGTAAGTATATGGAATGGAAAAGAAAAAGTTTGCCATGTGTGGCGCTTCGCGCTTGCCGCTTGGCGCCTTGACGGCGGCCCCGCATTACCTAAACAAAATCTTTCTCGCAAACCCCGCTCCAGCACCCAGTATTCAGTATTCAGTATTCAGTATTCAGGACTCGGTACTCCTAATGCGAAATGCCCAATGGCTATCCGCAGCCTTCCCCAAGAATGCGGTAGTGAATGTGAACACAAGGCGGTTCGACGCAGGCACTTCCCTGGCTGCTCGCGGGGGAGCGGGGAAAGCGCTCATGAATTTTGCATTATTTTGGAAAAGACCAGAAACCATTTCGCTGTCGCCAGTCACGTAGGAACGCGGGGGGGGGGGGGGGGGGGGGCGCGTATACCGCGTCCTTGACCAGTTCACGCCCGCTGAGCGTTGGGCACACGACGTTGAGGTGAGGCAACAGGAGATCATATCTGACACGGTGAGACGGGGGTGGGAAAGAAGACACTTATATAATGAGATGCCAATCTTGTCCACAGCGATTGCTAGCAGCCACACACCCTCCTCCCTCCCTTCATTCAGAATCCCATGACCGAGGTAGCGGAAACGACAACTCCGTTCGCCAAGTACTGGCGCCGTACGGATGTACCACATCTCACCCTCCATGACCGCATCCATTGGGTAATGCAGTGGGTATTCCACGATCCCTGCGGCGTTCTTCATGAAGGTCGACCCGCGACAATCGCGAATGCGTCTCAAGAACTGGTGTGGATCGCCAGAACGTTTGGACAGACGCCAGATCCAATCCGTCCCTCCCTTGACGAAGTTATCGCACAGACCCGACTTGACGCCGATCGACGAGCAAGGGACAATAATGTCCATCGCATCGGAAGGTCCACCTTCACGTACAAGAAACGTCGCTACGATCCGCAGTCTGGTCACGCCTCGCCAACCGCAACGCTATCCACGCCGTCCACCGAGGCACGCGATGAAACCGACGACGAGTCTATGACGAGTCATTCGGTGTCCTCTTCTGCCGCGGTTTCCGAGTATCTCCCGGCAGTATCGTCGTCCGGCACGGTCGCCGGTCACGTACCGGTAGTCGAGCCAACAAGGGACTCGAAGCGCATGGTCGATGGAGTTTCGTTGCAGACAATGGAGGACGCACGAACCTTTCGGCTTCAACAGCGCGCGTTGAGGGAGCCGGACTCGGAAGACTCGGTGTCAGAAGACTCGGTGGGCGCGGAAGAATAGGCCTTGTACGACGAGGAGCGCAGGAAACGACAGCACACCAACGTTTCCGGAGGGGACGGTGATGGAGATAGTGACGACGGGGGATGTGGCGCGTGTATGCAAGCTGTGGGACTTAACGGAATAAGACTTCATAAATTCGCCTTGACTCAAGCTAGCAATTTGGAAACTCACCGTGGGCTGTGATTGACGTTCTCGTAAGGATCGATGATGCGCGATGACGAGGAGGTGGTGTGGGGGGGGGGGGGGGGGCACGACCTAGCGACGAGGTCGAGAGCGAGGAGGGATCTGTAGCGTACATTAGAAGGGAAACGTTGTCAGCCTAAGTAGATACGTTCCAGCGCATTCCATTCTCAGGCGATCTGAGCTGATGTTGAGGTAGATCGTTGTCAGGAACTCGTTCCTCTCCCACTTAGCACCGACGACACCGAAGAAACAAACAACGACGGGAACGGTGAGGATCGGCATGGGTCTGGCTTGTAGAATCGATCTGGAACGAACACACGAGGGGACTCCCAGACAGGAAGGGGTGTTTGATGGACGCGAGGAACAAGGACGGCTCGCGGAGCGTTACCGAACTGCGAGAGGGAAGCGGAAGGGACAATCAATGGTTGAACGGACGAGGTGCCAGTCCATTCACACACTTACCAAGGAATTACTTCCGGGGCTTCATAGCCGTAGCACACGCAAGGAACGCGAGTGCGAGACGATCGCGCTGGCTCTGAGTCCAATAGTCGGTGCATGCGCTCGCTCGCTGTGCGACTGATTCTGCGATATAGCGCACATCGCGCCAATCGGACAGGTCTCGGCTCTCGAAGGCGTCCCACCCGTCGGAACCATCGACGGAATCATCGTCTTCCATGCTGTCGTCGGCATCGTCATCGTCGGAGGAGACGGAAATACTGATGGAAGCGGTCGCCTTCGAAGGCGGATTCGGCGAGTCTGCTGAGTCCTGGGATCCTGCGCAACGGGGCTGGACGACCCTTCGACCCATGCATGATGATTGAGGCTGACTAGTGGAACTCTGGGATGCTGCACAAGTAGTCTGAACGGTGCCTCGACCCATGTGTGACGACTTGGCCTGCCTGATGGACTCGCTGTTCGTGGAGGACTTGCTGGTCGAGCTTTTCGGTTTGTCCTTGGATCCTTTGCGGTTCCCACGTCCACCATTGGTCCCCGACTGGGCTGCCTTCTTTGACATGAGTGAACGACGAATGGGGAGGGAGAGAAGGGAGGGGGGGGGGGGGGGGACGGGGGGAAGAGACAGGCAGGAGAAGGTGATGGGGGCGGTGGGGGAGAAGAGTAGTTCAGCGTTGAAGAGCGAGCAGCGATCTTATACCGGGGGAGAATGCACGCCGAAGGGTGGTTGGGAGATGCAGGGGTCCGTTGGCTCAACGGTACTGCCCTCGGAAACATGGGCAACGCTTCGGTTTTCTCTCAGCCCAAGATATGAGAAGTCGGCGTTTTCTGGAATAGCGCCAACGCGGCGAAGGGCATGAGTTACTCGGCGTCTTTGAAGTTCTGCAACTTGTGGAGCGAGGACTCACTACGAGGATGGCCAGGCCCTCAAATTGGCCGGAAGGATAGACGACGCGAACGTGTGGGGCACCATCCGGTTGCAATCACGTCATAGGTTGGGGGAGTGGGGGGTGGTTACAGACAAGTTGGAAGTCGCGATGGAATTGACGTATGGTCCGATCACCGCCGGGTAGAGTGGAGGACCAACTAGATTCGCTCGTAGGGAAGTGCAATGTCAATGTACAGGTACGGGATGAAGTAGGCCAAGGTACAAGTTAATAAGGGCCGTGGCCGTCTGAGGGAAGGACCAGTGACTGTTAGTGCAGTACGAGCCATGCATGGGGATGTGTGAGCTACTCACACAGCGTGCGGCCTTGATGCTTCAGGGCATAAAGGACATCCAGTGTAGTGACGGTGTTACGTCTAGCGTGATCGGAGTAGATGATCGACTTCGAGATGACGGCGCGAAGAAAAGAATGGAGAGCTCCACGCGCCTCGTCGTAAACGCCACAGGAGATGCGTTTGACCCCCCCCGACGAGCGAGGCGACGTATGCTAGGTTTCGTAATACCATTGATGTTGTCTCGCAGGATCTAAAGATGAGAGCATGATTGGTCAGAGACAAACAAGTGCGGTCGTTTACGCTGGGTGTTACCAACCCTGACATGGCGACGGGCTCCACCCATTCCAAGCCCTTTACCGCGTCCGGTTTGGGTATACATGCTGTTCAGGGATATGTTGACGGTGGGTGATCGGCTTTAAAGAGAAGGAGGTGTGGTGGTCGGGGATGGTGGTGGTAAGTACAGACGATTGGGTGGAAGAGTTTTGCTGTGCCGACCACCTCGGGTCACCGTTCGGCCGAGGTTCTCGAGAATGGCGAAGGGGGTGGAAGATGTGTCCGACAGCAATCAGCAATAAAAGCCAACATCCCGTTCCGGAGGGATTGCTCAACCTCAACGCTACACCTGATCAAATGTGAAGGTGGTCAAAGCTGTGAGTAAACAGGGAGTTACGACTATGAGAGACCTAAAGATCGATGTGTGCCGTTCACTTTCCCTGCGCAGAGAAGATGAATTAGTGGTGGAGCCTGGGTGACACGTACCGGTGGTGGGAGGGGGGAGGGAAGGAGAGAAGTTGCCGGAGAGAGGCCAGCATCCTCATCGGATCGAAGATCAGCGTTCCACCGACCTTATCCGGGACTTCAGAAACGGCGGCGAAGCATCTGAAAATTGGGGAGAATGGATACATCAGCATCATCTCGGCGCTTCAGAATCGTGAAAGGCGCTGAGCCACGCAATGTGGTTGGGAGACTCACTGTGCTCGGGGACCTGAGAGGGAAATCAGTCAGGATTGAAGAGGACGTGTCAGCCTGCCAGTCCAGCAGAGCCACAGCTTGACAAACGTACAGATCACACCCATCTACCGTCCGGGCTAGGTACCGCGTGTCGTGGCCGTCGGAGAGGGGTCTACGTGAGGATTGCGTTTCTTCCGCTGCGAGAGTCCGAACAATGGCGACTTGGGACCTGCCGTCATCCTCATGTAGTCGGAAAGGGAAACGTCTTGGAGAGATGGCCATGGTGGGAGGGGTAGTTGAAAGGACTGGCGTAAGCGCTGCGGTCGGGCGGGAAGCATTGACGGGCTGCAAAGTCGCAGAGGCTGAAGCGAGAGAAGAAGGTGTGGCGGAAGAGGGGGGAGGAGGAGGGAGGGGTGAGTTTGACGGCGGTCAGCAGTGAATCAATGAATGTTGTGTCCCTTGCGATTAAAATCGTTGCGCAACGACCTCGGCCGAACCCAACCCCCTCTCCAACGAATCAAGCACAACATTCAGCCCTACAGAGACGGGAAGGCAACGAAACAACATCAAATTTCGTGAGGGGGTCCGGATTGCAAATTCGGAACACATTCATCGAGGGGGGAAAAGCAGTTAGAGAGACGGCAGGGTACTTAGTAAGGAATTGTTGAGAATGAGCCTTACGGCCGTAAGAAAACCCCCTCTATAACCCCAAACTTAAAAGTCTGGGGAATAGATGTCAATGTCGATGTCTGGCTGAGGTCGGGAGCGTTCGATTCTTCCGCTCTGCGAGGACGGAGGCGGCGATGGGGACAGGGTCGAAGGTTTCCTAACTACTAAGCAATAAAACAGTAGTTAGATTCGGGATGGGACTGTCAACCACGTAGTTGTGACAGGGGTTGATCAGGTAAGAAGTGAAAGGAAAGGAAGATGAAGATTGCAGAGAGAGAAGGATGTGGATAGAGTAGAGGGAGAAGAGAAGGAAGTCCTGGTGGTGGGCGGTCAGGAGATAGATACAAGGTTGAGTGCAGAATGGGCCTGCTTATATACCTTTGAGGGTCAAGTTAGCGAGGAAGAGGAGCGAAGGAACGGAGAGAGAGAGCCAAAGTTTTTGGGAAGGAGTGCAGGCACGAGAACAGAGAAAGGAAGGAGCGAGGAGAGGAGAAGGCAGGAGAGGAGAGGAGAACCGAGCGAGAGATTACCGAAGCCAAGAGAAAGCCAAGAGGCGAAAGAGTGAAAGTGGCCTGATAATCGGAATGCCGAATGCCGAAGTGATTGTGGTGTCGATGGCGTGCTCCGGCGTTAGACTTAAAGCCGGCGGCCGAATGTTAAGTCCGAAGTGGGGGTCCGTGCTACGGCCGAAGGTCCGGAGCTAGTCGTAGTGAGTACCGAAGTGGATACCGAAGTGGGAACCGAGGTCTGTTGGAGGCGTACGAAGTCCAGTACCGAAGTGAGTACCGAAGTGTCGGATGTCGGAGATAGGATCAGCGAGTGGGCCGTGTTACATTCTGCCCAGAAGAGAGGTTGCGAAAAAGCGACAGCTTGTCAAGGCAGGCGACAAAGCTCCTCCCCGTCACCTCCGGCGCGAGATGCAGGCCTTGCAGAGACTCCAAGGCCATCCCAAGTCCCAACATTGTCGAAATCCTGGACGTCATCTACAACAACGAGGTTAAGGAACCCTACGTAGACATTGTCATGCCGGTCGCGTTGATGTCCCTGGATAGACTCATTCAAAAGAATCCCCAAGGAATTTCCGAGGATCAAGCAAAGACCTCTCACCTACGTGCATCAAATTCTCAATGCGGTGCAGTGGATCCACTCCCGCAAGCTCTTTCACCTTGATCTCAAACCCGGTAATATTCTCCTCTACCCCGGCCATCAGATTAAGGTCACCAGCTTCGTCCTCAACCGCCTCAATGATAACATCCGTCTGAGTTTACCGACCGGAACGCTTGGGTACAGGCCGCCGGAGGAACTGTTCAAGACCCACTTTGCGCACGATTCAATGGACATCTGGCCGATCGGAAGTTCCAGAGCGCTAAACGCTACGAATTCACCCTGATCAGAAGCTTCTCTTGTACGGCGACGTGCAGCAGCATACGGGCATTGCCTTACCGTCGCGGCTGCAAGGCACAGCTGAGAGCCACGCTCTTCTGCTGACTTTGTTTCAAGAAGGCCAAACGGTGATTGAGCGCTGCAAGGAGACACCGTCTTCCGCGAGTCGCCCGAGATCTATGACGCGATTCGCGCTCTCATTCCGTGGGACAGTGAGTACAGCTGCTGACTGTTCTCCATACACCTCATGTAGACAAACACTGACACTAGCATCCTAATTCCTGAACTCCTCATGATCTCATCACCAAACAGCTAGCCAGGCACCAACACATGGTGTTTGCCCCACGCGAGTACGTGAAAGTCTAGAGGTAAGGGAGCTGCCATGTCTTATGTTTTTCCACATCTAAATTCTGGTAATAGCGATTAACGCGCACTTACCTTTTAGATGGAGTACATCATCTCGAGATAAACAATAGTGTCTCAGTGGCGGCCAAGCTCTGATCGGTCTGCACGGAGCAAGCCAGAAGCCACACTACCAGAGAGCCTGCGCTACGAAGTGGTCCGGCGGCCGTGATATCAGTAGATGGTGTGCCCAAAATCCAGTGTGGATATACAGGCTTGCAGTTCTCTCTCGCGGAGATTGGGGATGACCCGACCATATGTGAGCCCAGTCTCACAGCACCACTTCTTTGCCACACTACGCCTGACTGATGGTCTGATACTGACACACATATACGTTCAGTGTTTACATGTGACGCAAAACAGCTCGCTCATCACCGCATGCTCCGTGGCTCTATCAGAGCCACCAGGAGCGTCCTCAGACGAGCGGGAAGAGGAGTTTGCACCACTGGTTTGTATTGCGGAGTTATCTGACAAGAGGGGGCAAGAATTGGCTGATCAGCAAAGTGTGGTACCTAGGAGACCACACAAAACGGAATGATACATACCACTATCGACAGTCTCAGGCTGCTGCTGAGCCAGAACCCTGCTGCTGAGCATCAAACCCTGCTGCTGAGAGTTAGAAGCCAGAGAACGACGAGGACGAGACATTGGTAATGAGATGTGGTGGTTTGAGAAGAGGAGAAGCGGTGGAGAAAGAAGTGGTGGTCAGATGGATGTAGCGCCGTAGACTCCTGGCAAAAGCATATGTGATTTCTCCGGGACCCCAAGTGAGACAGCGTAATTTCTGACGTCACGGACATTTGACGGACGAGCCCGCGGCTATATATCGCCGCGGCAATATGCGCAATACCCTTATCAGTCCGCACAGGGACAAGATAGGCTCGGAACCGCCACGACCATCGCGCACAGACGATGAAGCCTTGCTGGAAGGAGGCTGTGATCACTGCCTCGAGTTGCCCGGTAAGCTCGACGCGCAGGTGATCATCATTGAGCTTGTACACGGGACATGGAGTGCGTAGATGAGGTCTGGACAATTCGTAGGCAAGGGAATGGAACCTTTGCCTGGAGGCGCGTAAGGTCTCACACGAGATACTAGAAGAAGAGAGTTCTGCTGGTGGTCGCTGGTGGCCGGTGAGCATGTTTCGCCTGTGGTTAAGCCGCGTATGATGAGACTGATGACGGTGAATTAGGATTCTAGCCTGTTAGAACTTTTCTCCACCAAATCAACCGATGATCCTAGCGATGGTGTAATGGTGATCGTTCTGCTAGTTCTTCTGGATCGTAGTGCGGAGAGACTGACAGCTTCACACGTCGAAACTGCGAGGCCGCCTCGATCTGCTTCTGTTCGTTTACTTCTCGAGCAGCGGATTATAAGAAGTCCAGCGTAAACGGAGCCTGGGGCTATTGGGACTTGGTAGGTTTCCGAGATCTCGGAAAGACTCCCAATGCAGAATCTCAGCGACCGTTCTGTATTTCTTGCATTATGCTGGTATTTTTGCCATCATGGCAATTGTTTCATCAGCAAATGGCCAGTGAAGACCGGATCTTCGGGAGCGGGAATGCACGACAGCAACCTGACTGACATGAAGTATGAAAATTCAAGATGAAGTGGCCGTCCGACACAGCCCATAGAATACGCTTCGAAGCTCAGAAACATCAAAGCTCAACAACAGATTGGGCACCTAATTTTTGTTAACATCGTCAGGACCTACCTCATGCCACCACTATCCATTCTAGCTCTTCCCAGAGACGGGTCAAGCGCGGAATCACTACTGAACGCGGCTTTCAAGCACAATTTGTTCACTTACCACGACAGTTTCTTGCTTCGCCTCTCGTATTCCAGCAAATTGTCCCATATCAGCCAAGAAAATAAAAACTGCGAGACTAGAACTTCGGGCAAAAAAAGAAACCCCTGAAAGAAGGTGTTACAATCACTCCTAGATAGGCGTTCCGAACAGACATCTGCGCTTCATTCCCATTTTTTCCCATTTAGCGGTCAAGCTCAGCTGCAAGATCGTTAATCAGAACAGTTCATTTTGATCTTGAGAGAATCAAAAAACTAGGTCAGCTGAAGGTACTGTAGGCCTCCCGCCATTTGGTTTACCCCAACTCGGCGATCGTTCAGTTAATATTGGGAAGGTATAGGCCTGGGGAAGTAACAGCAATATCGTGATGGTCTCAACCTGATGTATGAATTGACGGTACCAATCAGGATTGAGACCCAAAGAAAGGTACGAATTGGGCCTCAAGGGCGGCATTTCATTCAAAGAAAATGGCTCATGATGGTGAGCGGTCGCTCAACTGACCAAGCGCTATTTTGTTGAGATCTTGATCCGCTATTAGATTCCACCCTAGCCAAGAATGGTGTAGAGTTTGAAGGACACGGAACGTGGAAATCCGCCGGTTGAACTGACTGACAGTGGTCTGCATGATTTAAGCAGTAGCAAAAGGAAGTTGAAGTTTTAACAGCGTATATGAGGTTGAACGGCTGCACGCAGGTGTTCATTTCTCTTACGGGTATGTGTTCAGGTGCACCGCTCAGCGGATATAAACCTGCTATTGTCGGAGTCTATCACTGACAGTTCTGTCGCTAAATGGCAGTTTGATTCATTGGACCCCAAGCGCAATAAAATCAGGAAGAATGACATTGACCAATCTGACAGATGAGTTGTTGGCAGAGGACACCGGGTAGAACAATTTCACTTGCAGTAACCGTTCCAAACTTTGCTGTGATGCCAGCCATTTTTTCTGATTAGTTCTGGCCAACCGCGCTCGGCGCATGGTGCTTCGAATTGTGTTGCGATCCAAGTTTTCATCTGTCTCGGCCCCACAAGTGACAGATAAACTTATGAACAATGTCGTCAGCCAGCACTGCTCTATCGCTGAGCGGAGGTAAGCGAAAAAATGTGGATCGCCGTGCGCTTGCACAAACACAAGCGACTGTCGGCGAGCGCTGCCGCGAAAAGTGCTGAGGCGTCCCGGGATACAACTTGGAGGAGAATCAGTGGTTTGATACCCTACCGAAAAAAATTCAGTGTCAACGGTGGGAGCCTCAGCTTCGAAGAGAGGCGCGCATTGGTAAGGTTCACTATTCGTTGACTTCGAATATGTCAAAACCCATAAACATAAATGTCAAAAGCTGGTTTATCGGTGCCGGTTCATCTTTTCACCAAGAGTGCGTACAGCTGCCGCGTCATACATGACGCTACTAGGTAAAATTGCGCCATATGATATGCGATACCGCGGTAGCGTCATGACCAGTACAGCTGACCGCGCGTGACGCAGAAGTCTTGCGTCACATCTCACATGGTTCTGTCTTCTTCTTCCGTTTGATCTCATCATCTCCTCCCTCACTCTACTGCAACTCAATTCTGAACATGACCTCTGCAACTCTTCCTGACACCTCTACTAATTCTACAGCAGCTCCGACGCAGTCTCAGACTGCAGATGCTCAGAGATCTCAGGCTCCCACTTCCGCATCGTCCACGAGACGAAAGGAGAACTGCTCGTGGCCTCCTGAAAAGGACATCATGTTGCTGGATGTTTTCGGGGAAGGAAAGCAGCAGGGGAAGGCTACCGGAGGAGGCTTCAAGCTGTCGACACCCTTGCTGCCTTGCGAGAGAAAGGCAGAGACAAGGGTGTTGTTGATGTCACTCAGCTTTCTCTTTCTGAAGCCAAGACTTTGCTGACAATTTCAACACATGTATATACCTTCATATTCTCAGCTGAAATCTACTTGGTAGGGTAGCCTCATATTATCAGGCGTGCTGTCTGTTGTGCAAACCCCTTGTCGGGTCCGACATCAAATGCAAGTGAGACTTCCTGGAGCTTTGCGACAGCACGCCTGATCACATTTGTAAGGAGAAGTCGACCTCTCCAGTCGCCCAACAGGAACCTGCTCAGATCCTTTCGGCGCTTTGATAAAAGTTTTACAGTACCTTCTTTTGAGCACGCCCATGTAATTTCTATCAGAAGTTTCTTTGCAAACAGACGCGTGGTCGGTGAAGAAAGAGAATGCGGTCAGGTTGCAAGTGAGGATTTCGCAGCTGGAACGAGGCAAACGCGCTCAGTAAGCAAGTCGGCGGGATCACACTCAAACAAGCTGAAACTTGGACAGTCTATTTGTCAGAACCTACGCTTCCCACAAGTCAGGTTTTTGTGTGTATTGCGTGTCTCTGCAGAAGTGGATGCTGCGTCGAACGAAAGGACGAAAGTGTTGATTTTTCTGAGTTGCTCGATCGGAGCGTTTCAAAGGTTTTCCTTACAAATGAGCTCAGGCTGCCCTGCTCGGGCAATTTTTTACTCTCACTTCCATTTCGCTTTCGGCCGAAAGAACCCCCCCCCCCCCTCTCCGGGATGAAGATGTCTGAGATGATCTGGTCGAAATGAGCTGGAATTCTATTCCCTTTTGGCTATCGCTACACCTCTTGCTCGCTGTTCAAAAGCGTCTACGATCACTAAATATGTCTGACATCCTTGAGAATCTTATCTGTCCAGCGTCGTCCTGAGTTCAAGAAATAGGGGAGTTTCGCATTTCGCCGCGGCAAGATTTAGACGCGGGTTTAACCGTGAGATGTCCGTGACCTCATAGCGTTTGTCGTCTCACTTGAAGTCTCGGACAAACTACATATGCTTTTGCCAGCTCCTCTAGACAAACCATCCCGGTGCTCATCACCTCCTCATCACCTCTGTATCCCCTCTTTATCATCACCAATTTCTCATCATGCATGGCACACGTTCTTCCAACACCCTAAAGAGCCCTTCTCATGCGTCAGAGAGTCTTGATCCCGTCCCAGACGGCGGGTAGCTGTGGTTCTGAGGTGTACAAGAGCTCTACAGGGCTCCACTTCACACCAACTGATTTTGGGGTATCTTGGGTTGAATCACCAGCAGATCACACGATTTCCGGGTCAACAGTGACCCAAATCAAGAAAAGCTCGATCTTGAACCAAGAAATCTCAACTCTTTGGGTCACCAAGCTCGTTCAGGACTGCACACTCCCGGCGTCTGTCTCTTAGCAACAGTCCGCATGTCGCGTGGCTTCCTACCTTGAGCATACCATCTTCTCGCTGCTCCATATACATCTTCAGTCTTTACACATACGCAAGTAATCCAGCTTCATCATGACTCTCCCGCTTGTTTCTTCCCAGCATACCCCCAGCATGCCTCCTGCCAGTCCCTCCAGCCCCGAATCGATGACGACTCTTGCGGTTCGCAACGCAAATGACGTTCAAGCTGCCATCAACGCGGCGGTCGCCATTGGAGTACAGGCGCGTCCTAAAGGCACTTCAAGCACTTATGAGCCTAGACAGCTGCGTTGGAAGGTAAGTCCGTCAATGAAGCTGGCTGCTGGGCAATGCGGCACTTACAAGCTGCAAAGTACACTGGCTGACCGCTGTTTGTGGTCTTTGTCTTGGTGGTAGAACTTCTGCGACAGACGGGGCTTCGCGGATGATCTGCTGGTGACGGAGGGGAAGATACTACTGTGGCTTCAAGAAGACATTGTGCTGAACGGCAACCAGAGCAAGAAGAAACGAGACGACAAGACCCCTGCGAAGGGAAAGAAGAACAAGAAGGGGAAAGGCAAGAAAGGCAAGGAGAAGGAGACCGACGATGCTGCTGCCGCTGTGCAGGAGGAGACCGAGGCCGTCGCCGCCGAAGCAGTAGCCGCCAACGCTCCGCTTGCCTCCAAGACGATCGACGGCTACATCACAGCTGCTGTCAACTTATACAGCCAGCAGGCGTCTTTGGGCATCAACAGTGCCAAGCATCCTCGAGGAGACGCGCTTTCGAGTTATCTGGACAGCCTGAAGCGAGACGATCGGAAACGGAAACGCGAGAACTTCGAGGATCGCGCAGCCGGTACGGTCCAAGACGGATACCCGCATGAAATCTTCGAGCGAATCAACAAGTACCTCCTGGAGAATCCGACCTCAACATACGCGTCTCGCACGCGGGTCGATCATCTGTTCGGGTTCTCGATTCTTGCGCGTGGCGAATCAATGCGACAGGCCCAGCTTGCGGATCTGTTCGTGCTTCCGCTGCCAAATGAGGGAGCTCAAGATGCCACAGCGGTAGTTCTTATCATGGACAACGGGAAGACCAACACGCACGGCCGCATCGAGTATGGAGGGTGTATGCGATCCAAAAGTGTCCTGGAGTGCCCACACAACGCACTGGCGATCTACTTGTTCGAGCGGATACATGTGGACAAAGGGCCGTTTCCCACCTTCAAGCGTCGCGAAGATTGGTATCCCATACACCTTTTTCGTCACACCGACCGCACTAGCCCACTCCAGTACTGGTCTCATTATGTTACCACGCGTGACATTCAACACGAGCTGGGCATCTATACATCAAAGAAAACGCATCTCAATCGCGGAGGCGCTGCTCGACATGCAGAGGACAGTGGGTCAGTGAAGGGGAGATCAGACGAGCAGAAAGGTGGAATGTGCAGGAGATGCAGGGATGTTACTTGACAGGACTGCCTCGTAAAGCGATGCGGGCCCTGGCCGGATTTCCCACCAAGCCGGGTTCTTACTTTCTTCCTTGAGCGACCATCAACCCTCCTCCTGCCCTCCTCGCGATGATATGGCCGGGCGTCGAAACAGCACAGATCGGCATCGAGACGGGCGCATACGAGAAGGGTCTTGCTGCGCAAGGATTTCTGCGCCTTCTTGTCTACCTACGAATCGTCCTCATCCAAGATGCGGTGGTCATGCGCAAGCTTTACCCGTCTCTCCCCTTTCTACAGCATTCCATCTTCTCAACTCCCATCTTCCTCTCCTTCGCCAAAGACCTCGAAACAGCTCTCGAACTGAACGAAAGGCTACTCTCGGTATCCGTCAATGAAGTGCTTCCGGAGATCCACCAATACCTCACAGATATGCAACGAGATCAGCAGGCAGCACATCTGATCACGCAGCACATCAGCAACAACATGATGCACTTGGCCGGTCTTGTGCAAGGTGCATTTACACAGCTCAGCCTCCAGATTCAGACTCTCTCTAATCACGAGATCAAAGTCACAGTCCATGTCGAGCAGCAGCGTTCCCTTCCTGTTGCCGTTGCCGCTACGACCACCAGCAGCAGCAGCTCCACACCCCTCTCTACCGTTCCCTGGACGCCTCCGTCTTCTTCTCTTTCCTTTCTGCAGCAGCAGCAGCAGTCCGCTTCCTACCTTGGCGCTCGCCTTCTATTGCCTGGTGAGCTTTTCCCCTATCTCCGTCTCCTCCGCCTCCTTCCCTTCTCTCCGTGGTGTTGATTGACTCATCTTCCTCATCTTCATCTACTTTCAGCCTCAAGCTCAGCAGTATCCGTTTCCGCAGCAGCAACAGCAGCTGCACTCGCTTGCGCTCGTCCCACCTCTCCTTCCCCTTCCATCGGCAGTGTCGAGGAACCATCGGCATCGGCATCGACTGTTTCTCGGGTCCCATGCTCGCCCTCCCCGCTCCGCCAGCACCAGTTCTTCCTGCAACACCATCTCCCGACTATTCTGTGAGTTCTCCCCTTCCCTTCCTACCCAGTACCCTTGGTCTGCCCTTGCCTTGCTTTCTCTTCTCTCTTGCTCTGGGTCTTTACCTTTGATCTGTCCGCGCTCTCTGATTCTGACAACATTCTCTTCTCTTCTCTCTGTCTCTCGCATTCTCCTCTCCTCTCCTCTCCTCTCCTCTACTCTCGGCTTCTCCTCTCGGCTCTCTTCCAGTCTGCTCTTCCCTCGCATCGCGGCCCACCTTCTGCCTCCGGTTCATCTGCTGGTGCCTCCGCTTGTGAGTATGCGTATGCGTATGCTGCTGAAGGAGACATGTGCTGTGATGGCGCGTGTGCTGTGAAGATGTGATGTGATGTCTGGGTCTTGGGTCTTGGGTCTTGGGGACATCGACTATCGAGATTGAAAGCTTGCTCAACGGTACTTCTCCTTTTTTCCTCATTCATTTCTACTACTGCCTCCCACAGTCTCACCCGCCTCAGCTTCCCTGTCCGTGTCCCTGTCTCCGCCTCCTGCCTTCGCGTTGCCCGTCTTTTCCGCTCCCTTGACGCCGTCTCTGTCGTGCAATCCTCTGCGCCCGAAAAATACGAGCGGAGCCGAATTATTACGACAATCACGCACGCATGGGAGGAGCATTCGAAGGGAATTAATGGGCGACCCGCTGTGAGGGACCTTGAGATGCGTTGGCAGCACAAATGGCGAGCAGACGTGAAGAACCGCGAGTTCTTTTCGCGAAGGAGCAAACTTTATTCGATCATCCAACGTCTAGCAGCGGAGAAGCGCATCAGTGAAGATGCAGCCGCCACGGCTTTGGAGAGCGCTCGCGTTGCGCTGAAGAAGTCTGTAGACTGGTGCCAGAAGCACACGGACATCTTGTACACCGCTACTCTGTCTTGTTTAGTATCATAGTCATTTCCAAGTATCATAGTCACTTCCATAGTATCATAGTCACTTATTCAATTTCAGATGTTCTCTACTGTATACAAAAAATTCGAATCCCAAACCCTTTCTCAGTTCCCCGAACGCGCCGGAAAGTGCGGATGGAGATGGACGCGAGGCGTTGAAAGACGGGCGGGTGTCAATCGACAATCACCGTCCATCGATCATCTCAACTTTCACAGTCCTCCCTTGATATACGATGGGAGAGAAAGCAGGTGAAGCATCCCACCCATCGTACGCCGCAGGAGAACTGGGAAGCGGAGATGGTCGTGGTATTGTATTCTGTGGGGAAGAAGGTAGAAGGAGGAGAAAGATCGGACAGCGTGAGCCGCGATCAATAGCCAGACACGTCACGTACCCATAGACGCGCGGCATTCGGCAGCAACCTCTCCAGAACAGTGACTGTGACCTATAGGGGGGGGGAAAGAGGACGAAGAGATGAGAAGAGGAGAAAAAGAGCTTGATTGGGAGAAGAAGAGACGCGACGAGATAGCAGAAGGGAGTGAGGAAGGTCAAGGTCAGCATTCATTCATTCGATGAAAACGCAAAGAAAGAGCCAAAACAAAAGGTCAGCAACACGATTGGAAGGTCAGCATCATGCAAAATCGATGTCAGTAGCTGTATCTGGCGTTATCTCTTATGTGGCATTGGATGGAGCGTCTGGTGATGGTTGGGAGGTTGGTGGTGATGAGCTGAAAGGTTTGGGTCACTAGAATATTGATCACCTGCCGCCTGCCGGTGATCTTGATGACTTGATCACCCGCGTGTCTTCTTCCAAGAGAGACTCTGGCTCGTTCAAATCTCATGTAGACTCTCTCACAACCCGAAATACACCTGTTCCGTCGTCATCTGCCCCGAACGAACAGTCTGATTCCAAAACTGAGCACACTATCATGAGCCAGCTGTTCGAAGACGGAGCGGCGGAGCCGGCAGAGGCGTCTCAGGCTCAGGGAGGATCTGGCATGCGCAAGCGGGGACCAAACTGGCGAGGGGGGGGGGGGAGCTCAGAGCCCTCGTCATTGCGATGGACGCACACGGTATCTTTGACATCAACAAAACCGCTTCAGAGCGGCAGGATGCCTGGGTGTTGGTCGCAAAACACGTCAACCGCTGGGCGGAGGAGGCGGAGGATACGGTCTGCGCTGATCAAACAGGGACAGCGTGCGAGAGTCAGTGGCGCAAGACTGTCTATCGGAAGTACAAGGAGGGAAAAAATATGTCTGATATTGCCACGGGAGCGTCGGAGAAGACGGACGAGGAATGGCAGCCAATTCTGGTCAGCCTTGAACAGCAATGGGATGATCTATTGGACAATGAGGTACAGAGGAAGAAGGGGCAGAATCGTCGGGACACAGAGGAGAAACGGGGCTCAGACGCTCAGGAGAAGGCGTGTGCAAGCATGGGGAGCGGTCGAGGAAGGGACAGTGAGGATGGTGAGGAAGAGGGAGATGAGGATCTGGGGGTCCCAAAGGGGGCGGCGAAGTCGCGCGCCGGACAGCCGAAAGTTTCCGCTCTGCTCGCCTCTACAATTGATCGGTTCGTAGAAGAGCAGGAGCGAACGAGGAAGGAAGAGCTGAAGCTGAAGAAGAGTCAGCATGAGCAGAGCGTGGTGGAGGCGAGGGAGGCACGAAAGAAGGGCGACAGCAGCACAGGGAGAAGATGCAGCTGGAGAATCGGAAGGTGGCCATCGATGAAGAACGCGTTCGAAAAGACAACAACACCGAACGCAGACTGGACCGGATCGAAGCTGCTATGGGCGAGATTCTTGATGCGGCGAAGAAGAGCATTAACAAGTGATATGGAATATATGTGTTTGAATTGATATGTATGGAGTGCCTAGACAAAGTATTGTGATAGAGAAGGAGTCTCGCACTGGAAGCTCTGAGAGTTCTCTAACCCAGATATACACGACAATGCATTGCGCAAGACGGTCGCCACGCGCACGTTGCGTGCGATGTCGCTCCTCAGCTTTCTCTGCACGCGCTTGATCTCCAGGCGAGGGAAGAGAGTCTTGACGCTGCCGATGGCCTACTCGGTGCCGATCCTGTAGGAGGCCATCTTGCAATTGAAGGCCTTCTGCTCCGTCGTGAGAAACTGACCCTTGTACGAAGCAATGAACCTCCCGTGTGTATTATGGCCCTTATCTGCATAGACATATAGTACCCGCTTCCCTGGCTCCGGGCCGTGACTGTGTGGCGCAGCCACGGGAGAAGCTTGCTGTGATTGAGCAGAAAATTGTCGTTCCTCCTTCCCGCACAGGGACCATGCAGCCAAATGATCCCATCCGGTGTGGAGAGAATCTGAAATTTGATTGCGTGTATTCGTTTCCACCCCGTGTACACGTTCCTCTGGCCGCGTACGGGTCGGGCGATTGGAAATAGCGCTCCGTCAACGTAGCCCCAGACACCGTTCAGAGGAAGACCTTGGCGGGACAGAGCTCTCGCGTACCGATCCAGACTCGCAGGAGAAAGCAGTCCGTCCACAGCACGCCGCATGTTGAGAAGATGACTCCATTGTTTGTATATTGCGTCGAGTGTAGTATTGATAAGGCGAGAGCAGGACGCAGGCGAGCATTTAAAAATCCGCTTGAGTGCCGACAGTTTCGAGCCCTCTAGATAGGCAAGGGAGAGCAGCAACGCGATAGCCGGACTCTCCGTATCTCTCGATTCTGTCTGGACAGGCTCAGGCAGGGATAGGACGGGCAGAATGCAGTTGTATTCCTCTTGAGTGACTTTGAAAAAAGCTTTTAAATCCGAAGGGGCGAGGTAGTCGTCCAGCGTCGGACGCGTCGCAGCTGCAACCGCACCTGTAGTCGCCGCCGACGAGCGCGTCTCCTCTTCCTGCAACACAGCCAGGGCAGAAAGAAGCACGATGCGGGATGTTGTATTCATCTGTAATGTTAAAAGATATGTGCGTCCTGAGTCATATACAGTATAGGGCATGGGCATCATCCGCAACGTATACGCTCACGATGAAGTCGAAGACAGGCACGGGACGACACCACCTTCAGAACAGACACAATAACGCCAAGCGGACGCGCAGCAGTGTAGCACGGTGTAGAAGGATAGTATTGCTGTATGCTGATATCGATATATACAGTTTACACTGAGGATTGGTAAAGGATCGGGAGTCAGCACAAGGGCCAAGGGGTAAGAGCAACATCAAAGAGGGTAACGATGAGATACTCACGAAAGCGGAGGGACACCAAAGCGGGCTTGCGCTCACAGCAGCAGAGAGAAGAAGAGCGAACACCTGCAGGTTGACTGCTTCTTGATTTTTGGTGCTATGTAGTTACGATCACCTGTGCACCGGATGTATGGGCTTGAGGCTTGAGGTGGCGACTGGTGCTGGGTGAATGATGAGAAGTAGAAGATCACATTTCGAAACAGAAGCTTTGCCTTGCCGCCGATCCCATTCATTATTATTCATTTCAACGAGTCTGCTTGGAGTATTTCAGCCACATGCGCCTCGATATCTTGTCGCGATGTGCTACCGCCTCCCAAGCTTCTGCAGCTCGAGCCTGCTGCGAGACTTGTGTGTCGTCTTCGTCCTGTTGTCCGGCGCCCTCCTCGTTTCCTTCGAGATCGCCGTCGGATCGTGGGTCCTGACCAGGTAGTGTACGACGGCCAAGGCAGGGAAGATGTCTGCCTGCGTCTGCATGTCAGAGTGACATCCTGTTCTGAGAATTTTGAAACGAGCTTGTATAACACCGAAGGCTCGTTATATAACATTACGAGCTGCAGCATGCCTCCGATTGTATAGTTATTTGGCATTACGAGGTCTGTTGAAGCAAAGATAACTGTCGGACAGGAAAGCCGAGAACGAGAACGGAAATATCTGCAAACTTACCTTCTAGTCCCAGCAGAAATCTCCTTCAAATGAAATCGATTTATCGAACGCCTCGGTAGGGAATCAAAAGGCATTTGTTGAGAGGAAATCCCGCATCGCCCAGCATCTTGTGACCTCCGCGAAGTTATTGCTGGATCTTGGTCTGGCCAAGTCCTAGACGCGTATGACCTTTCTCTTCACGACGAAACGTATTGCATGTAGCAGGGCCGCTGATGCAACCAAGACCGCTGTCTTTTGCACAGAATACAGGGTGTGCGTGTATGCATTCTACATAGGAAGAACAATCGGAGGATCTTGTCAGGAATCAGCACGTCAGCATTGGTGAGGAAGAAACTGAAGAGACAAGGGGATGAGATGAAATGAGGTGATATGAACGTGGGAAAGTAGCCCAGATGAGGTGTCCGAGATAAGGTGAGAACTTGTGGCGAGATGAGATGAGGTTCTTATCCGAAATGAAATGAAATTCACATCCGAAATGAGATGAGAGGTCGGACCTTCATCACGTGACCCCCGGAATCTCCCGGAGTCCGGCGGAATTCCGAGGAGTGAACTACTTCGGCCACAGATTCCGCATTCCGCACTTTTTGGCGTGGGTTGCCAATGAAGATTCCGGATTCCGCATCAACGCCCACCAGAAATTCCGGCTACCGGGTGAATCGCCAGAAATTCTAAAATTACCATAATTCCGATTCCGGCTCCGGGAAACCCCGGAATTTGGTACGGAACCCGGCTAAATTCCGGAAACCCGATTCCGGGGCGAGCTCCGTGCTCATCCTTACCGAGTTCGGTCTTGAGGGTTTCGATTGGAGGGTTGCTGCGATCTTGCTGGAAAGGTGAGAAGAGTCAGCGGAGAAAGAAGTGAGGGGGGGGGGGTTGCGCTTGGAGCCGGGGACGAGAGCTCTGTGGAATCGGGAAGCTTGGGCCAGGTGAGGTCGATCCTTCCGACGTTGTTGGGGACGTTGAGGATGAGCCCGTTCGACGCCTCGTTGGAGGCGTCGTAGTCCGAAATATTTGGGTTGGCGTCGCGGAGGGGAGGGGGAGCACGAGGGGTTGGTGGTGAACTCCGGAGGAGTCTTGCGCTTGGAGCGGGGACGAGAGCTCTGTGGAATCGGGAAGTTTGGGCCAGGTGAGGTCGATCCTTCCGACGTTGTTGGGGACGTTGAGGATGAGCCCGTTCGACGCCTCGTTGGAGGCGTCGTAGTCCGAAATATTTGGGTTGGCGTCGCGGAGGGGAGGGGAGCACGAGGGGTGGTGGTGAACTCCGGAGGAGTCTTGCGCTTGGAGCCGGGGACGAGAGCTCTGTGGAATCGGGAAGTTTGGGCCAGGTGAGGTCGATGTGTCCGATATTGTTCGGGACGTTGATGATGAGGCCGTTGGTCGCCTCGTTGGAGGCGTCGGAGTCGGAGTTCTTGGGCCGGCAGGAGGGAAGGAAGATCGCGGAGGGAGGTGGGCGCGAAGGGTAGATGTCTCCGGAGGAGTCTTGCGCCCCTCAGATCGGGGCCGGCAGCTGAGGGCTGGGCGGTTTTGTTGTTGCTGTTGTTGGAGCCGGACATCTTTCTGGTATGAAGCTTGCGAAGCCTGAGCGGGATGTGGAGGCCAGAAATCCCGTCTTTTTTATAGGCTTTTCATTTCTGTCCGACTGCTCTCTCTTGCGCATTCCGGGACCTGCGGAATGCGGAATCAAAAATCAATGACAGCCTTGATTTTGACGGAGCCGGAATCGCAGAAGTATGAACCCAGGGTTTTCCCCCGTAATGCGGAGCTTGTCGCTCAACAGAAGGGCAATTCAGCCGGAATTCGGAATGCTCCAAAAGCCCCGGAATTAATTCGGAGCTCCGTCCCGGAACCCGAAAATTCCGGGGAGCTCCGTGTTCATCCTTAGTGGGGTCATCGTGCAGATAGGCGTCAAGTCCGTCTCATGCCGACCGCAAGAGCTTGTCGAAGCCCTCGTTGGCTTGATCCTACTCCTTCAATAGCGGATCGACGATCTCATCATCAGACCGCTCCGCCATATCCGACATGCGCTGCTCTTCCCTGATGGCTGCCGGAACGGGCAGAAGAAGTTCGTCGTCCAAGTCGCCGTAAATGGCGGGGCCACCATCGTCATCCTCGTCCTCTGCCGGAAGAAGCTGCATTGCTCGTATTAAGGATGAGCACAGAGCGCCCCGGAGTGCTCCGTACTCCCGGGCCGTCGCTCCGGGGCGCTCCGTCAACTTTTGATGACACTCCGTACTCCGGCTGTTTTCAGAGACACAGCAGGATCTTACTCCGTACTGCGGGAGAATTGCCACCGCCCCAGAAAAACTTACTCCGTACTCTGTCAAAATAGATCGTGCTTCAGAGAACTCACTCCGTACTCCGCCGCAAGGCTGGCTTGCGGAGTAAAGTGCGGAGTTTTAAGTGCGGAGTAATCGAATTTTTCATGATTTGCGGAGTACTCCGCACCTTCATCGGGCGAAATAAGGTGTTGTGCGGAGTACTCCGTTACTCCGCCTTTTTTCGGAAAATTTTTCGGCTTACTCCGTACTCCGTACTCCGCACTTTTTTTGGCGGCCGGCGCGAGGTTATTCCGTACTCCGCAAATTTCGCTCCAAACCGGGCGCGGAGTACTCCGTCACTGCGGAGTATGTGCGGAGTAGTCCGTAAATCTATCGAAGATGGTTCCAGAACGGTTTCAGAACGGCACCGAAACGGCTGAAAAAGTCTCATTTCGAGACGGTGGCGCTTTTGCGGAGTAAATGCGGAGTAAGCGGAGTAACCAAATTTTTGGCTAATTTGACGGCCTGACTCCGTACTCCGCAAAATTTTACCTCATTTCAGCACGGAGTACTCCGTTGATTTTCAGCTCAAAAAAACGTCCTCCGCACATTTTGCGGAGTGCGCTGCGGAGAAAGAATGCGGAGTAACTCGTGAAAATCTGCGGAGTACTCCGCAATTTCGTGAAATGAGTTACTCCGCAAGCCAGCCCTACCTACCGGTAAGTTGGTTGTTCTCATACTGTTACACGTTGAACGTATTACTTATCATTCCTCATTGAGTCTCTTCATTCTTGCAGGGACCCTCTCTGATGTGAAGAAGGCGAAGCGTCTTATGCGCGAGATTCATGGTCTGAACGCAGTAGAGACTACAGAGGGTGATGATGTTGAAGAAGAAGAGGAGGAGAGTGAGGATGACGGCGACGTTGAGGTGGAGGGTGATGGAGATGAGCATGGTAGCGAGAGCGGCGAAGAGGACTTTGACGTTCCCTGCTCCGAAGATTTGGAGGATGACGACGACGAAGATGTCCCCACCAATGACCCCGAAGGCGTGGTGGCTCCCTTTATATCCACCCCTACCAGCACCTCCACGCCCAACCCCACCCAAGCTCCGCAACACTGGCTGCGCACGCCAAGAAACGGGCCCGTGCGACCCAGACCACCCCTCCGCCCTCACGACCGGCTCCTCCTCTTCCTCCGCCGTCTCACCCAGCGCCCCCGCCCCCGCTGCCGCCGCTGAGCTCGTGGCGAAGAGTTCCGTCAAGCCAAGGGCACGACGGTGGCAGCGGAGCCAGCTGCCGGAGGCGCACCGGGACAGCGCCGGCTGGTCGACGCTCTCACGACTCTTTCTGTGGCTAAAACCGGTCTATTGACGTGTCTTCGAGGCTCAAATGAGCCCGTGAGACCACGCGAGTGGGTTTCTCATACATGAAACTCGGTCATAGAGTCTCAGTAATAGATGAGACCCCAAATGAGACTCTTCATCACGTGACCCCCGGAATCTCCCGGAGTCCGGCGGAATTCCGAGGAAGTGAACTACTTCGGCCACAGATTCCGCATTCCGCACTTTTTGGCGTGGGTTGCCAATGAAGATTCCGGATTCCGCATCAACGCCCACCAGAAATTCCGGCTACCGGGTGAATCGCCAGAAATTCTAAAATTACCATAATTCCGATTCCGGCTCCGGGAAACCCCGGAATTTGGTACGGAACCCGGCTAAATTCCGGAAACCCGATTCCGGGGCGAGCTCCGTGCTCATCCTTACCGAGTTCGGTCTTGAGGGTTTCGATTGGAGGGTTGCTGCGATCTTGCTGGAAAGGTGAGAAGAGTCAGCGGAGAAAGAAGTGAGGGGGGGGGGGGGGGGAACTCACATGGACTGGCCAGAAATGGTTTGCTTGGCCTGTTCGTACTTGAGGGTGAGATTGAATAGGTGCTCGTACGAGCCCTTGGCGTCGGGCTCGATGGTCGCCGGAAGCTTAGGCCAGGTGAGGTCGATCCTTCCGACGTTGTTGGGGACGTTGAGGATGAGCCCGTTCGACGCCTCGTTGGAGGCGTCGTAGTCCGAAATATTTGGGTTGGCGTCGCGGAGGGGAGGGGAGCACGAGGGGTGGTGGTGAACTCCGGAGGAGTCTTGCGCTTGGAGCCGGGGACGAGAGCTCTGTGGAATCGGGAAGTTTGGGCCAGGTGAGGTCGATCCTTCCGACGTTGTTGGGGACGTTGAGGATGAGCCCGTTCGACGCCTCGTTGGAGGCGTCGTAGTCCGAAATATTTGGGTTGGCGTCGCGGAGGGGAGGGGGAGCACGAGGGGTGGTGGTGAACTCCGGAGGAGTCTTGCGCTTGGAGCCGGGGACGAGAGCTCTGTGGAATCGGGAAGTTTGGGCCAGGTGAGGTCGATCCTTCCGACGTTGTTGGGGACGTTGAGGATGAGCCCGTTCGACGCCTCGTTGGAGGCGTCGTAGTCCGAAATATTTGGGTTGGCGTCGCGGAGGGGAGGGGGAGCACGAGGGGTGGTGGTGAACTCCGGAGGAGTCTTGCGCTTGGAGCCGGGGACGAGAGCTCTGTGGAATCGGGAAGTTTGGGCCAGGTGAGGTCGATGTGTCCGATATTGTTCGGGACGTTGATGATGAGGCCGTTGGTCGCCTCGTTGGAGGCGTCGGAGTCGGAGTTCTTGGGCCGGCGAGGAGGGAAGGAAGATCGCGGAGGGGAGGTGGGGCGCGAAGGGTAGATGTCTCCGGAGGAGTCTTGCGCCCCCTCAGATCGGGGCCGGCAGCTGAGGGCTGGGCGGTTTTGTTGTTGCTGTTGTTGGAGCCGGACATCTTTCTGGTATGAAGCTTGCGAAGCCTGAGCGGGATGTGGAGGCCAGAAATCCCGTCTTTTTTATAGGCTTTTCATTTCTGTCCGACTGCTCTCTCTTGCGCATTCCGGGACCTGCGGAATGCGGAATCAAAAATCAATGACAGCCTTGATTTTGACGGAGCCGGAATCGCAGAAGTATGAACCCAGGGTTTTCCCCCGTAATGCGGAGCTTGTCGCTCAACAGAAGGGCAATTCAGCCGGAATTCGGAATGCTCCCAAAAGCCCCGGAATTAATTCGGAGCTCCGTCCCGGAACCCGAAAATTCCGGGGAGCTCCGTGTTCATCCTTAGTGGGGTCATCGTGCAGATAGGCGTCAAGTCCGTCTCATGCCGACCGCAAGAGCTTGTCGAAGCCCTCGTTGGCTTGATCCTACTCCTTCAATAGCGGATCGACGATCTCATCATCAGACCGCTCCGCCATATCCGACATGCGCTGCTCTTCCCTGATGGCTGCCGGAACGGGCAGAAGAAGTTCGTCGTCCAAGTCGCCGTAAATGGCGGGGCCACCATCGTCATCCTCGTCCTCTGCCGGAAGAAGCTGCATTGCTCGTATTAAGGATGAGCACAGAGGACTCCGGAGTGCTCCGTACTCCCGGGCCGTCGCTCCGGGGCGCTCCGTCAACTTTTGATGACACTCCGTACTCCGGCTGTTTTCAGAGACACAGCAGGATCTTACTCCGTACTGCGGGAGAATTGCCACCGCCCCAGAAAACTTACTCCGTACTCTGTCAAAATAGATAGTGCTTCAGAGAACTCACTCCGTACTCCGCCGCAAGGCTGGCTTGCGGAGTAAAAGTGCGGAGTTTTAAGTGCGGAGTAATCGAATTTTTCATGATTTGCGGAGTACTCCGCACCTTCATCGGGCGAAATGAGGTGTTGTGCGGAGTACTCCGTTACTCCGCACTTCTTCCGGAAAATGTTTCGGCTTACTCCGTACTCCGTACTCCGCACTTTTTTTGGCGGCCGGCGCGAGGTTATTCCGTACTCCGCAAATTTCGCTCCAAACCGGGCGCGGAGTACTCCGTCACTGCGGAGTATGTGCGGAGTAGTCCGTAAATCTATCGAAGATGGTTCCAGAACGGTTCCAGAACGGCACCGAAACGGCTGAAAAAGTCTAATTTCGAGACGGTGGCGCTTTTGCGGAGTAAATGCGGAGTAAGCGGAGTAACCAAATTTTTGGCTGATTTGACGGCCTTACTCCGTACTCCACAAAATTTTACCTCATTTCAGCGCGGAGTACTCCGTTGATTTTCAGCCCAAAAAAACGTCCTCCGCACATTTTGCGGAGTGTGCTGCGGAGGAAGAATGCGGGTAACTCGTGAAAATCTGCGGAGTACTCCGCAATTTCGTGAAATGAGTTACTCCGCAAGCCAGCCCTCAACTCCGCAGCTACGGAGCCCGGATACTCCGGGGGAGCTCCGCACTCCGGGAAGTTATCTCACAGCATCGAAAATGCGGTGTGATTTGCAACACATATACAAGGTTCAGTGGTCGGCTACGACAATAGTCACACGATTTTGGGCATAGTCATAGTCATAGTCATAAGCAGTTTTGGAAAAATCGAAATAGTCATAGTCATAATCAGACTATAGTCCACATAGTCGACTATAGTCACAAGAGCATATATAAGAGACTATTGAGACTATAGTTAGACTATTTCGCTGTGACTATAGCTTTTGACGAGAAAATTGGGACTATAGTCAGACTATTCCAGTGAGAATTTCTGTGACTATAGTCAAACTATCAGATTCGCAAATGAATGTCATAGCTATAGTCAGACTTTCAAGACTGATACTTAGACTATAGTCCAGCTATAGTTGCTGAATAATGTGACTATAGTCGCAATAGTCTGGCTATTACCACTTTTCACCAGAATTAGTGACTATGTAAGCTATAGTTACACTATCTTCGGCCCATAGTCATAGTCATAGTCATAAGAGTGACTATTTGTGACTATGACTATAGTTCCCATAGTCACATGCGACTATAGTCATAAATAGTCATAGTCACCCATAGTCACGCCGATCACTGACAAGGTTCATCCAGCTTATAGCAGCTGTCCTTGAGGGAGCTGCCTGTGAGCACTTGAAATGCTGTTTTTGCCCAATTTGAGATCGTGAGATGAGAATTTGGAAAAATATATTTTGAAAATACTCCGAAAATACCCATGTTTATGGCAAAATACCTTTCATATCAGGAAAATGTGGAGGTCCCGGAGCGCGCCGGACTCCGGGGGTAACTCCGTACTCCGTCATGTTTCGCAGGAGTTTACTCCGCACTCCGGGAGACTTTGTGCTACCCTCATGGGTCCGCTCCGTACTCCGGGAGAGTTTCTGCCGTGGCCCGATGGCAGCTCCGTACTCCGGAAAAGTGGACCCAGCTTCCAAACTTCCACTCCGTACTCCCGTCTTCCCCGAAGTACGGCCCCGGATAATCGGGACGCTCCGGGAAAGCCGCTCCGGGGCTTACTCCGTGCTCATCCTTAGCTCGTATTGGCATCTGTGAATGAAGAAGACCATCAGCGCAAATGCGCAATGAGCAAAGGTAGGAGATATTTTACAGTATCTCACTCGCTCTGCGGCTCTTGCTTTGTGTGACTGATGCTTCTTCGTCTTGCTGTGAGTCTTGATGTGTCGCTGCTCCACAAAGTTCGGGAGGTCGAAACTCGCGCACGGAATGCACTTGAACTTCTTCACCGCTGGCTCGAACTCGTAGTCCGAGGAGAGGCAGGAGCTTGAGTATAGCTTCCCAGATGTTAATCATAGCTATTGAACGTACATACCGTCGCGCGAGTCTTGCATGATCAATGATGATAAGGCGATGGTGGTGTTTGACTGGTCTGTGCAGCGAAAATGTGACTTGTGAGATTTCAACTAAATTCAATCTCTCAACCACCACAATCTCACACAGCATCAACAGTGACATCACTTGACCGAACAGCCGAAAAATGACGAGAGCGATAAGGTCCTTGCAGTTCGGCCCAGATTCCGCACTCCGCACTTTTTGGCGTGGGTCGCCAAGAACAATTCCGAATTCCGTATCAGCACCCATCGTAAATTCCGGCTACCGAGCGAATAGCCAGAATTTTTCAAATTACTATAATTTCAACTCCGGCTCCGGGAATCCCCGGAATTGGCTGCGGAATTCGGCTAATTACCGGGAATCCGATTCCGGGCGAGCTCCGTGCCCATCCTTAGAACAGGAATCGACAATTAAGCAGCATCAGTAAGTGAGCAGCAAGCCTTCTGCCTTAATGCCTGCCGCCACCGCTGCGCTGACATGCTCTGCCTTGACTAAGACAGTGGTCATCACATGATCACGGATCACCGAATCGCTCCGAGTACTCGACCGAGTATTTCCAAAAGACTCCGAGTGACTGATGGTGCATACTTTGAAACCTGGTACTTGGTAGTGATAAATACTAGTGAAAAGTATTTACTTTGATCACTTTCAAAGGTGGATTATCTTTGAGATGGTGACTATCTTTCTGGCATTATCATCAGCTTTTCTTTTGAACTTTACTATGTGGTGACTGTCTTTGCAGCTAGGTAGTTACGCTCTCAACCATTTTCACAGTTCACTATCTTCACTATCTTTTTGGGAAAAAGGCTCCGAACAGTGCCGGAGTTGCTGAAAAAAGGTGTGAAAGTACTAGTTACTCATACTATCTCCACTTTGCCAAACTATACTATACCATCTTTTGCCAGGACGGTCACCGAATTTCATTATACTATAATTTGGTCCAGGATTTGGGCAATGGTAATAGCATGTCGAGCCTTGCCCTCAGCACCTAAATGCCCCCCCCCCCCACCCCCAAAAAACCCCGTTTTTCACCAGATAGTGACCGTGGCCTTAAGGGCCAGAGTCTTCCCCAGACTTTGTGACTCACGAAGCCCGAGGATTGAGGAAAGATCACAACAGAACTCATGATGTGGTAGGGACTGGAGCCCCAGGGTGTACGCGGTGTTTGCCATTTGTGAGGAATTTGAAGTAAGGATGCACACGGAGATCTCCGCGGAGATTATCTCCTTTCCGCTGTCTCCGCGGCATCTCCGCGACCTTTCCAGAGACGGAGATCTCCTTTCCGCTGTTGTGGCGGAGATGTGACAGGCCGTCCTCTTGATGCATCTCCGTCTCCGCTATGATTGGACACCAGACTGGGACGTCTCCCTACCCCGTCTCCGCGACATCTACGGCGTAACTCCGCGTCTCCGCCGCTGAACAACTTTATCTGTCAGAATGACCTTCTGATGCATGTCAAACGTTTCAAAAACAATGTAAACGGGTGTAGGAAGCGTTCGCAGCGGCCAAGTTGCACGGAATGGGTCTTTTGTTGAATTTTCAGACTTGAATACTCATTTAAATCCCCGCTAGGTGAGTCCAGACTCATATGAGACCCCATTCCATTGAAAAGACCACGTGAGACTTCGGCGTCTTTGAGAGTCTTGCCAGGGTTTCTCGTTGCTCAGCGGAGACGCGGAGTTACGCCGTAGATGCCGCGGAGACGCACATTTTGAAATTCAACTCCGTGACTCCGCCATTTCTGGTCTGCGGCGAAGCATCTCCCTACCCTGTACAACATAGCGGAAAGGAGATCTCCGCGGAGTTTTTTTCATCTCCGCTGCGCGGAGAAAAATTTGGCACAGCGGAGAAAATCTCCGCGGAGTTTTTCTCCGGGAGGGGTCACGGAGACAATCTCCGCCAAAACGGCGGAGATGAAGTGAATCCTTAGGCGGAAGACGACGGGAAAAGGGCGACTTTCACAGGGCGACTTTAGTTATTTTTTCTGGTCGAGGGTCAAAGTTGCCCTTTTTTGGAGGTCAACTTGCTCGACTTGGGCAAGTCCGCCGGGCAACTTTGCTTGTATGAAAGGTGGACGAGTATAGTTGCCTCAAGGTAGGGCAATTCTGTGAGCTTAGTCAGGGCAACTTTCGTGTTTACATTCGTTTTGGTGAAAGTTGCCCGTCTGGCCCATTCCCTGAAAGGGCAAGGGCGACTTTCTGTGACCCCGACAGACGAGGTTTCAAAGATAGACAGAACAGAGACAGATATCTCCAAAATGCATGAAAATACGCCTCTAACTTTGAGAGGTCTTTTGTAGAAATGGAGAAAACACTTTTGGCTGTCTTGTGTCAGCGTAGAGCTCCTGAGTTGCTGTCCCTCACCAAGACCTCGATTCTCACCTTCTTTTGCATCACCAGACAATCCTCAAGCTCCGTTAGTTCCATACTCATCCAAATGGCACGCCAAACACGTCAGACCCATGCGCGTACTTCGATTGAGCATCAACAAGTGGCTGCTCAGAGTGTTACTGGTCGTGGTCGTGGTGGAGGCAGAGACGTCGAAGCTGATGGTGAAGAAGCTGACTCTCTCCCCTCTGCTACGGCTGACACCTCTTCAGCAGCTTCTTCTCATACGCGCAGTGCATCTACCTTATCAAACAACAACCCCATACTGCAATCAACTACGTCCAGATCGTCACGAGGCTCAGCGGGTGAACAGACGCGTGAAGGTTTAGGTCCACTACCGCCTCCTCTTTCAGAACCCAGCAGTGCTGTCTCCGATCCCCTTGCTGCTCGGTCCAGCGAACACGCTGATGAAGAGAACGCTGCTGAGACGGACCGTGTAATGGTGAGAGAGGATCATGTTGTGTTGATTCTCAAATCTAGATGGAATGCATTCTGACCTATGGCCTGCCCCTCATACTCTGTACTTTTTTTCCTTGTACTCCTTCCTTCAGTCCCATGATACACCACTACCAATGGAGCACCCATCAGCACAAGATACCAATGAACAGAATGAACTATGAAGAGAATAATGATGCTTCCACGTCGTCGACCTCTGACGAATCGGATGACTCTGGTTCGAACGTGAGTAGTAGAACTAATCACGCTCGTCGTATCGATGACCACCTGTAAATTGTTGCAGTCACATAGCTGATTATACAATAACTTATTTATCACATCGTTTGCAGAGTAAGAAGGGAACATCGGCCGCGAAAGAAATCAAGAAGAAGCACAAGTGGACGGTTCAAGAGGAGACGAAATTGATTCAGATTCTTTGGGACATGCCCGACCTTCAGGCACGACTACTCGGACGTAAGAAGGTCGGTCGGAGCAAGAGCGAACGCGGCAAGCTGTCCGCGGATTGGACCTATCTCGGCGCTCAGCTTCATGGCGCCGCGGCTCTCAAAGATTCTCTTATCGACAAAAATAGGCGCCATGCACAAGAAATACTTGGTCGCTCGTGATCAGCTCTCCGAAGCAACAGGGCCGAAGATGGAGAAGGCGATTTGAATGGGAGCAGGGAGATCCTTTCTGGTAGTTCGGATGAAAGTAGTGGGGAGGAAAAAGAAAAACCACGGACAACGCTCCTGGACCTTCTTCGCAGCGTAAACGAGCCCGCACATCGTCTCCTCGCCCCGACAAGACTCCTACCTCTCCTTCAGGATCCCCTCAACCCGCCACCAACGTGACTCCCCGAACCGGACGAGCCCCGTATCGTGGTGTGGACACGATGGCCGACCTCCGAGATACCCTCCAGCGAAATGCTGAGGAAGCATCCGAGCGTCAGCAAGAGGTCATCAAGGTCACAATCGAGAAGCAGAAGAAGGATCAGGAACTGAGAGAGAGGGAGCTGGATCTGGCAGAGAGGAAACAAGCTTTGGACGAGAAGAAGGAGAAGACCCAGAGCAAAATGATGGAAGCCCTGATCAAAGCTGTGACTGATAAGAAATAAACTGTGGCTTCTTTCTTCAATACTACTAAGAACTATGTTCACTCTTATGTACTAGTTGGGAGTAGAGGCAGGACATCTACTAAGAAAGATAGCCTAAGAGACAGTTCTGGAAGAGGACGCAGCGCCTACTGATGCTTGAGCTCGCCGTGAAAGAGTCGCGTTCCGAAGCTGGAGTGCTCGTTCCTTTCTCTCCTTGATTGCCTTCTCCTGTCTTTTCTTCCACGCGCGATACTCCTTGATGTTCATCTCCTTCAGTCTTGACTGCTTGTTCGTGTCGATCCAGGAGTAGCTTCGAGCGGAAACGAGGGCTTGATGCATCGTTTCTCTGGCATTACGACCCCCACCTCGCCGATGGTTGTCGATGCGGCTTTGACTTTAATTCCGTCAAAATCCCGCGGAATCATGCGGAATTCTGGGAAAATGAGCAACTTCAGGACACAACAACGGCATTTAACATGCACATTTTTGCTTTAATGACTTTCAAGAGCGTACTTTGATTGCAACAGAAACGTTGTGAGGCACTAGCAATATCGCTATGTTCAAGTTAGAGTTGTCATAAGAGTCATTAATATCACGCCTGAGCTCCGCGGAAGTTCCGCGGAATTCCGGGCTCCCGCGGAGCGCGGAGCGCGGAGGAGCAATCTTGAAAACAACAAAAATTATGCGGAGCGCGGAGCTGGCATTACGAATTTCATAAAATTCCGTCGGAGCACGGAGCTCCTTTTTTCTCGCTTTCCATTATTTGAGGGAGGCGGAGCTCGCTCTGGAAAATGAAAATTCCGGCGGAATTTGGAAACGCGGAGGCGAGCCCTCCGCGTAACTCCGTGGACAACCTTAGTTGTCCACATCGAAAATGAAGCTGGTGATCAGAAGATAGTATTGCTACGTATTTGGATCTGGAGTGTGGACGTGTGGTTCTGCACCACATAAATCCGCGAACACACGTGGCATACGTCCGAGACTTACGTCAACAGCGTCGCGAGTCTCGCGACAAAAGCTCGATAACAACACGAGTTCGGGTCGGATTTGGTTGAGATTTGCACCAGATTGTCGGGGCGGCAGATCGAGGGTATCAGGTATGGATCCCAAAATTTTAGGCATGGTTACATTTAAGAAAAGGTAGGCCAGTAAGGAAAATGACGTTTTGAGCCTACGGCCGTAAGAAGAATCGCCTCTATTACCCCATACTAAAGTCTGGGGAATACTATATCCCTATTCCCTACCCAAAATTTGAAATAGTATATAGTATGTTTTCAAAAAAAAAAATCCCACAAAACCAGGTAGTATATAGTATGTTTTCGCAAATAGTGTATATACTATAGTGTAAAGGAATAGTATATAAGTACATAGATAGTATATAGGAATAGTATATACTACCAGTACCATAGTATGTTAAACACTGGTCGAGCCAGGAAATTTCATATGGGAAATTGGAAATGAAACGGAAGATCCAGAAACTTTCTGGGGCACCCTGGACTGAACTGAATACCCCTAGTGATGGTCTTGATGGGTCTCCGGGTGGGCTTCAATTCCGCTGGCTACTCCAGTTGCAAAGAAAAGGAATTGTTGCAAATGAGCTCTCGGCCGAGGAAACCCCCAGTTCTATGACCCCATGCTAAAGTCTGGGGAGCTTCTATGACCCCCAAGACCCCAGACCAAAGTCTGGACAACAACAACAACATGCGACAGAGAACTCAATTGCACAATTTAGGATGGGTGTATCTACGTTTTCTTGAGTTCCAAAGTCATCTAAATCTCTTCCTGAACGGCTCTTCGGGCTTCCTTCTCGTCCCATCTCTCACTGCTCATTACTTGCCCTGTTTCCGTGATTTTGCTGAGCTGGTATTCTTCTCCACGCCCGTGGACGAGGCATTGCCGATGACCTCGTCCTCGACGGTGCCGTCTCCCCTTGCCGTGACTGCCTTCTTATCGCCTCCTGATGCCGCGGCCGCTGCCAGCTCCTTCCGCTTTGCACCTTCCTTGTCCACGATCTCTCCTAGCTCGTTCTGCGCAAAGTAAAGAAAGAAAGAGGAAGAAGTCAGACACACATCAGTCCCCGGAATTGGTGGTAAAGAGCTCCTTGGGGGTGTGTACCACTCACCTGTCTGGTCGGATCGACGCCGTACAGCCACCGCTGGTATAAGAAGATCAAGAAGACGATATCGTCCCTGAAGCAAGCCAAGCGATGAAGCATAGGCTGCGGAATAGCGAATGCGAAGAAATCATCCACAACCGTGCCCAAGATCTTGTATACGAGCGTCTTCGGTGAGAAACCCGCTGTGGACTTGAGCTTGTAGTTGAGGATAAGCTGGGGTACCAGACTGACGAAGCCGAAGGTGTAGACGAAGGAGGTCAGGGTCTGGATGACGAAGGACCACCAGCCGCGGTGCGAGTTGTACAGCGCTGAGTAGATGGCGTACATCCCTAGGACAGGAGCAGCAACCATCCCGACAATCTTGAAGGCCAAGCGGTCATACTCCTGCGTCTTCTTCTCTTCCTCGCTCAACACGCGCTTGTTGAGGATCCGGACTTGATACGGCAAGATGCTGAGGATACCTGACGCGTTTGCGGGGTGGGGACGACGGCTACCTTGACGGCCTTGGTGAGTTTCCAGGCTTCGATGGCTGCTCCGACGCCCTGGCCCATGATGATCATGAAGCTCGTCTCTTCGTTCGAGTCGATGAGGTAGAGGAGGATGATGACCTGGGTGACGACGTTGGTGAGGATGGAGCCGATGGAGATGCCGGCGAGCTGCGTGAGAGAGAGAGAGAAGGAGGAGAAGGACTTAGCATTCAGTCGGGAGCAGAGCTGGGTGAGAGTAGCGCAGTATCACATACATCTTGCCTCTTGCGCCAATCGCCGATGTCCGAGGAGAACGCGAGGATCTCGAAAAGACTGGAGTAAAAGAGACAGACATTGCTTTTTCAGTTGAAGCACGGAGGCTAGAATGCTTTGAAAGAAGAGTAACGTACCTGTGTAAGAGGGAGACTACAGCTGTGAGGATGAGCCACCAGGGACTGGTCTCGAGGAGGATGGACTTGAGCATGTCGATCTCCGCACTGCCCGCTTGTGCGCCTAGACCCGTCGCCTGTCCATTCTGCGCCTTTTCCCAGCCTTCGTTCATGTTAGATTGAACTGTGGGAATGAAGAACATTAAGTCAGAAGGAAAGCTCCAGCCGAACAGACGCATGTTGGAACTAGGGATGGGGAGCATGCTCACTCTTGAACTTCCACGGTGAAGTGGTGTAGAGATTGATGTGCAGAGGGAGCGAGCGGACTGTCGAGTTGATCGGGTGCATCGCTCCCCGCAAGAGCCAGAAGTCCAAGGGAACAAGCACCGGATAGTGATAAGCAACGTCCCTGTTCTCCTTCTTCGGCCTGGCCACGGAAGGATCCTCCTTCTCGGCTTCATCGGGTTTGTCTGCTTTGAGAACCGGTAGCTGGAAGCGCATGCTGGAGTCGAAGGTTGAAATCTGAGCCACTTGTTGAGCTTGAGCAGGGTCCATGACGGGGAAGATGAACTGTGCACTTGGCGGTGGTTCGAGCGCGAGGTCGATCTTCTCCTCTTTGCCGAAAGGAACGAGGGCGAGAGTGAAGTTTCGGTGCCAGTGCGTACCGATCGGCGGGTTCTTCTCGTCAAAGTCGTCGTCCTCCTGCTCTACCAGTTCCTCCTGGGTGCTGTTGGAGCTGTCGAACAGATTGCGCTCGACTCTTCTCTTCTTTCGGGCGAAGAGACGGGTGAGGAGTTTACGCTGACGATGTACTGTGAGTGGGCTGAAGCTTGGGTCGGAAGGGTTAGGACTGACACCGCTGGAGCAGAGGAACATCTCCGCCCAGATGGAGTGGTTGCCTGTGCGCACGGCGTCTGAGATGGGGAAGGTGCCGAAGTCGGCGCGGAGATCGAGCTTGGGCTGGCTGTAGCTGATGTGAGGGAACTTGACGGCGGGTAAAACCTTGACGTTTGGCTTAGAGAGGATGGGCTGGTTGTCGAAGGAGGAGGGACCACTGTGAGCGAGCAAGGGCTGGTATTCCTTTGCTGCGAAGTCGATGCGAGGCTGGAGATCGTGTCCATATGGGCCCAAGCCGTAGTGAGTCCACTGCGAGTACTGCGTGAGTATCTCGTAGTAGGTCGGTGGTGGACCCTCGGCGAGGAAGACGTATAGATCGAGTGTCTGGTTCTGTTCCCAGAGCGAGCGAGCGAGAGGCAGCTGTGGTCCTTTGGGAACGACAGGAGGAGCGGCCGTGCTTGTGGACTGGGTGGTGTCTGCTCCTTCCGCTGGTGCTGCTGGGAGAGAGGCTGTCCCTCTCCACTTGGCGATGAGACCGTTGGCTGTGGGAGAGAGAGAGAGAGAGCATTCAGCAGCATACACACTAGACGAAGCAGCAGCTAAAGGGACTCACGACCGATGACCTGGACCATGGCGAAGTAGAGGACGACTGCTCTGACCACCGACCACTTCCAGTCGGGAGTATTGTTCCCTCCTCCTCCGCCTCCGCCTGCTGCTCCTCCCACTTGCTGTGTTCGTCCAGCTGCTGCACTCGACATTCTTTGAGGTGATGATGGCCGTTCTTCTTATGGAAAGTGAGTGAGTGAGAGTAACAACGTGGGGTGGAAATCTTAGTCGGGTCGACTGTGTGGTAAGAAGAGATAACCGGTTGTAGCCGCCTTTTCCTACCAAAGATCTCCAGCTTCTTCTCTTCCTTTCTTCGACTACCATCTCCTCCTCAAAGTAAACATAAACAATGCTGTCCATCACGCGACGCGCTCTCACTGCAACCGCGTCCTCAGCGCACCGCGTCTACGCGTCTCCCTCACTCGCAACACGCGCCGCCGCATACGCATCCCTCTCCCCACAGCAGCTCGCAACCGTCCTGCCCAACAATGTCGACTCCAACTCAGACCTCTTCCTCGACAACAAGCGCAACATGGACGATCTCGTCTCCCAGCTCGAGTCAAAACATGCAAAACTCGCACTCGGCGGCTCAGAGAAGGCCAGGCTGCGGCATGTACAGAGGGGGAAGATGCTCCCAAGAGACAGGTCAGTATGTAGAAGTCCGTGCGCGCTCCTACTCATCTGCTCACGCTCTTCTGTCCTTCATTCACAGAGTCGCAAACTTGCTGGACCCGCATTCTCCCTTCCTCGAGTTCTCCGCAATGGCCGGCCATGAAATGTACGGAAAGGAGGAGGTCCCATGCGGAGGCGTCATTACCGGAATCGGACGCGTTAGCGGGTGAGCTCTGTCCTTATTTATCCTGCATTCAATAAGCACATTCTGAAGCGCTGCCTCCTCTACTCCTTCTCAGTACGGAATGTATGATCGTAGCAAACGATCCCACAGTCAAGGGAGGAAGCTACGTGAGTTCTTCTCATTGACCCTACCGCATCTAGAACGCTCGTCTTAACCCCATACTCTGCTCTCGGAGCCCACCAGTATCCAATCAGCGTGACAAAACACCTCCGTGCACAAGCCATCGCACGCGAAAACCGTCTACCATGCATCTACCTCGTCGAATCAGGCGGCGCAGCACTCCCGTACCAAGCAGACGTATTTCCCTCCGAAAACCACTTCGGACGCATCTTCGCTAACATGGCACAACTCTCCGCCCTCAAGATCCCTCAGATCGCAGTCGTGCATGGCATCAGTGTCGCAGGTGGGGCGTACGTGCCTAGCATGGCGGATGAGACCATCATCGTCAGGAAGCAGGGGACCATCTTCTTGGCCGGGCCGCCGCTGGTCAAGGCGGCTTTGGGGGAGGAGGTCGATGATGAGGTGAGTTTATCCTTCCTTTGCCCTGTTTGGCCCTGTCTATCTTTCGAAAACAGTGCTAATGATGGAAAGAGCTCTTTTTTGGAATTGAAGACACTTGGCGGAGGAGAAATGCACAGCTCAGAATCAGGCGTAACAGACCACCTCGCCTACTCCGACGCACACGCCCTCGTCCTCGCCCGTGAAGTCGTCGCAAATCTCGGCCTCGTAGGCGGATCACCTTCTCTCCGCTCCTCCTCATCATCATCATCATCAGCCATCGAAGAACCCCTCTATCCAGCATCGGATCTCCACGGCATCGTCCCTACCTCCCTCCGCAAATCTTTCGACATGCGCGACGTAATCGCCCGCATCGTCGATGGCTCTCGCTTCTTTGAGTTCAAAAAGCTCTTCGGGACCACGCTCGTCACTGGATTCGCCAAGATCGGCGGCCAGCCTGTGGCCATTATCGGGAATAACGGGATCTTGTTTGGTGACTCGGCCAAGAAGGCCACGAGCTTCATCCAACTTGCGAATCAGCGGGGATCCCTCTCCTCTTCTTGGTGAACGTGACGGGGTGAGTGGCATTTACTTCTCCGCATTTCTGGACTACATATACTGAAGAACGACTCTCTGGGTGACAGATACATGGTCGGCACCAAGGCCGAACGCTCCGGCATCGCAAAGGACGGCGCCAAGATGGTCCGAGCCGTCGCGACCGCCCAAGTCCCCAAACTGACCCTGGTCGTAGGCGCCTCCTTCGGCGCAGGCAACTACGGAATGTGTGGCCGAGCCTACTCACCTCGCTTCCTATGGATGTGGCCAAATGCACGGGTAGGCGTCATGGGTCCCGAACAACTCTCGGAAGTCATGGGCTCCGTCTCGTCCTCCTCTGGCTCGCAGAGCGAGGAGGAGAAGAGGGCGAAGGTGGAGGCGTTGAGGGTCAAGATTGAGAGGGAGACCTTGCCGGAGTATGCGAGTGCGCGCTTGTGGGATGATGGGATTATCAGGCCGATGGATACGAGGGCTACGTTGGCCTTGGGCTCGAGGTTGCTATGCGTGGGAGGGAGAGGAGTCGTTTCAGTGGGAGGAACATCCGGCGTGGGATGGGAATGAGCGCGGGTCTGGGGTGTATAGGTGAGTCCTATCTGTTTCTTGACTCCTCGGGCTGGCCTGACCATGCTGATGACTCTTCTTCCCTCACCTGCCTGCAGGATGTGATCTCGATCCTCTCCCACCGCTCCTTGCGGGCCCAGTATAGCTTCCCAAACTCAAAGGGGAACAGAAGTCACTGCTCGGGCTCCACCATCCACGCCGCTGCAATTCGATCCTTGTAAGAATAACATATATATGGAGTGTGTTGTGTTCTTGTTGTGCCTCTGTGCGCGCGTCTTATGATTTCTTCTTGATATCGACTGGAGAGAGAGTTGGAGAAGGGAAGAAGCTGGCAGGGCAAAGACAGGGGGGAGAAGCGCGAGTTAGAACTCAATGGGAAAGGGAAGGGGGACTAGAGCAGAAGATCGAAAGGGGGAGTGGAAGGGAAAGGACAGCACAAGGGGGAGGAAAGGAAGGAAAGAAAGAAAGGAATGCTGCAAAGAAAGAAGAGTGCGATGGATTCTAGTGGGGATGGGTGGGACATGGCAGAAGTCGAAAAAGTCGAAGAAGAAGTGCCTAGCTCTCGAGCCGAATGTCAGGCCCGCCTTCCCCCTTCGTTCCGCTCTTGCCTCGTCGAGTCGAATTAAAATCTACGACCGTATTGCCGGTCTTAACAATTTTTGGGGGATTTGTTGTTGTTCTTGATGAAGGGGGCTTCCTGGCTCGCAAGAAGTATATAACATCGAACTGCTCTGGAATTTTTGTAGGCAGGGGAAGTTTTGTCCGTGCTTGTGTGCCCCCGTTCTTCGACGCGTCACACCTCTCGTCTGGTCATGCGCCGGCCAAGGTGTTGAGGACGGCAACGATCCGCCTCTAGCACGTTGAATCCATCCCAAGTCCGCAAAGCCTTCCCGCGCGCGTCTTACACCATTACGGAATAAGAAAAAGACCCTTCTCCTTCTCCACCTAGCTGAAAGCCTCGCGTCCTAGCCTCGCTCCTTTGCGTTCGTCGAAGAGAGCGGTCATGTCGATGGTGGCTTTGGTTGCTGGTTGAGGAGGAAGCGGAAACCCTCGTAAGACTGTGATTAGTGCGCGCAGGAATTTGTCAGCATGTTCGAATCACGTATATATGCACACGAAGAAAGGAGAGACAGAAAACGTACCAGCCAGCAAAGCGCGTTACTCGGCATAAAAGTCAAGATACGCGGCTTGATCCCCCTCGCGAATCCCTTCATTCCTTCCCTTTCATGGATAATGCGGAAGGCCTCAATCATGCCATTTGCTTTTCGTATTTGCGCATCCTGCGAGTTACCCCCTGGTCTGAAGCAACGTCTTGGCAACATCGAGAGGGTTGGTGATAGCAGCCGCGACGGCACCTGCGAAGCCACCGCTGATGGCGTGTGTGATGGGTGAATACCGTTCGTGGGTTGAGGACCTTCTTGGCCCATTCGTAGACGGTGAACTGGGCAGCGGTGAAGGGAACAGTCATGGTGAGGGTGGTTGGGTAGGAGATGTAGAAGGCGCGTAGACCTTCGGTTGCGTAGACTGTTCTTGCGCAGGTGAGGACGGAGCGGTATTCGGAGCCGTGTTGTTGCATTCGTTGCTTGATGACTGTGGGAGGATCAACGGCGGTTAAGTGGTGGTGTCTGAGAGCGCGGGGAAGAAGAGGAGAATAATCTCACCGTCGAAGGGGTTCATGAATGCGTCGGCTGCGATGGTAGCTGATGCTCCGGCGAATGCTGTGGTAATGATAAACGGCGACATGCGATCAGTCTCATCATCCCCAGTGAAGAAAGGAGCGAAAACAACTGACCAGTGCTAGCAAACTGGTGACCTTCCCTGTTCCCGCCTGTTAGATCCTTGATGGTCTCATACATGCCGAAGTGGATAGCATGTGCGGGCCCAGCGCCCAAGATGACAGAGCTGACACCTCTCCATAGAGCCCTTGCTCCTTCTGCGCTGCTGATTCTGGTGAGTGCCTGTGAGATGGAGGTGTAAGTAGCTGAGGGGGATGCTGCGAGGACCTGCATGCGTGTGCGGATGAGGTCGACTGGGTAGAGGGCTGCGTGTTCTGTGATGCCTGCGAGAGATCCTGCGAGCATGGAGATGTGGATGGGTACGCCTGTGAGTGCTTCGTAGTCGATTTCCTCGTCCTCCTCTGCCACATCGCCGTGCTTGAGGGATACAGCTGGTGGTGGTGGTGCTTGCGAGGTCATCGTGCGGTGTGGTGTGTGTGTGTGTGTGGTGTGTGTGTGTGTGTGTGTGTGTGTCTGTGACGGTGAGAAGGGGATGGAAGGTGGATGATGTGGGCAAGATCGAAGTCAGTGAGAAGGTTGCGAGAAGATGGCGAGAAGATGTGGGCAAATAATATCGAAAAGTGGGTATATTTTCCTACTCAGGCACTGCACCAGTCTAAATCCACTTTCCCCAAAATACCCAGCCTGTGAGACAAGATAAGATCAGCTTTTCACGATTAGCAAAACAGTCGCGTGACATCGACGCGTACTCTCCCAATTGACCATGATGAATGCGCGTTGCTCAATTGTCAGCTCGAGATAAGAGACATTCGGCATGAGCATTGACGGTGTTGTATGCATTTGATCTGGAGCTGACTGGACAGCGTGGGGCTTCAGTAGAGGTGTCGTGCTGACTGGATCGAGGAAGTCCTGATGCTGATGCCGCTGCTGTGATCTGAAGGGTGGTGAAGGTCAGCACACATACTCATGTCAGGATGAGGTCCAGAGAGTATGCAGAGACGACACCCAGCTGAGATCGACACGACAAACCACATCTCCTTATCCCCTGGCCAGTGTCTATCTGCTGTTGTCTGCTCCCAGCGAAGGCTTGAACTGCCAAACGCAAATCCACAGCATCCTCTCCCTTGTTCTTTCCCTTTGTTCTGCAACCAACGTCATCGATTTCGCACTCATCATGTCAGCCAGTTCAGCGCGGACCCCAACCAACGCAGCTTCAGTCAGCTAACTTCTTCCTTTACTCTACTGACTCTGTCTTATAACCAGAGCCCATCGCTGTCGATCGCTGACTTCTTCCACTCCCTCCCACTGTTCTCCCTGTCCTGCCCCCTCTCTGAAATCCACAATGACAGATTCAAACAGCACACTCACAAGCCCACAGACACCCAAGGACACCAACACCACCAATAATGAACCCGACACACGCAAACGGGTCATCATCGTCGGCGGGGGATCCGCAGCGATGTCGGCAGCACACTCCCTCTCCCTCTCACCAGAAAAATTCATCGTAGACATCTACGATCGCGCTCCCACCCTCGGAGGATCAGCAACCTCGGTCCCTCTACCCGATCCAGAACGCTTCGGCGCGGATTATATCAATGATGGTGTCCAGGGCTGCAGTCCTGTCTTCTACAACACCCTCCGCATGTTCCAGGATACCCTCGGCTTGAAGGCTTCCGAGGTCGGCATGCAGGTCAGCTTTGGCAAGGGGAAAGACGCCTTCTGGAGCAATGTCTTTCCCATCAGAACTCGTAGACAGGTTCAGCGCAGACATCAAGAAGGTAAGTGGGATTATTTTCGCCGGTCTGCCTCCATTCGCATATAGATCAATGCTGATCTCTAGTCTCCTTCTCCTCAGTTCGGCCGCGTTCTCAAAAACTATCAAGCGCTTCGAAGTCCTCTTCGCCGCCATCCCCGTCGACAAAATGCTCAAGCTCTTCCGCTTCACCCCAGAATTCGGCGAACGTATGATCTTCCCCCTCGTAGCCCTCTTCTTCGGCACCGGAAACGAAACAAAACACATCTCCTCCGCCATCCTCGAGCGCGTCTTCTCGACCCGTCCATGCGTCTCTTCGAATTCTCAGAGGACAGCCTCCTCGCCAGCGTACCTACCATGATGGCCTTCCCAAACTAGGCGAGGTTTACGAGCTCTGGAAGGAGGAAGTCACCAAGAATGGAATGTACGCATTCATCTCTCGCGCGAAGTCACGGCTGTCGAGCGGGATCCAAAGCAGCACGCGCCAAAGGTGGACACGTCCTCATCACCTCCCGCCACATCTCCGAGGAAGAAGCCAAACTCGATCCAGAAGAGGAAGTCGATCACCCGGAACGAATCGCTGCGAAGGGGTCTGACTCTCGTCAAGACATCTTTGACGAACTCATCATTGGCTGCGACGCCGACACCGCTCTCAAGATCCTCGGTAAAGACGCGACGTGGCGGGAACGGGCCATCCTGGGGTCCGTGGTGTACAAGTGGGACATTACCTACACTCACTTCGATGCGGAGTATATGAAGAAGCATTACGAGATGCACTACAATGAGGAGTTCAATGCGAAGCGGGATGACGAGGAGAGTAAAAAGCAGTTCAAGTTTGCAAAGGAGAACTGGAAGCCCCTCTACCTGATCAAGGAGGTGAGTACCACACAGTTTTTACCAGTGTTCTTCGTGCGCTCCCCTCGCTGACACGTCTCCTACCCGCGCAGTACGACGTCGATCCAGCCTCGATCGAGATGTCCTTCGTCCTAACAACGTACCAGCCCCAATTCAAAGACGACAAACCACTCGAAGATCAAGTCTTCCAGACCATCTACCTCGACCGCGGTCAGTCGGATCGATGGACAGCGAACGAGGTAGCGGAGGACAAGATCATCTTGAAGAAGTGGTGGAAGCAGCAGAGTCATCGGTGAGTGATGAAGTGGACTTGTACGCAGGCTCTCACTCCCCTTCAGTTTGCTTACTTGGTACCTCTCGTCAATGTGCAGGGCATCGCTCTACTACAAGGTTGTGCCCTGGCTATGGACAATCAACAACCGGAATCACACCAAGTACGTCCCACCCCATGAGCCCTCCTATCTGAAACACCCTTCCTGACCTTTCGCTCTCTCTCCAACACAGCTTCTGCGGCGCCTGGAACGTCCTCAACATGCACGAGATCGGTATCTGCAGTGGGTTCGGCGCGGCTTACTCCCTGGGAGGCAAGTACCCCTTCGCGGACGATGAGAACTGTGGGAGATTGTTCAAGCTTTGTTATGCCATTGTTGCACATGGGCCGGGTCAGGAAGGAGGACCGGAAGGGATTCTTTGCTTGAAGGGGAGGACCCAGTTTGGCTTATGTAACTTGTACTCTTCGTATTGTCTTGTTTAACTCTAATGATTGTCAGCTGTGGAAACGTCTTCAACGTGCAGACACGGATGGTCACTGAGCTAGGACATGCGTGTGAGGGTCGTGGATAGTGGCAACCGGACAATCCTCGTCCTCAAGTCTTTGACTCAGCCTTTCGACTTTTCACGCAGAGAAGACGGAGCCAGATGTATGCTGAGAGTACGTGTTTGAGATTGCGCGTGATGGAACTGCTCAGCTCTGAGCAGGGGTCTCGGTTGATTGTGGGTTGGAGTCGGTGATGAGGCCGTTCTTGACAAGCAACTCCTCGAGCTCGCCAGATTGGTGCACTGGGTAAAAGCAGAACGAAAGGTGTCAGAATGCAAGGAGGCGGTGAGGAGGAGGGGCAAAAAGACTCACTGTTCAACATGATATCACACCCACCCACAAACTCTCCCCAACGTAGACCTGCGGAATCGTAGGCCAATCCGAGTACTCCTTTACCCATGCCGTACCTCCTCGTCCTCCAACACATTCACCGTCTTCATCTTCTTCAAATTGACACCCTGCACATCGAGGATCTGGACGACCGCGCGCGAGAAGCCGCACATGGGCATGTCCGGGTTGCCCTTCATGAAGAGGACGAGCGGGGCGGATTTGGTGATATCGTCGAGTTTGGAGCGGGTCTCGGTGCTCAAATTCCTGATGGAGATTTGAAGTGAGGAGGAGGAGAAGGGGATGCTGGGGCGGGTGGAGGAAGATGCGAGGCGAGGAGACTGCTGGACGCCGACGCGTGGGGAGATGGTGGAGAGGGCTCGGACGGAGGTGGAGGCGAGGCGGGAGGAGCTGCTGCTGCTGCTTGCGGAAGTGGCAGAGAGGGCTGCGATGCGAGGTGCGCTGGCGAGGGCGGTGCGGAGGAAGCTCATAGTTGCGATGCTGGGTGATGTTTGGCTGATGGTGGTGGCAGTCAGCGAGGCGAGTGAGCGAGATTTCAAGGTGACGCAATTTGTGAGCGCAATTTTGGAATGAAAATTAGTTCGCGACACCAGGCGTTTTTGGATCTCAGTCAAGAAGAAAACTTTCATTCGCACAAGATTTTTCTTCCTGTCCACCAACAACAATTTTTTCTTCTTCTCCCCAAGGTGAGCTTCTTCTCCTTCTCTTCCACTACCACAACTCCTTCACTCCTTACTCTGATGAATATCACTTAGATGACGAGCCTGATCGCCAGTCTGGGCGCCTTCCCCTGCGCTGGGGTTGGAATTGCCGTGGCGGACATGCTGCACAACACAGTGGCTACCTATCCCTGACACTTCCCCCCTCCATCACTCTCTCCCTTCCACATCCTCTTTCCCTTCCGTCTGTCATGCGCGTTCGATGCTGACTCTGGTCCCACCTCCATCGTCTTGCCGAACGCAGATGGTCTCCGATCAGCCAGCACCGGCGACCACCATTGCCAGTGAAGGCAGTGGTGAGCAACCACACACTCAAGCTGCTGGTCAGCCACGAGCACCAACACTCAAGTTTGTGGCGACGGTGCTACCCACGACGACGATGACGATGAAGACAGCTCCGATGCCGAGGTGTCGGACGACGACGACGATGAAGATGACGATGCGATGAGGAAGATGCTGATACCTACATCGCACTTCCCGATGGGCCTGTCGCATCAACCGACATCGAGAACCCACTCGTCTCAAGAATAGGCGGGCCTCCCTCCTTCCTCCTCTTCGAACATTACCCCCATACCCAGCCACGACGAGGTGTCCGAACTCAGCCTGTGCACAACCGATGGAGCTGCTCGTTCAGATCTTCGCACGCGTGAGGACAGCCCTTACGACCGGTGTCTCCACGTTTGGGGCTGTGCGCGCAAGGCATGCAATGCACCACGTTCAGCAGATCAGCTGTCCGAAGCCAGCAGCAGTAGACCAAGGTGAGTTTTTTTTCCTACCAATTCAAGGCCCTCACCTTCGACCACCCTAGCCATAGGGGACATCGTTTTTGCAAAGATTATGAAAAATTTCTTCACTTGAGCGTTTCCATACGTGGTCTCGTAGTGAAATAAAACAAATTTGACAATCGAGCTTTTTAACCATGATGCATAACGACTTCCCCTGGCTTCTCTACCCCCCCACCCTCCTCCTTCCACCAACCGCATCAGATAAAGAATCACATGCTGATGATCCTTCTTCCTGTTTTTAAAGCGTCCGAGTCGTCCGGACGTTGACTTTCAACCCTCGTTGGGCCGCCAAGCTGGCGAAGGAACGTGCTCGACGAGAAGAGAAGGAGCGTATCAAAGCTGAGCGGGAGCAACAACGTCAAGCCTCAACAGCCACAACGGAAGAACCCTTCAGCATGCAAGGTGCCGACGCATCAAGCTCCAAGGGCAGCAAGGCCATGCTCTTTGGCGGCGACAGTGATGACGACGAGGATAAAGACGAAGAAGACGAGGACGACGTGGACGAGGCGACAGAGCAGCGGACAGATTAGCGGAAGAGCTTCAGGTCAAGGCTACCTTGGAAGAGCACCGGAGAATACGAGCCGACCGGAAACACCGAGCACAAGGCGCACCTCAAGAGGGCTCTTCAGACGAAGACGACCAAACCTGGCCAGATCCAGCCGACGTGCTCGCCTACTGCCCTCCCAATATCTCAATACTATCGCCGAACCGTACGCACAGGAAGAAGACGAGAAGGCCGCTGCTGCGAAGGCCAAGGCTGCTGGTCCCTCGACACCGGTTCTGGCGGCAAGGGTGGCACGGAAGGTTACGAGCGTCAACTTCTCAGTGGGATGACTTCGACTTTTGAACGCTTCGTGGATCGGGTCCGGAGAGAACCTCTCAAGTCCTTCGATATGCGTGGGACGGCGTGCCACTCCCTTACGCCGTCGACTCGCCTTCGGCCCAGCAGATCCACCAAGACTGATACCAAGAAGAAGGTGACGCAGATCAACCCGCCTCCCTGTGAGCGGTGTGGTGCACCTCGGACATTTGAGCTCCAACTCATGCCGAATCTGATTAATGTGCTCAAACCTGCCACGTTGGCGACGCAGGGTGGTAAGAGTGCGCAGCAGATCTTGGCGTCGGAGGCTGATTTGGAGGCAGAACGTGCCGATGTTGGATATACCCTTCCGAGCGTGCTGAACGGGCACGGCAACGTGAGGTTGCTCGGACATTGGGACGGGCTCCTGCGGAGCTCAGTCAGAGGTGAATGCCGGACGGCAGGTTGTCGGACTTGGTGGGCGACGGCTTGGGTTTATGTTTGCTCTGCTGATTGTTGTCGGCGGGTTCAGTCTCGACCTGGAGGTCCCAATCCGGACGCCGGAGACGAGGCTGAGGAGACGTGGGCCGAAGAGTGGGTGGCACTCGAGTTTGAGCAGATGTAAAGAAGACCGTGACTTCCCTCCCATACCAACAAGATTTCAATCATTCCCAACTGCATGTAATCAATTCGCATTTAGAATCCCTGTCATCCTTCCAAGTTCCTCAAGCTTTCCAGGTGATTATTGATTAAAGACGGGCCTCGACGCGCATGGAAGGCGGAAGCTGGCATTTGTGAGCGGTGAGTACCTTGGATATACTTGGCGTTGCTGAATCGGTCAGTCAAGAGACGGGATGAGCGGGACGCGTCCATTTGGGTTACGTAGGGGCAGTCATTGAGCCATGCCCATCTTGTTTCTGGCTGCGACCCACGATGCGCGCCTCAAGACATGGAAGCAAGATCGTCCACTTGACTGAGAGCGCTGAGACTCTCCCTTGCCCGTGTTGTCCTGACCCGCCCCATCAGGCATCCGGGCATCGTGTCCGTGACTCCGTGTTTCAAGATCTAGAAAATTTCAACTCCGCAACCTGAACCGGTCTGGGATCGACCGCTGATCAACTCCGTCAAGAAGCTTCCTATACGCCGGGCGCACACAGGCACAACACGAAACGACACGAACACAAAGGAACGTGAGGCGTCAGCATCAGGCATCAGGACGCCTGTGCGGCGTCGGAGAGTGTCTTTATTGCTTATCCGGGCGGCATCTCGCCGTATCTCACTGTCACACAATCGCGGCTTCGGTCGGACGACTGTTTTTTTTTCTTCCTGCCCGCTGGCCTTCATCCAACGGACGCGCCAAAAAAGCAGGTCGAATGCGGAGCCCAGCGCCCAGATCACAGATGTGAGCGGTGAGCACGGACGTACGAGTTAAGCATTATTGATTCGGGAGTCGGGGTATCCTCGAAGAACAACGGCTGAGCGCTGGTCGAATTGGTATGGGAGGGAAAAATGTACCACAGCGCTCGCTGCAGAGGCGGCGGCAAACTCGTCCGTGTGAAGGAAGGCATTCGCTCGACGCTGATCTGCTGAGAGAAGAGGCGGAGAGGTGAACGACCCTTGGGTCGTGTCGGGCCAGATCCGATTCTAACTTCTCTCGCGCAGCTGACCGACTCTTTTCCGCAGTCCTATGATCCCTCGGACCTGAGGCCTGAGGCCTGAGGCATGCCTGCTGCTTTCCTGACCCACATTCCTTCTGCCAAATTCCGTGTTGCAGCAGGACGCCCTAATGCGTGATGCCTGATGTGCCGCATCCGCTTCTGACCTTCGCTCTCCGACGTAGACGATCCAACCAACATACTGCGCTCCGACGATACACGCACACTCTACGCCAAGCATGTCTCCTGCTGGTGCTCGATGCGGATGTCTGCAAGCTGCGCTCATGTGCTGAAGGTTCATGCCCCATCTCCGACTTCAGGTTGCATCTTCTCGCTCGGCGAAGACGGCACCGGGAAAGGTTCAAAAGGATCTTGCATTGGATTTGACTCGCCCTTTCGGACGGATCTCTTCAGGCTCGCCTCTCCAGTTCCCACCTTCCTACATCTTCGGTGTCTAACACATTCCCTTCATATATCAGCACTATACCTTCCACCTTTGTCCACAGCTCGGCTTCCATTCTTCTTCAATACCCTCGTCGAGCTCTCCATTCCTCCGCCCTCCGAACACCAAGATGCGTTTCCTTACCGCTTCCATCGTTGGCCTCGCCATCGCTGCCTCTGCCCCTGCGGTCAGCGGCAAGCACGTCAGCGTCAAGTGCAACACCGTCAGCGCTGGCGGCTCGAAGACCAGGACCAAGTTCCTACCCACTCACACCTGCCACAAGACCACCACCATGTGAGTTGCACTGTTGCATGGTTCTATCACCTTTCAGCGCACAAAGATGTGATGCTGACTATCCTCATGTCCACAGTCGGCCCATCGCCACGATCAAGACCACCTTCACTCCCAAGCCCCGTACCCGCACTAAGGTCGCTGTCACGGTTGCGACTCGTGTGGTGTCTGGCACTGTACGCACCAACGTGGTGACCAGCACCTCAACCAGCTTCAAGGTCGTGATTCCGAGTTCGACTGTCACGGTCGCTCCGTTCGTGTGAGTAGCATCCAGATGGAGTGACAGCGCTCCTCTCCAAAGTACTGACAGACGTTTGCCCACGAATAGACCCACCTCGACGGAGTACGAGCTGCTTCCCCCCACGACGACGTTTTCGACCACCATCACGTCGTACACGGAACTTGCTCCTGCCCCGACTCTTGCGGCTGGCGGTGGAGTTCCCCGAAGTGTCGACGACGACGACAACAACGGCTTTACGCCTGTGCCCCGTGGTGAACTGCGCATGAACTACGACGGCTATCCGGGCAAGAATTCTGGTGCTGCAGCAGGTGGTGATGGCGCGCGACTCGCTCGCCACGGCAAGCAGGTTATCTGTACGCCCAAGGTCAAGGTCACGGCGACCGTCACCAAGAAGGCCAGGGCCACGGTGACCCAGACGAAGCGAGCCCGTCGCTCTACGGTGACTGTCACCAGCACGGCTACCGGTACTGTGACGAGCACTAAGTTCCCCGCCTCGGTCACTTCCATTGTGGTGAGTACATCTTCAACCAGCGCCAATATGACCATGCAGATCAGACGGACATTGACACCAGCGAAACTTTCTTCACACAGCGAAAGGCCGCGACGGTCACTATCACGGCCAACACGGTCACTTTCACCGAGAAGCCCACTTTGGCCGCTGTCACGGTTACAAGGACTTTGGACGTCTCTGCCGATCCTCCCAGTGAGACGACTATCCTTGACCTTTACTCGGTCTGCGACCCTTCCCGACAGTACACTCTCGACGGTTGGGTTCAAGACGGCTCCACGCCTTTCCAGGAACCATTCAGTACGGGAGTCACCTCCGATGCACCCCTCTGCTGTCAATCTGCCGCAGACATGCAAGGAGCTGTGACGTGGGCATGGGTTCAACCCAACCCCCCAGCCGGTTTCGTGGCGGGAACTTGCTTCGGTCTCGTCCTGAACGGCTTGTACGCCCCGGGGGCACCGCTGCGGACCAGTGTGTGGCTGCCAATCTCGGTACCCAGATCAACATCGCTCCTGGCAACAACCAGATCGGAGGTCTGGTCCAATGTGGCGCCAGCACGAACTGAACCCTCGGCCATGCTGTCCAAGTACTTCGGCGTACCATGGCGTTGAACTCAAGTTCTCCTCCACTACCAACCCCCCTCCCGTTTCCCCCGTCTATTTCCTCACCATCACCACCTTCTTTGCTGCTCTCTTTTGTTCTATTCCCCCTTCCTGTTGTCCCCTAAATGTAGTCAGTAGTTGCACATGCAAATTCGAGCCTTTACCATTACCACAAGTTGCAAAGCTCCAAAGATCTTGGAATTGCGCTTCATGTACAGGAATTTGTTCTCCACGAGCCTTCCATCTGCCATCTGGTGTAGGCATAACACCGAGGTGCACATGTAGTGCTCAGTGTCACATGTCACAGGTCCTCAACGATCCCAACGGTCGTGGCTCACGAGATACTCGTTCTACGTTCTACATGCTGCATTCTATCAGTGTGGGAAAAATGAAAATGAAGGAGTTTGTAGATCCTTCTCTCCAACGCCCGATCCACCAAAATCCGATCGTCTCTTTCTGGCTCCGACCTAAAGCTTTGAAGATCACGCTCTCGCACCTACTTTGAAAGTACATGCTGACCTTTGCCGCATAGATCTTGGACACTGTGTTCCGTTGCCCGTATCCCTTGAGTCCTCTTTCCTCATCGCTGAATCTTTGCCATCCCTACTCTGCCAGATTTCCGTATCGAAGGCGGGCGCAGAAGCGTACCACGTTCGCTTTGAAGCTTCACGCATCAACACATTGACCTTGCACTCTCCGACGAAAGGTTATCTATCTGATCGGCATCGGCCCCGACGATTGCTCGATCATTCACAGCAAGTCAGATGTCCGAACTGCCCAATGCAGATATGTACCTGACCGACAGGGCTCAAGAGCTGGTCCCTCGCCGAAGCATCGAAGAGGACATGAAGAAGGTCCGAAACTATCGTAGTCCGCTCCTTTCGCGTAGTGGACCTCCCCGGCCTCACCTTAACAGTTCTCTTCTTCCCGTAACCTCAAGTTCGTATACCAGTCCACCCAGTCGTCGTTTATCTCGAATTCTTCCTTCTGTGAGCTGATCCAATCCGCCCTCTTTCTATTGACCAACCCGCACCATTTTTTCTCTATACCAGTTGAGTGTAACCGACATCAAGGATGCGTTTCGTTCCTATTTCCATCGTTGGCCTCCTCATCGCTGCTTCTACTCCTGCAGTCAGCGGCAAGCACGTCGATATCAAGTGCAGCACTGTCGATGTTGGCGGGACCAAGACCAGAACCATGTATCTGCCCACCCATACCGGCCACAAGACTACTATCGTGTAAGTGAAGTCTGACATTCCAGTAGCTTTCAAGCCTGGAGCCGTAATGCTCAACCTTTCTCATGTATCACAGTCGACCAATCGCCACGGTTCAGAAGACCTACACTCAGAAGCCCCTCACACATACTAACCTCGCTGTTACGGTCGTGACTCGGGTCGTGTCTGCTAAAGCACGTACTAATGTGGTGACCAGCACCTCTACCAAATTCAAAGTCAAAGTTTCGACTTCGACTGTCACGGTGGCCCCATTTGCGTGAGTGCTCTTTGGCAGTGATACACCAGGACACAGTTGCTGACGTCCTGGTCTCCACTTCTGTCATCAGGCCGACATCGACAAAGTACGCACTTCTGCCCGCCACCACGACGTTCTCGACTACGGTCACGTCGTACACGGCCATCGCTTCTGGCCCGAGTCTTGCACCCGGGGTTCCCCGAAGCGTCGAGGATGAAGAAGTCAATCCTATGTCTCGAGGTCAAATGCTCATGAATTACGATCGTTACCCGGGCAAGAATCCTGGTGCACAACCTGGTCCCAATTCAGGTCGACGCGCTCGCGGTGGTAAGCAAGTGTTTTGCACACCCAGAATCGAAGTCAAGACGACCATCACCAAGAAGGCTAGGGCCACAGTGACTCAGACGAAGCGAGCCCGTCGCTCTACGGTGACTGTTACCAGCACGGCCACTGGAACAGTGACGAGCACTCGCTATCTAAAGTTGGTGACGTCCATTTTCGTGAGTACATCGTCCATCAGCGCCAATCCGACCATGCAGATCAGACGGAGACTGACACCAGCGGAACTCTCTCCTCACAGCAAAAAGCCGCGACGGTCACTCTCACCGCCAACACGGTCACAGTCACAGAAACCCCGACGCTGGCTGCTGTCACGGTTACGAAGACTCTGGACGTCCGTGCTGATCCTCCCACTGAGACGACTGTCGTTGACCTATACGCGATCTGCGACCCTTCCCGATATTACGATCTCCAAGGCTGGATAACGGACGCTTCCACGCCTTATCAAGATTCCTTCTTCACGGGAGTCACTCCCGATGCTCCGAACTGCTGTCACTCAATCGCAATCTCGCCCGCATCCGTGACATGGAGATGGGTCCCGGACGCTCCAGCTGGTTCTCTTCCGGGACTTTGCTACGGTACCGGCCTCAACTATGTTTTCAGACCTACCCGCGAGAACTTCGAGGATCAGTGTGTGGTTGGAAATCCCGGTACTTCGATTGGGATCATTCCTGGCTCGTCACAGATCGGTGGTTTGCTGCAATGTGGTGCCAGTGCGCACATTGTCTAGCAGTCTCGTTCATCCAGGTGGAAGGACTTCGGCGCGCGACGGTGACAGACCGCAGTGCTCTTCTATTTGCCTCCGTCATACTTTTGCAACAAGGATCCTTCAGTAGCGAAGGAGGATCGTAATCGCGGGCGATACCAAGAACGAGTGCTCGAGGGCCTCTTCGCGGCGCAGCTACTGGAGCTCCGTCAGGCATCGATGCGTGAAGCGAGATTCTGCGGGCTTGAGAAGCAGTGGTCACGATCGCCTGTCTCTTTCTTTGCCCGCTTCGTCCGTCTGGACATTTCGTCTGTCCTCTCTGTTTTTTTCTACCATTGATTGTTTAGATCTTGTTGCCCATGACTGCTTGCATCTGCCCTCGCTGCGTACCGCAACGACTAAACGGCGTGTGAGCGGTGTGTGAAGAAAGTTTTAAGCATGCATCTCTCTCTCCAACGCCCAATCCACCAAACTCCGACCACCTCTACACCTCTTTCTGGCTCCGACCGAGAACTTTGAAGATCAGGCTCTCGCACTCTCTCGCACCTTTAGAAGTACACGCTGACCTTTCCCGTACAGATCTTGGACACTGTGTTCCGCAGCCCGTACCCCTTGAGGCCTGTTTCCTGATTGCTGAATCTTTCCCACCACTACTCTGCCAGATTTCCGTATTGCAGGCGGGCGCAGCGGGCAGCGGGCCACATTCGCTTTGCACCTTTACGCATCGACCCTTCACGCTCCGACGAAAGGTTATGTGGTCGATACCGGCTCCGACGACTGCTCGATCATCCACAGCAAGTCAATCGTCCGAACTGCCCAATGCAGATACCTGGCCGGCAGGGCTCAAGACCTCCCCCGGCTTCCATCAAGCTGATCCTTCGCCGAATCGTCGAATAGGGCATGGATAAGGTCCGAGACAACCGTAGATGACTCCGCCCCTTTCGCGTAGTGTACTTCCCCTGCCTCGCCTTGACAGTTCTCTTCTTCCCGCAACCTCGAGTGTTTGACGCGTTTCCTTCATATACGTACCGCTCTGCCACCCAGTCGTCGTTAATCCTTTACCTGGAACTCTTCCCTCTGTGAGCTGATCCAATCTTCTTCCTTCTATAGCAATTTTCTCTCCAACAGCGAGTCATTTTAAAGCGACATCAAGGATGCGTCTTCTTCCTGCTTCCATCCTCGGCCTCGTCATCGCTGCATCTACCCCTGCTGTCAGCGGCAAGCACGTCGACATCAAGTGCAACACCGTCGATGTTGGCGGGACCAGAACCAGGACCATGTATCTGCCCACCCATACCGGCCATAAGACTACTATCGTGTTAGTCATATCTGAACTGCCAGTAGCTTTCACAGCTTGGAGCCACATTGCTTACCTTTTCTTCTCATGTGCATAGTCGGCCAATCGCCACGGTCCAAAAAACCTACACTCCCAAGCCCCTCACACATACCGATGTCGCTGTTACGATCGAAACTCGGGTCATATCTGCTACTGCACGTACCAGTGTGGTGACCAGAACCTCTACCAAGTTCAAAGTCAAAGTTCCGACATCGACTGTCACGGTGGCTCCATTTGCGTGAGTGTACTTTGGCAGTAATACTACAGGACACAGTTGCTGACGACCCGCTCTCCACTTCTGTCAAAAGACCGACGTCGACAAAGTACGCACTTCTTCCCGCCACTACGACGTTTTCGACTACCGTCACGTCGTACACGGCCATCGCTCCTGGCCCGAGTCTTGCACCCGGCAGTGCGGTTCCCCGAAGCGTCGAGGATGAAGATAGCAGTCCCATGCCTCGAGGTCAACTGCCTATGAATAATGAAGATGGCTATCCAGGCAAGAACTCGGGTGCACGTTCAGGTCCTTCATCAGGCCATGATGTTTCTCGACGCGCTCGCAGAGGAAAGCAAGTGTTTTGCACACCCAAAATCGAAGTCACGGCGACCATCACTAAGAAGGCCAGAGTCACAGTGACTCAGACGAAGCGAGCCCGTCGCTCTACGGTGACTATCACCAGCACGGCTACCGGTACAGTGACGAGCACTCACTATCCAAAGTCGGTGACGTCCATTGTCGTGAGTACATCGTCCATCAGCGCCAATCCGACCATGCAGATCAGACGGAGACTGACGCCAGCGGCACTCTTTCCTCACAGCAAAAGGCCACGACGGTCACTCTCACCGCCAACACGGTCACAGTCACTGCAACCCCGACGCTGGCTGCTGTCACGGTTACGAAGACTTTGAACGTCCAAGCCGATCCTCCCACTGAGACGACTGTCGTTGACCTATACGCGATCTGCGACCCTTCCCGATATTACGATCTTCAAAACTGGATAACGGACGCTTCCACGCTTTGTCAGGATTCCATCTTCGCGGGAGTCACTCCCGATGCTCCGAACTGCTGTCATTCAATCGCAACCTCGTACGGAGCCGTGACATGGAGATGGGCTCCGGACGCTCCAGCTGGTACTCTTCCGGGACTTTGCTACGGTGCTGTCTTGAACTTTACGTTCAGACCTAAGCGCGAGGACTTCGCGGATCAGTGTGTGGTTGAGAATCCGGGTACTTCGATTGGGATCGATCCTGGCTCGTCACAGGTCGGTGGTCTGCTGCAATGTGGTGCCAGTACGCACGCTGTCTAGCAATCTCGTTCATCCAGTTGAGAAAGCACCTCGACGTACCACGTTGCAGATACCAGGGTTCTTCCATTTGCCTCCGTCAAACTCTTCCCTCCCATTTTCCTTCCTCTCTTATTTCCTTTCTGTTATACCCCTGTGTACTATATGCACATCATAGTAGTCGTATCTATGAAGAGGCATAGAACCCATGTACGATGTACACTAGTTGCTTTCTACCCTGAATCCTCCACTCGACTCCAACCTCCTCATCCCCATCGGGTTGCTGGCGATGTCAAGCACATGGATCCTCAGGTACTCAGTAACTAGTAACGAAGGAGGACCGCAATTGCGGGCGATACGATACCAAGAAGAGAGAACGAAAAATGATAAGTTGACTATTGCATATTGAACACGAGACTATATAGCACACGCGTATAGCGGGTCGGGGCCAGTTGTTTTGATGCCAGAAGAATCTTCCCAGTTTCTCACCGCCTCGCCTATCCACTCCTTCCGATCTTGCCTTTCCGCACGCAACACCTCACGACCGAGCACGCCTCCGAAACTCAACCTGGTAAGGCTCCATGGGGAGCGTGATCGAGGACAGGTAGACCGGAGGCCAACTTGCCGTCTGGCCTTGATCTTTCCGAGCCCAGTGGAAGTCGAAGAGGGGTACAATGGCAGCGACGATGCTGAGAGCCTCGAAGTCTGGGAACATGAGAGGGAGAACCCGTTAGAAGACTGCGGCGCGTTCGAAAAAAGAGAGGTAGATGGACAGCGTGAACTCACTGGCTAGGTTCATCCCCAAACACAAGCGCGGCCCACCGTTGAACATATGCTGCTGCCACTGCGAATACTGCCTTGCCCTGCTTTCACCCTCCGCGTTCGTTTCCAAGAACCGACTCGGCTTGTACTCCTCGCAATCGGCTCCCCAAACCTCAGGCAACCGCGCCATCACCCAGTCGGACCAGCCGCCCATTTCCCCCTTGTAAATCTGAATCGGTGGCAAGTCTGATGGCGCGCTTGGAACGAGAAGAGTGTCCTTGACACACCGCTTGCCATTCTGTATAAAGCGGGAGGGAGAGATGATCAGAAACTTGACTGCTGTTCAGAAATACGGTCGGAAGGCGGCTTACCTTGGGTACGCTAGGATGCAACCGCAACGCCTCTGTGATGCACGCCATCGTGAACGGGAGATCACGCATGCGGTCGTATGGCAACCGGTATCCTTGCTCGGGACAGTCGCCCAGCACCTCGATCAACTCGCGTCGAATACCGTCGAGATGCTCCGGGTGTGCCATCATCTCATAGAAGAACCAAGAGAGAAGCTGAGCTGTGGTGTCTCTGCATGTAAGAAGAAAATAGAGGGAAAGGAGTCAGAGTCGAGTCGCTGGTGTCTCCCTTTTGAACGACCAAGTGATTTTCAGGACTCACCGTCCAGCAATCAAGAAGTTCAGAACAACAATCAAGAGCTCCTCGCGATCCTGTGTGGTCTCCATGAAGAGGTCGAGCAAATCCTTTCCGTCCTTCTTTGCCAGTTGAGCGATCGACCCAGGCTGTCGAGGGGCTTCTTCTTCGGGCTTGCCGTTCACAGCTGCTGCCTTCTTCTCCCGCTGCGCGGCACGCAGTCGATCGTCGATGATACCTCCAGCGAACTGCCGAATTGTGCTGATGGCTTTTTGCATCCTACCATGGGTGAGTTGTTCAAGTCAGCAGACCATCACATCACTTAATTTTGATAAGCACAGCCGGCCACTCACTTCTTGCCCCTGGGGTGGAACAGCTCGATCACCCAAAACAACGGAGTAAAGATACGCTCGTTGATAACGGTCTGTGCGTAGTCGAAGGCCACGGCAAAGTCGACTGGTGTGTCGAGGCAAGCAGGATCGTCGGTCAAGCAGCCGATGTCGGTTCCGAAAGCCATGCGGGAGAATGAGTTGAGCGTGTACCGGAAGAAGAGCTCTGGCATGTTGATCACTCCGTGGCTCTTCTTGTCAGACGCGTGTTCCTTCGATGTGACACCGTTCAAGATGGATATGACTTTGTCGAGTTCCTCGTGGACGACGACTTGGACCCAATTGCGGAACTGGCCGGCGGAGAATATGTGAGATGCTGTCTTGCGGGAATGTTTCCAGGCAGCGCCGTCAGCGACGAAGATCCCGTTCTGGCCGAGCACATCGGCGAGACGATCTCGGAAGAAGTCGCCCTTTTCAAAATTGTCAAAGTTGGTCTTCTGGATGGCCTCGATATATTCGGGTCGAGAGAGGAAGACAACATTTCCGAGCCCAAGGACGCTCATTCTGAATCAGTGATAAGAAAGAAAGAGCGAGTCAGCTGGGCAAAAGGGTGGTGCTCTAATGATGCGAAGCAGTGTACGCACTGCCATCCTCCAATTTTGGAAAGCCGAGTGAAATCGAGAGCCCAGTGCAGTTGTCGGCTGGTGCCCAACTTGAGGATCTCGATCGAATGTCCAAGTATGGGCAGAGCCCCCTTTGGGTAGTATACGCCCTGTCGTCTCGGCTTGGAGAAGGGTATGCGATCGTTGTAGGCAAAGGCGAGGACGATGATGAACAGACCTGCAACGGGTAGGAAGATGCCAGTCTTCTCAAGTGCGTCGGCGAGGGATGAGGATGATGTGGACAGTGTGAACATGATGGAATGTCGGCAGGCTGGTGGTTCAAGGCCCTTGGATTACTCGCGGAGCCTAGGATGGGGACAATTCGGAATCTTTGGGTGCTCGTTGGTCGTCGCCTGTATGTATGGACCATTTTGAAGCAGGTAAGAACCAAACTGCGGCATCGCCATGATGCATGATGAGGTGAAGGAGTTGCGGGTGAACGCTGCCTTAAGTCCGAACCCCGATGCAGTCCGCCCGTCTCATTTCACTGAATTGAGCTGCTTTGGATCTGGCCATTTGTGTCACAGCTCCCAGTATCTCCGTAAGTTGAGGTGTCGCTTTCGACGCTCCAAGAGATTTGCTGAATCAGGCAGGTGAAGCGACGAGTGGTCGAACCGTCGAATGTCGAAGCTCGGAGCGTATGTAATAAAGTTTGGGTTCGGGAAGTGGGAAAATGAGTGGTAAGCGAACAACATGCAGATGAAATGCGGAAATGGAGTCCGGGGATGCGGAGACCCCGCAGTCCGCACTGCAGGACACCAGCAGGTACCCGAGGGCCGAGATGTCACATTGTCACAGTGTGTCCTGCTGTCGGTCGACACTCGAATGCCATATGTACACCTTGGCGATGGGCCGATGACAGTCGGACGCGAGCCTGAAAGTTGGAACCTGCAACCTGGAAGTGGGGACTATGTAGAGGGGACTGGGGAGCTGGGGAGTGGGAAGGCAGAAGGGGGGACGGCGGGACGGAAAGATTAATGCTGCACTAGCGGACGCTTTGTGGACCCTGCGCCATGCATCTCTTAGGCGGCACTTGCTTCGGGCCTCATCGACTCACCAGGCACTTCGCACTGCCAGTTGGCAGGTTGTGCGTTGTACGTTCTGTACGTGCGAAGAACCGAGAATATCCTCCCAGCCACGACGCATAAGTGCCAGTTACCACCAGCAGCCCGAAGCTCGAGATGTTAAAGGGCCCACCTCTTCCGACTTCCACACGCAGGACGGCACCTGCGCTGGGGAAGTATGTTCCCTGCTCATTGCTCGGCGTTACCCTAAGCAAAAACTCGTTCGAAGCTTTGTACCGCAACAACCCATCTAAGTAAGACTCGGAGCAGCGTCTGACCCATCACCAACATCGTTGAACACCTTTTGACACGTACCTTATGTACTGCTGCTGGGCGTGGGATCCATTCACACGCGGGCTTGAGGTGAACAGATTGGAAAAGAGCAGGCGTTCAGCGCACGGCAGCAAATCATTGCGGATAGGAGCCAAGGGCACAGAGCCCACCATGCAGGGTTATTTGCGTCGGGATGCTGGAGAGGCCTAAGGTAGATTCACTTACATCTGGCAGATGTGTCGAGCTTGAACCAGGGTTCTCGCCGTTGCTTTAAGCGAGTAGATCACGGTCAATCGAGGTACCTCCGTCTCTGCTTGCATCGGGCTGCCTGTGCGTCTGGGACTTCGAGATTGATGCGTCGATGTTCGATGGCTGCGCGAGGAAAACAGAAGCGTTGTTCGACGTGAATGCTCGGTGTATAATCCAGTCATGTGGACCGTGGAGGGGGGGGGGGGGGGGGAGGGCACTCGGCTGGTTTTCAGAGATACACTCACTGCTCACATTTGTTCGGCGAGAGGAGCGGCAGGAGCGGTCGACCGGTCATGATGCCAGGAAGTGCCTCTCCGATCAGCGCTACCTCGCATCCGTGTCTACTGGGTCCGATCATGTTCGGTCGCTGAGAATATGACGCGTAGAAGGGCGAAGGTAAGAAGCTCAGTTGCCTTGAGATCCAGCTTCCCATCGAGTCTGGCGGACTTGTCGTTCGCTTTGAGGTTGCTGTCTGTGGCCCGTGATGGCATGCCCCACGTACGCGCAATTGTAGGAAAGCAAAGACCGCGAAGGATTTAATCCACCGTCCGGAAAATATGCAGTTAGAAGGAGGAGGTGGATGCATCTGAGCTGACGTGACAGAGAGAGATGGAGAGGGTTGGTGATCGCCAGGGCAGTCTACGCAATCTCACCGCTCACCCAATGACTGCCCGAGGGTCATCGGTCAGTGGGAGGGGAGTCCAATTAGAGCATTTGTGACTGGCGCGACCATGCCCGCCTATGAGCCAGCCCATCGATGTCCACACGAAAGGCGACGAAGAGGCGTGTTCCACTCTGGCCGTTCGTGAAGAACGGTTCCGTTGCACAATTCTCTCTCAACCAGCAAGGAAAGAGAAGCTAATTTTGGCTTTCCAAACTTGGAGATGTATGGCCTGTCTCTCCCTCAGAAGACACTGGCAGAGAAAAGAGTGTGACGATGCCTCAAAGACACGCCACGCCCAAGGGAAACTGTTTATTCCCATACACACTCCGCCCACAAGCGGAAACTCAAACAGTACATGTCCTTATTCGGCGCCACCCTCCTGACGAAGTGAATCGACACCTCTCGCCCACGCTCCACATCCTCATCCGATGTCGCCATAGAGTCACCCGTCACCGGAGGGATGGACGACATCGGCGGTACCACCTCAGTTTGATCAGCGGAGGAGCTTGTGGAAAGCGACTTAAGCGTCGGAGGTCGTTCGCGATATCGAGGTGCTTGGAGGCCACCTTCCTCTGCTCCGTTCGTGAAGCCGAGTGCAGCGTTCGCCCGAGCCACAATATCCTCGTACGGAGTTTCCAAAGCCTTAGTAAAGCAATGCACATGCACCATGGGGTACTTGAGAGCATTCGCATGTGAATCGCGTGCAGCGAGCACGCGTTCTACTTGAGCTCGCTCTCCTTCTGCACCGAAAACACGTGAAAAGAGTCCTCGGTACGCGTCGAGAAATTCGATCGCTGAAGCTGGGAGGTTCATCACGAAATGTTGAGGTATCCGCGCAGGAGGTCTGATATCCTCACAGCTACCTGGCGTCGCTTGCGTTCCGTGGGTTGAGGCTTGGGCTGTGGTACTGGTTTCTGATCCAAGAGCACCTTGCCGATGATATCATCGGGGGAGCTAGATCGTTGTGCTTTCGACTGCGTGGTTGCTCTTCGGTCCGGAGATGTCTTGCTGGTGGGATCGGAGGGTCGAACAGGTTTTTGAAACCATGGTATCCCGTCCCAAGCCCATCGTGTCGCTCTTCTGATGAATTCGCGTCCATCCAACCCCAGTGGCTCATCGTCAGGGCCGTCCAGCGGCTGCTCCTCATCCGTATATCGCTCTTTGCCCTTCGAATTTTGGCTCCGGACATCCTTAATCCGTGGAACAAAGACACGCGGCTCGACCTTGTTCGTGACTACGTTAGCTGCCAAGCTGGCTGTCGATGCTGGATTGAGGTCATTTGCCAGAACCCAGCATGGCCCACTGGCGGCTTGACCAGCTTCTGACATTGTCGCCGGCGGAAGTTTCGTCTTGCCGGCCACTGCGCCAGGTCCTCCAGAGACCGCGTGCGCCGCAGCCATGACGTTGAGATGATTCCCACGCTCCTTCTTGGCTGCAGGAATGGCGAAGGGGCCGACACCTGCCATGACGTCGACGACAACATCTGAAGGTTTGAAGACGAGCTGTGCAATCCGGGCATGTTCTGCATGGAGACGAGAGTTGAAGTAAACTGTGCGAAAATCAAATGTGTAGCTGCAGTTTTGCTCCGACTGAAATTCCAAATGTCATGAATATCAGTGTGTATGACAAGCCAGGTGAGGTCAATAAGGAAGCGACTTACCGCAGTTGTCTCAAATTCTGGAACTCCCGCCAGAAGCTCCATGTCAAAGAAGCGGAATTGCGCATCGATGGTATCCAATTTGTTGACAACGGTACGGACGGCGCGAAGGTTTTTCTGAGAGCATGATCTCTGATGTCAGCGGTGCACAATATCGGCTGCTCAGAGCTAAGTTTTGGCTTACATCAAGAATAACCTCCCCGATGAGGAATCGATAGGGCAGATAATCGTCTCTTAGATTAAGGTGGGCTGAAGCAAAAAAAGGTGCATGTATGCCGTCAATTTTCGGTGTATTCTAACTATATGCACATACGACCGACGAAGATACACACCTATATGCCCAATGATCGTGAACGAGGTCGGAGTGCCCATTGGCAGACCTTCGGGGAGCAGAGTAGCGAGGATTTGATCTGCCGGACAAATTGAGAGGGGACGGTTCAGAAAAGCCGCGGGGGAGAAGGGACACTGTACTGAGCTCACATACCTGCAGAGTAGTAGTCGTAATCTATGTGCACTTGATGCGGAATGAGCTCGCCTCCGATGCTGGAGATGTACGACCTTGCTTCTTCACTCAGTTCGTCTGTCAGAGGAGGGAAAGGGGAAATTGGCAGCGCCATGTCAGCTCCCTAGTCCCACCGAAGAAGTGACATTCTCGTTGGCGTACCTTCGCTTTGAATGCTCAAGACGACGATCCTCTTCTCCAGGTCATTTGGGTGACTGATGACAGGTCGAATGTTGCGCGCTGCGAAAAGATAGTCCTTCATTTCTTGGGCGCCCATCACTTTGCTGCTCGCAGTTGCAGGTAGACTGATGGCCATCTGTTCCAAGGTGCGCTTGAAGAGTGACTTGAGCGGGCCGATCCGAACTGTTTGAGCGATATCGTTGAGTGCGACGGTAGCTCCTGGTGGTGGTAGCGGTCGGACATAGTTTGGAATGGAAGGCAGGCGAGGGATGCCGGTGGGCGGACTGATGGTTTGCTGAACCACATTGGGCAGTTTTGCTTTGGATGAAGCAGCCATGGTGTAGGTCCGAGTGCTATCGAGATGCTTGGAAGGTCGTGGATATCGTCGCTGGAAGACTTGAGGGACCGACTCGATGCCGTGAGGAGGCAGACGATGGAAGAGTTGCGTAGTTCGAAGGGGAAGTGCAGCGACGCCGAGACGAAGGGAGGAATGGGCCGTGCCTGTGAAGATGCGCAGCATAAGTCAGCGCGTTCTTCCTCCAACACGAATCAGCAGAGCCAGGCGCAGAGTGTTGCAGCCGCGCTTTGAGGAAGATGGATGTCGTCCAGCATTTATTTCCACTCATTCATCGCGAAGGTCGTCCAGAAGATCGGCAGTGTTACGTAATCAAAAAAACATGTCACGTGCAAAATGAGATTAAGACGCGACTGCGGATAATTAGATCGGGGCCGGCGGTGTTGATGTTTAGGGGGTTCCTCAATTCCCATCTTTACTCTTGTTGCTTACCACCATCTTCTACTTCTACTTCTACTTCTGCTTCTCTCTCAGCAATCAGAATGCCAGGTCTTCTCAGCGGCTGTCGCTCCGGCGCAAACTTCGACTCCCTCCCGCGCGGACAACGGGGCTCCCATGCCGCAATCCACAAGCTCCGTCTCAATGCCGCCCCAGAACAACAACACGATGACTTCGCCAATAATAATGGCTACAACAGCAGCGGAGGATCAAGCAGTGGTCCTACCAGCCCACAAATGGAGCACTCTGGACACACTTCCCAGCCATCAAGCCCGTCCAAAAAGGGAGCTCAGATGCAACCTGTCGAAAATCTGGCGGCCAAATCAGCCGCAGTGTCCAAGATCGAGCGAGCACGCTCATCGCCCTTCCCTCAATCAGCACCCGCTTCGCCAAATCCTAATCACCCTCATGCGCACTCGCACCACGGTAGCGGCGCACCCTCCAGACCAAAGCATAGGGTCGTCGACAAGCGCAAGATCGGACTCCCCACTAACTTCCAGGTGAGTCGCTGTCACACAAAGGCTGACTACATGCTGCCCCCCGCATTCACTCATCTGACCCACCCCCTTTTTTGGCTGTAGCACACGGGTCATATCGGTCGCGCCTCCTACTCGGCCGCAACGTCAGCAATGGACTCGGCTGCCATCAAGGCGCAGCTCAGTCAGGTCGCCGCTGCTCTCAACATGGACATCAACCTCGATGTGCCCGCCGAACAAAAAGTGAATCACGCAGTCGAGCCTAGCGAAGCCATCGAGACTGTGCTCCCGCCCCAAGACGCGGACTCGGCCCATCTTCACCGGAGATGATCCCGCTTCCGCTCTCCCAGCCGACATCCCCCACAAAGCGAGCGAGCACCGCTCTGTCGCGCCCGTCTTCGCCTCAGAAGGAAAGTAAAGCTTTGCCGACCCCTCCCTCTACCTCACACGGTTACGCCGAAGCCAGCATTCGAGCCGTGCCTCATCAAGCAGAAGCAGCCCTTCCCAGTCCTCCCATCGCAATCTCCGCCCTGCCCCCAGCTTCATCCTCACGGCACGGCTTGACTCCCAGCACAGTCAGTCCAGCTTCTCACATTCCCATCAACAGACCTCTACCTCCCCGCACAGCAGGTCCCTCACAAACTGGTCAGGGACTCAGACGCAAACCCGTACCGCGTCCCAGCGACTTTATCGAGTTGACACCTGAGGAACGCGAGGCAAAGGACAGGCAACAAGCAGAGCTAGAAGCTCAGGCCGTCGCGCTCCAGCGCAGGGCGAGTAGTGCAAGCGCGGCAAAGAAGCTGGAGTCCCTCAGAAAGGATATGATGGGTGGTCTAGGCGCAGAAGATGGAGTTGCTGGTGAAGTCGGACCTGTCCCTGAGGAACCGGAAAACGAAACATCGGCGACAATGCGGGTCGCGCCGGCTCAAGGTCAAGCTCAAGCCGGCTTGCTGGTTCCCGGTGGAGGTCCGTCCACGTCAATACCGCAGCCGAGCATCGGCTCTCAACTACTGGCTCCAAGACTTCTACCCTCGAACGACGCACAATCTGATCCGAGTTCAGGCTTGCCGAGAGGTACGGTCCGCATCGGCGGCAAAGCCTTTGTGGAAGGTCCCTCCGGCTCACTCATCACCCGCACAGCAAATACGCGATGGAACTCTGCCTTAGCGGAAATCACCGCAGCACTCGCCTCCGAGGGAGCCAGCGCAGACGGTGCTGGTAACCCTAGGATGATGAGCAAGCAGGAAGAAGAAGCACTCATGCTTCGTATGGGCATTCCGCTCGGACCTTCCGATCCTTCGAGTCGACAAGGAGGCCAGGCGCTTCCGAGTGAGACGATCCAATTGAAGGCAGAGCTGGCGGATGCGGCTCATGTATTGAGTGCATTTGAAGGCGAGGGTGATGGCGCTGCAAGGGTGTAATGGGGGGGGGGGGGGGGGCTGTGCCTCAATGTTGATGTGTACATATACTCTCGTGTCATAATACGAATCATTTCATAGTCCCGGTGCACCCAACAGACTAGGAGTGCGGTCATGGATGGCTTCTCGATGTCAACTCCAGTCAACTTCGGAAAGAAGATCTCACACCGATGAATAGCAAAGTTCACACCGACGAACGAAGGGCAAGACCGAAGAGAGAGCCGAGCACGAGACGAGAAAGTCGAATGGAGAGGGCCTCGGGGTTGGCAATGCTGTAGATCGACGATGGTTGGGATCTCGGATACGTTGTGCTGGAAAACGATGGCAGGCTCGAGGAGGAGGAGGATGAGGCGTGCAGGAGATGAGCAACATGTTAGAAAGGACGCAAAGGTGAAGGAGAGTGTACCGAACGCGAGGTGTAGCCATTCTGAATCTCGATGAGGGCGAGGTTGGAGTTGAGTCGAGGATGATACGGCCTTTCCCTTGTCCCCTTACTGGCATACTTGCGCAATGTCCCTTACTCGTTCAATCGTAACCCCTTCTCTCAAGCTTCCATCAGTAAGTAAGTGAGTAGCAGCAGGTCTATGTGAGAGGGGCGGCGTTCGTCGACGTTCACGCATAGCAGACAGGGAGGAAGGAAGTAAAAAGCGCAGAAACATAAGCGCGGGAGCGTTGCGATGCGATTGCAGAGTCAGGAGACGAGAGACAAGGGGTGGGAATATGTGTGTGAAGGTGAGAGTGGCAGGCTTGTGTGTGGTGTGTATGTGTTGCTTGGGTCATTGAGTGTGTGTTGTGGTTGCGCTTTGAGTGTGTGTTATGGGTATGTGTTGTGGGTGACTGGGTCATCTGGGACCTGGGTGCATGATGTGAATGTGGGCGCTGGCTACTGAAGCCTGAAGTCTCCTGTCGAAAGGGAAGCAAAGAGTTGAGGGTCAGGGAAACGTAGGGTAAGGGTGAAGGTGATCGTGACAAACGAAGATGAGCAGGATACTCACTGAAAGGTTGGTCTCCTGACCGCGTGGGTACGTCCACCGTACCTGTATGCCTACTCGTAGGTGATGAGCTGAAGGGGTTCTGAAAGTCGAGGAGAGAGATTAGTGTTGAGCGTCAGCGATAAGTTAGGATGGATGCGCGGATGAGGACGAGCGGGACGCTTACCGAGGTCCGAGTCTGTTCAATGCTCGGCGTGGTCAGGGCTTGTCACGTTGTGCTTGAGGACGATGGAGAGATAGGGAGGAGGAGGGATGAGGATATCAGCCAAGATTCGTGCCAGAGTGAGGATGACGGTGGAGTAGGAAGAGAAGAGACAACTCACCCGAACACATGCGAGACATAGAGCATTGCTGCTGGCAAAGTAGAGATGAAGTCGGTCAACATAAAGAGGAGCAGCCAGGGGAGGGGAAAGGAAGAGAAGGTCATACTCACCTCAACGTGGAGGTGGACGGAACGGAGCGTAGCGGACGAAGTGCTGTCGCTGCCGCTGTCGACGCCGGGTTGGGTCTTGATCCTGTCTTCTGGGTGCTCTCGGTGTGGTAGTGTGCGTTGGTGTTCGTGTGTGCTGGGCGTGCATGTGGTTGTATGAATTTTTGTTTGAGAGCGTATGGGGTTGTTATTGTTTGCTGGAAGGAGGGCAGGAGATGGAAGTCAGCAAATGGTAACGACGAGGATGAGGATGAGGATGGAAGAGTAGACTTACCTTGAAGACAGTGAATCGAAGACGAAGCCACCTTAGGAAGCACGAAGTGATGACACTCTGCAGAGGGCGAGCATGAGCACTATACTTTGCTGCCTTGGCGCCGTTGCTGCGCTGCGCGGTTTTCCCACGTTGCATTGTTGCCATGTTGCCATGTTGCCGGGTATGGGGGTCGGTGTCGACCTTGTATGTGGTGTTGCATGTACGTGGATGGATGCACGAGTGCATGATGCTTTGTGTGTGTGTGTGTGTGTGTGTGTGTGTTGAAAAGCTTATGCATTCGTGGGAAGGCGAATTTGGTAGGCAGTTTTGCCTAGAGTATAGAGGGAGAGGTAAACATCAAAGTCAGTAAAAGGCCAGTATGAAGATGAGGATGAGAAACAACTCACCTAGACAGCCAGGATGAGAATCAACTCACCTAGACAGCCTGAATGTTGGTCACTTGTTAAAACTCGAACCAAAGGAAGCTTGTCCGGACTGGGCGCAGACGAAGCCATTCCTGCTGAGGGTGTTGTGGCGATTGGTGGCATGGGGTCGATCACGACCCTCCGACCTTCTTGACCTTGCCGGTATTTCGAGGGCGACAGAGTGAAGTTGGTCATTGGTGGGTGGGTGGTCGGTGGGATGCGATGTGCATGTACATGCGTGTGAGATGTGCATGCGAGCGGTGGATGTGCTGGGTTCTTGTGGCCTCAATGAACGTGTCCAGTGCCTTGACAGAAGAGTAGCTCCTAAACGGAGACGATAAGGACGAAGAGTACAGTTAGTAACCAGGGCTGGTCAAGGACAGAATGGAATCGAAGATGAGGGAGGGAGGGTCTTACCTGAACAGTTGGCAACGCAAGTCATCAAAGGCCCTAGTCGTGTCTAAAAGAAGGAGAATGGGAGGGGAGTGGGGGAGAACGAAGGGAAGGAAGATTGAAGTCAGCAAAAACTGAGGAGTGATAGTAAGGCGTGAGAATGGGAATGGGAATGGGAATGGGAATAGGGATGGGGGTGGGAACGGGAATGGGAATGGAATAGGAATGGGAATAGGATTGGGAATCAGGGCGAGGGCGAGGGTGAGGGATGGGGATGAGGGTAAGGGTAAGGGTGAGGGTGATGGTAAGGAGTAAGGGTAAGGGTGAAGGGTGAAGGGTGAAGGGTGGCGGTGAGGGTGAGGGTGAGGGGAAACTCACGGCATCTCGAAGTCTCGCAGGTCGCGGCAAAGCATTCCTTCACAGATTGAACCTAAAGAGGAATCAAAAAAACGTGAGTCAGTTGACGAAGAGGAGGCGATGAATCAAGGGAGAGGAGATGGAAAGACTCACTTGCTTACGTCGAAAGCAAAGGTGGGGTATTGATGAAGAAAGATGAGCAGCTGCTGATTTGCGTTGATGTCCTATAAAGAGGGAAAAGACATGAGAGAAGAGAGCAAAAGAGTCAGTAAAGGTGAGGATGAGGTCGAAAGTGAGCCGAGGAGACGGCGAGGATCAGGGGCAGGACGGGGTGCAGGATGGATTCGAGGACGGGCTCGAAGGTGAACCAAAATCGACGAGAATAGGATCCTATGGAGAACCTTCGGAAAGGAGGTCGGGAAAGAAGGGAGAGGAGGGAAGGAAAGACTTACCTGAAGATCGAGGTCTGAGTTTGAAGTAGTTGAGTGAACGTGTAAATTGCCTTGCTCTTTCAGAGTTCCCTTGCGATCGTGGGCGTTGAGGACAGGTACTTGCTTGAGCGAAGCTGGAGTGGTAGCCGTGGAAGGGAGGAGGAAGGATGTCACCTTGAAGCGGGGCTGAGCGTTGAGAATTTGAAATGTGGATGCCGGTGCGGATGCAGAATTCAAGAGACAAGAGATGCGTTCATGAGGGTATGGGATTTGGCCTTTGCGCGACATTGCGAGAGTGTATGGGCGAGAGTGGTGCGCGCGTGTTTGAGTGTTCTTTGGCCATTGGGGACTTTGAGTGCGTTGTATTTGTATGTATGTTGATTGTTGACGATGTAGGGTGCGATGTTGTGATGATGTTGTGATGCTGTGTGAGTGTGGGTGTGGGTGTGGGCCTTGAGTGTCTCCTACAGCGAGGGAAGGAGGGGGAGAGACGATGGTCAGCGAACAGTGAGACGAGCGTGAAGTCGTGTCGACAATGCTGAGCGACGAGGGCGAGAGGGACACTTACTTGAGCATGTTGATTCCTGATCGTGAGTGTGGTGCGTCCATGGACCGTGGGTGGGTATGTGAAGAGGATGGCCGATGAGGGTTATCTGGGAAGGCGAGGAGGTAAGGAAGAGATGAGCCTGGATGAACGTTCATGTGGGCGCGAAGCAGAGGGCGAGCAGGAACAGGACACTCACCAGGCATAGTTTCGTCTTGGTCGTGCGCGGTGAGGACAGGCGCTTCCTTGGGCGAAGCTGAAGTTGAAGTTGTGGAAGAGAGAAGGACGGATGTCGCCGTGAGGCGGGGCTGATCGTTGGGCGTTGAGTTGAGATGCGGATGCAGAGGTCAAGAGACAAGAGAAGGGTTCGTGAGGGTATGGCCTTTGGGCGAGAGTGTGGGCGTGGGAGTGGTACGTGTGTGTGTTTGGACTCCTGGGCATTTGGGTATGTAATCAGTGTCGTGAATGTTTATGCGATGAACGGTGCCGGTGATGTGGTTATGGGTTGTTAGCGTGGTGTGAGTCTTGAGTGGGTCATGAATGCTTATGGGCATTTGGGTATGTAATCAGTGTCGTTAATGTGTCTGCGATGAACGGTGCCCGTGTTGTGGTTGTGGGTTGTGAGCGTGGTGTGGGTGTTGAGTGGGTCTTGAGTGTCTCCTAGAACAAGAGAAATAGGGGAATGACAGTCAGCGAACAGTGAAGACAAATAGGAAGGGCTGTCGTCCGTTGAGTAACGAGGGTGAGAAGGACACTTACATGAGTATCTTGATTTCGGATCGTACAGTGTGCGTCGACTTGTCCGTGGACCGTGGGTGTGTTTGTGAAGAGAACGGACGATGAATGTTATCTGGGAAGGCGAGGAGGTAAGGAGGAGAGTAGCCCTGACAAACGATGAACGGTGAGCACGAAGCAGAGGGCGAACAAGAGCAGCATACTTACCAGGCATAGTTCCTCCCGGCCGTGACTCGTGTGCGTTGAGGATGGGCGCTTCCTTGAGAGAAGCTGGAGTGGAAGTTGTGGAAAGGATGCCGCCGTGAAGCGGGGTTGAGGCCTGAGCGCTCAGCGCTCAGCTTTGAGATGCGGATGCGGATGCGGATGCGGATGTAGAAGTCAAGAAGAGACAAGGTATGCATCTGTGAAGGTATGGCCGTTGGGCGAGAGGTAAAGGTGAGAGTGGTTCGTGTGTGTCCTTGTTCCTTGGCATTTGGGTATTTGTGCAGTGCTGTGTTGTCAATGTGTTTGCGATCCATGGTGCCCATGTTGTGGTTGTGCGTTGTGCGTTGTGAGTGTGGGTATGGGTGGGCCTTGAGCGTCTCCTGCAGCGAGGGAAGGAGGGGGACAGATGAACGATGGATGATATCTGGGAAGGCAAGGAGGAAAGGAGAAGATGAGCTTTGATGAACGATGGGCAATAAGAACGAAGCAGAGGGCGAGCATGAGCAGGATACTGACCATTCCTCCCGGTCGTCCGCGTTGAGGACAGGTGCTTTCTTGAGCGAAGCGGAAGTTGAAGTTGTGCTGTGGGAGGGAGGAGGTAGGATTACGACGTCAGAGAAGATGGACGATGAGGATGGAGATAAGTTCGTAGTCGGAAGCAAAAGGCCACTCACTTGACTGCTAGGAGATGCAGAAAGCATTCGTGCTGGACATGAAGAGACGGAGCCGGTCAACACACAAGACGAGCAGAAAAAGAGCAAGGCTCTGAGAGATAAGGGCGGAAGGGAAGGAAGACTCACCTCAAGAGAATGTAGACAGAATGTGGAGTACCGAGCATCTCGAATGCATCGAGCCCGGGGCTTGACCTCAGGGGGAGCACAACGAGATGGAGGATTGGGTGAGAGGTAGAGAGCTTCAGCCTCCCGAAGGAGGTGTACTGACCACTACGGGCCAAGTCCAGGGCGTTCCCAACGATCTCAAAGAGACGTGGAGCGCTTCGGCCTCATAAAGGTGTTACTACCCACCCTGGCGCAAGGCTATCGTGTCCCCTCTGACCTTCAACCCGCACCCCACACCCTCTGGACTCGGGCCTAAGGGGAAGCTGGTCCGGACCCGAATGCAGACGAGACACAAGGGCTTACCCGCTGAAAGCTCTATGGCGAGACAGGGTCGGTGTCGACTCCGAGTCTCGATGGTGTTGGCCGTTGAATTTGTCGATTCTTGGCTGTGACTTTGTAGGTTGTCTGTGTGCTCCTTGTACGTGTGATAGCTGATGCTTGATGTGTGCTGAGCGTGCATGTGGATGGCATGCATATGTTGAGCGAGTGCATGTGTAGCTTGAGCGAGAAGGTGATTATTGTTTGCTAGAGGGAAGGGAGAGGGATCGTCCAAGTCAGATCAAAGTGAGGATGAGGATGTGGATGAGAGGTGAAGGAGCAGGGAGACTTACCTTGAAGAGAGCGCGGGTAAGGAGCCACATCAGGAAGCACCGAGTGATCTCGTGCACATGTGACTGGGTCCGGGAGGAGAGTAGCAGAGATGAAGGATGGGTGGAGAGGTTGGGGATTCAGCCTCCCGAAGGAGGTGTACTGACCACTACGGGCCAAGTCCAGGGCGTTCCCCAACAGTCTCAGAAGAGAAGTGGAGCGCTTCGGCCTCATAAAGGTGTTACTACCCACCCTGGCGCAAGGCGATCGTGTCCCCCAGTGGTCTCTCAACGCGACCCCACATCTCTTGGACTCGATCCCGAGGGAGCTGATCCCGGACCCGTGCAAGCGAGAGGACTGGTGCTTACCTGAGAAGGCACCTGCTGTGTGTCAGGGCCGGTTGGGACTCGGAGTCGTTGGCCATGTTGACCTCCTTGGCGCTAGCTGACCATGATCATGTCTTGTGAATGGGTGTGTGTGGATGCGAAGGAGGTCTTTGATGGTGGGTCAGGGCCGGTGTTGGATTGGTTGACTCCGAGTCGTGGACCATCTTCTGCGTATTGCCAGTGTTGACGATGAGCATGGGAGGTCTTGATGAAGGTCAGGGTCGGTGTTGAGTACTTGACTCGAGTCGATGGACCATCTTGACCTCGCCGGCATTGCAAGTATTGACGACGATGAGCATAGCTCATGTGGATATGTGGATGCGAAGGAGGTCTTGACCGCGATGTGGGTGTGGTCTTGAAATGTGTGTGTATGTGTTTGGTCTTGACTCTTTTGTGTGGTGATGTGTGTAGTCGTGACTCTTGTATGTGATGTGATGGTCTGCGGTATGCTGGTCGATGTCTTCATCGTCTTGAGTAGTCTTGACATGCGACCGTGATGTGATGCATAGATGTTGTCTACAGTGGGACGGGATGGAAACGAGCAAAGGAGTCAGAAACGAGTGGCGGCGAGGGTAATGCGGTAGATGAGGATGAGGAGGTACTCACCTGAACGACATAGGTTCGGATGCAACAGAGAAGCTCTCCTAGAAGGATGAAGACAGAAGAAGAAAGCAAAGTCAGATGACATTCGGGACGATGATGAGGACCAATCATTAGGAAGATTGTGAGGGTGAGGAGTGCAGATGATGTCAGGATGGAAGACCAACTCACCTGTGGCAAAAGAGAGCAGCGCTGAGGAAACACAGCGAAGGGAACAGTGTGTGGGTCCATGGGCAACTGTCGACGAGGTGGATGGATGGAACAGTGTGTGAAATCCCATGGACGACTGCTGAAGAGATGGATGAGAGACGATGGTGATGTCAGTGGATGAAGGATGGGACGATGAAGTGAGGGGCAGAGATGAAGATGAAGACAGAAGAACAGGGCAACGGTGAAAGAGTGCAGAGCCCAGAAAATCATGCAAGCAGCGAGAGGATGAGGGTGAAGGAAGTTGTTCGACAACCGACAAAGAGAAGGAGGGACGGCATCGAGAAGAGGGAAGGGAGAACAGGGAAGGTTGAGACTTACCAGTGAAGACTGAGGAGTCTTGTGAGTAGTTGAAGATGAAGAGGTATAAGAGAAGAGGTTGTGTGAGAAGTGAAAGGTGGATGTGTGTGAGAGAGGATGAGGAGATGGTGGAAGGGGGGAAGAAAATTTTCTCTTCGGGGGGCCCTCTTTATAGCTTTCGTCCCCCTCTGATCTTCTCGAACCATCCATACGAAGACTGTCTTCTTATACAAGAGGAAGGAGGATCAGGCAGAACAGCAGTGTAAGAGAGGCGCGCACAGACCAGTATCAGGAGGGCGAATACATGCTGTATAAGAAACGAGTGCGTATCACTAGAAATGTCTAGCCCCAAAGTATAAGTGCGTTCTTATCGGAAGCGCTGAGTCTGCCGCCTTTCCTCTGTTGACCTTGCCGAAGAGGTCATTTTGGCTTTTGGCGCCGCGATTTTGTATTTGAGCAGCCATAAGGTCGAAAGACTGAAGATGACTACCGGAAGGGGAAAGGACGAGGAAGTTGACGAGACGGAGCTCAATGGGCGCGAGGAAGGGAAGTCAAAGGGCTGCTGAACTGTGCCCAGAGGGAGGAGGGGCTTTCCTTCATGGACGGTCTTCTCTTCGAGCATACTCTTCCCTTGTAATTCTCAGCCGTCAGAGAGGAGGTCGTGTAAGGTCTCGATTGAAACAGGACGGCAATAAACAAACCATGGGAAACGCCACTTGATAAGCGCCGCTAGCCATCCAGCATCCAGTGTGATCAGAGAAAAGGTCACGCGGTCACGAGCGATGAGGAAGCAGAAGAATGGCAGAGGATGGAGCGAGGGTGTGTGAGGATCAGGTGTAGCGCGCGTCAAGGTAAGGAGACCTGGAAGGGAGAGGGAGACCGAAGGGAGAGCCGAGCACAAGAAGAGGAAGTTGAATGGAGTGCCGTACAGCGGGAGAAGAGAAGAACGTGGCAACTGTCGACGGCAAGCCCGAAGAAGAAGCCCCTCGACAGCCTATGGGTCGATCTCTCAACTGGCAAAGGCGGACGGAAAAGATTTGCTCGACCTCTTCATGCAGACCACGCAGGATCGTGAGGAGCTCTTGATTGCGGCTCTTGAACTTCTTGATTGCTGGACGGTGAGTCCTCGAAATGTATTGGTCGTTCAACACGGACACACCAGCGACTTAGTTCTGACTCCTTTCCCTCTATTCTCTACTTACACTCAGACCATGGCTGAAGTCCTCTCCTGCTTACTTCTATGAGATGATGGCACACTCGAAACAGTCCGACGCGATTCGATCGAGATGCTGGGCGACTGTCCCGAGGAAGAATACCGGTTGCATCATAGCGCGCCCAAGGTAAGTCGCCTTCCCACCGTATTTCTAAGCAGTAGCCAAGGCTCTTACCACCTCTTCCTTTCGCTTTGGACAGAATAGCAAGCAGTGCGTCAAGGACACTCTTCTCGTCCCTACCGCGCCATCAGACCTGGCCCGAATTCGGTTTTGACAAGGAGGGAAATGGCCGGCTGGTTCGACTGGGCCATGGCGCGAACGAACGCGGAGGGTGAAGACGGTATTCACAGTGGCGGCAGCACATGTTCAACGGTGGGCCGCGGTTGTGTTTGGGGATGAACCTAGCCAGTGAGTTCATGCTTTCCATTCACGTCTCTTTGTCCGAACGCGCTGCGGTCTTCTAACTTTACCTCCTCTCATGTTCCCAGGCTGAGAGGCTCTCAGCATCGTCGCCGCCATAGTCCCCGTCTTCGACTTCCACTGGGCTCGAAAGGATCAAGGCCAGACGGCAAGTTGGCCTCCGATCTACCTGTGCGAGATCGGATGGAGCGGATGCGCAAGGCGGCGAGAAGGTTCTTTGGCATCAGTACGACTGGTCCCGCTGTACGCGTGTGCCATATAGCATATAGTCTCGTATTCTATGTCCAATCTATCTTGCTCGCTCAATCGTAACCCTGCTCTCAAGCTTCCATGAGTAAGTAAGTATATGAGAGAAAGCTCTTCACCGACATTCATGCAGACAAGGAGGAAGGAAGTAAAAAGCGCAGAAACATAAGCGCGAGAGCGTTGCGATGCGATTGCAGAGGTCAGGAGACGAGAGACAAGGGGTGGGAATGTGTGTGAAGGTGAGAGTGGCAGGCTTGTATGTGGTGTGTATGTGTTGTGGGTACGTGTGTTGTGTATATGCGTGTTGATGTGTTGTAGGTACCTGGACATGTTGTGAATGGAGGCGCTTTCTGCTGAAGTGCTGAAGCCCGAAGTCTCCTGTCGAAAGGGAAGCAAAGAGTTGAGGGTCAGGGAAACGTAGGGTAAGGGTGAAGGTGATCGTGACAAACGAAGATGAGCAGGACACTCACTGAAAGGTTGGTCTCCTGACCGCGTGGGTACGTCCACCGTACCTGTATGCCTATTCGTGATGAGCCGAAGGTGTTCTGAAAGACGAGGAGAGAGATTAGTGTTGAGCGTCAGCGATAAGTGTGCATGGATGAGAGGATGAGGACGAGCGGGACGCTCACCGAGGTCCGAGTCTGTTCAACGCCCGGCGTGGTCAGGGCTTGTCGCGTTGTGCTTGAGGACGATGGAGAGATAGGGAGGAAGGAGGGACGAGGATATCAGCCAAGATTCGTGCCAGATTGAGGATGAGGATGAGGGTGGGAGTAGGAAGAGAAGGGACAACTCACTCGAACACATGCGAGACATAGAGCATTGCTGCTGGAAAAGTGGCGAGAAAGTCGGTCAACATAAAGAGGAGCAGCCAGGGGAGGGGAAAGGAAGAGAAGGTCATACTCACCTCGACGGAGAGGTGGACGGAGTGGAGCGTAGCGGACCAAGTGCTGTTGCTGTCGACGCCGGGCTGGGTCTTGATCCTGGCTTCTAGGTGCTCTCGGTGTGGTAGTGTGCGTTGGTGTTCGTGTGCATTTTTTTTGAGAGCGTATGGGGTTGTTATTGTTTGCTGGAAGGAGGGCAGCAGATGGAAATCAGCAAATGGTAACGACGAGGATGAGGATGAGGATGGAAGAGTAGACTTACCTTGAAGACAGTGAATCGAAGACGAAGCCACATTAGGAAGCACGAAGTGATAACACTCTGCCGAGGGCGAGCATGAGCACTATACTTTGCTGCCTTGGTGCCGTTGCTGCGTTGCGCGGATTTCCCACGTTGCATTGTTGCCATGATGCCGAGTATGGGGGTCGGTGTCGACCATGTATGTGGTGTTGCATGTACGTGGATGGATGTACGAGTGCATGATGCTTTGTGTGTGTGTGTGTGTGTGTGTGTGTGTGTGTGTGTTTTGAAAAGCCTATGCATTCGTGGGAAGGCGAACTTGGTAGGCAGTTTTGCCTAGAGTATAGAGGGAGAGGTAAACATCAAAGTCAGTAAAAGGCCAGTATGAAGATGAGGATGAGAAACGACTCACCTAGACAGCATGAATGTTCGTTATTTGTTAAAACTCGAACCAAAGGAAGCTTGTCCGGACTGGGCGCAGACGAAGCCATACCTGCTGAGAGTGCTGTGGCGATTGGTGGCATGGGGTCGATCACGACCCTCCGAGCTTCTTGATCATGCCGGTATTTCGAGGGCGACAGAGTGAAGTTGGTCATCGGTGGGTGGGTGGTCGGTGGGATGCGATGTGCATGTACATGCGTGTGAGATGTACATGCGAGCGGTGGATGTGCTGGGTTCTTGTGGCCTCAATGAACGTGTCCAGTGCCTTGACAGCAGAGTATCTCCTAAACGGAGACGATAAGGACGAAGAGTACAGTTAGTAACCAGGGCTGGTGAAGGACAGAATGGAATCGAAGATGAGGGAGGGAGGGTCTTACCTGAACAGTTGGCAATGCAAGTCATGGAAGGCCCTAGTCGTGTCTAAAAGAAGGAGAATGGGAGAGTAGTGGGAGGAAGGAAGATTGAAGTCAGCAAAAACCGAGGAGTGATAGTAAGGCGTGAGAATGGAAACAGGGGTGAGGGGAAACTCACGGCATCTCGAAGTCTCGCAGGTCGCGGCAAAGCATTCCTTCACAGAGTGAACCTAAAGAGGAATCAAAAAAACATGAGTCAATGGACGAAGAGGAGGCGATGTATCAAGGGAGAGGAGATGGAAAGACTTACTTGCTTACGTCGAAAGCAAAGGCGGGGTATTGATGAAGAAAGATGAGCAGCTGCTGATTTGCGATAATGTCCTATAAAGAAAAGAGGGAACAGACATGAGAGAAGAGAGCAAAATAGTCAGTAAAGGTGAGGATCAGGTCGAAAGTGAGCCGAGGAGACGGCGAGGATCAGGGGCAGGACGGGGTGCAGGATGGATTCGAGGACGGGCTCGAAGGTGAACCAATATCGACGAGAATAGGATTCTATGGAGAACGTTCGGAAAGGAGGTCGGGAAAGAAGGGAGAGAAGGGAAGGAAAGACTTACCTGAAGATCGAGGTCTGAGTTTGAAGTATTTGAGTGAACGTGTAAATTGCCTTGCTCCTTAGTCCCTTCCCGGTCGTGGGCGTTGAGGACAGGTACCTCCTTGAGCGAAGCTGGAGTGGTAGCCGTGGAAGGGAGGGGAAGGATGTCGCCGTGAAGCGGGGCTGAGCGTTGAGAATTTGAAATGTGGATGCCGGTGCGGATGCAGAATTCAAGAGACAAGAGATGCGTTCATGAGGGTATGGGATTTGGCCTGTGCGCGACACTGCGAGAGTGTATGGGGCAAGCGTGGTGCGCGTGTGTGTGAGAGTTCTTTGGCCATTGGGACTTTGAGTGCGTTGTGCTTGTATGCATGTTGATTGTTGACCATGTAGGGTGCGATGTTGTGGTTGTGCATTGTGAGTGCAGGTGTGGGCCTTGAGTGTCTCCTACAGCGAGGGAAGGAGGGGGAGAGACGACGGTCAGCGAACAGTGAGACGAGCGTGAAGTCGTGTCGACAATGCTGAGCGACGAGGGCGAGAGGGACACTTACTTGAGCATGTTGATTCTCTTTGTGTGGCCCCAGCCACACGCGGCCTTTGGAGCCGTAGCGGAGGAGAGGGTCGGTATACACAGAATCATCTTACAACAAAGGGGGTCCTTTGTCTCACACCTCAGCCCACAGGAAAACTCCTTTGTCCCACTTCTCTCAGCCCACAGGAAATCGGTCCCTTTGTGGTGCGTGCCTATATAGGCAACGCTTTCTCAATCCTCTCTTTCCCCTTTCGGACCCCCGCATCGTTTCTCTCTCTCATTCCCTCTCCTTCGCTCGACTCAGCTTCTTCGCTCACTCTTCACATCTTTTTCTCTCTCTTTATCTCTTTGCCCATCATTGTCCTCACTATTACTCATCATGTCCGACAACAACAACATCGTTCCCGTTCCCCTCGAGCTCGCAGCTTCTCTGCGTATTTTGGAGCGCCTTCCAGCCCGCGATCGTCCGGGCGTGGAGGCAGCTATCCGAGCTCAGTACGAGGCGGACCAGGAGGAGGCGCAAGCGCAGGCCGCTCGCGCCGCCGAAGAAGAGGAGGAGCGATTCCAAGCCGAAGAAGCTGCGGCCGAGCAGGAAGCTCAGCGTCAACTCGCAGCCATGCGCGAGCAGGAGGCGCACCTTGCCGCCGCCAAGAATCTAGTCGATCTTGTCAAGATCCAGGACGGTGGACCGGAGGCCAAAGACAAAGGCAAGAAGGTTCTGCAGAACGACGACCTGGAGAACACTCTCGATCTCCTCGTCGCCATTCCGTCACAGAAGATTCGCGACAAGATTCGAGCCTGCGACTACATCGACCTTTGGCACCTTACCGCCGAAGGGATGGCGGCAGCAACTCGGTCGAAGTTGAGCGGCGACACAACCTTCGAGCTCGGTTCCGACGGTTCCTTCAAGCTGAAGGATTCCGTTACTGGCTTCAAGGCGGATCAAGACCTCGCCATGGCAACGTGGGTGACAGCGCTCGGTCATTACGTCCGCATCATGCAGACGGAGGGCGTGGCGGACAGTATTGTTCAGTCAATGCTTCGTCTCAATCACATCATGACGACACATCCAGACTTCGATCGTCATGCAACAGCTATTCGTCTCTGGCATCAGCACCAGCGACGTCAGTGGGTGATCAGCGCCAGCTTGAACTCCGACGGTCAGCGCTTCAACCTCGGAAAGCCCAATCCTCAGCACTTCGAAGAGATTCGGCTTCGTCTGCTAGAGGAGCGGGCGGAACGGCGCATGTTTGGTCTTCAAGGTGGCGCCAATGGCCACGGCGCTTCAGGCTCGGGCGGTCCCGGTTGGGGGGAGGTGGATCCGGTGGTGGCTCCGGTGGAAAACGTCCTCCGCCCAGCGATCCTCCCTCTCCTGCTCCCCGAGCAAAGGCGGCGCGCACCTACTTTCGGTGCTTCGTGTGCTTCTCAACGGACCCGGGACACCCCTTCCGAACATGCGCAGCCAAGTCTCGCGTCGACGGGAAGGAGCAACACGTCGTTCGCGGGCCAGGTGGTCGCATCGTCTTTGCGGATTCCCTCAAGCCCATCTGCCTCGACTATCAACTCAAAGGTTGTTCAACCATCTGTCGGTCCAACGGCGCTCACCGTTGCGCCAACTGTGGTGTTGGCGGGCACGGCGCCTCCTCATGCCAATGATTCCCTCCCCGCTCACCCCACCTCCTCCTGGGATCGGCCATTCGTTCTTCTTGCCGATGCCTTTGAGGCAGAACTGCGTCATTTTGGTCTGCTGCATCGTCATTCTTCTCTTCTATCTGGCCTTCGCTCTGGGTTTCACATTGGAATACCCGCTCTCACCAACACCCTCATTCAAAACAATCACAACAGCGCTCGCTCTCATCCGGAGATCATCTCCACCACCATTCAACGCGAACTTACTGCTGGTCGGTACCGCGGCCCTTTCTCCTCCGAACAACTTCAATCCATCATCGGCCCTTTCCAAAACAGTCCCTTGGGACTGGTTCCCAAAGGCTTGGAGCAATGGCGTCTCATTCAAGACTTTTCCTGGCCTCGTGCTGGGAACAGCATCAACTCCATCTTTCCAGCGACAGCTGGCCAACTACATGGGGTGCTTCTCGTGATGTCGTACGCACTGTAAGTCTCTCATTCTCCCTCGTCACCCTTAGCCACGCGCGGGGCTCGCTGTCAGCCATGAGCGCAGCCGCATGAGGTTGCCATGTGCGCCATGCCAGTTGCCCCGCGCGCTGTGCGTTCCCCCTTGTGGGCCAACGGAAAGAGTTTGCTAAGGCACTCACTGATTCCCCAATTCTTTGCTTCTTGTAGCTATTGGCTCTTCCCGTCACTGCGCAGGCCGCAGTACGCGATGTTGCCGACGCCTTTCGCATTCTCGTTCTACACTCCTCTCAATGGCCGGGCACGGTTGTTCGAGGGGAGGATGGACTCTTCTACGTCGACATGTGCTTGGGATTTGGCCTGGCTCCTGCAACTGGCGTCTGGGGAGCGGTGGCCGATGCCCTGGCGACATTTGTCGTGCTCATGGCCTTGGTCCGATCCTCAAGTGGGTCGATGATTTCATTTCTTCACTGTCCCTCTGTCGGCTCTTGACACCGTCAACGCGTCCCGAGCCCGACTGGCAACAACCATCACAGGCCCACAATCTCGTGGTGGAGTGTCCTTCTTCGCCGATGCCGACAACATGGAGCACGTCGAGGACTATCAGTTTCCTCTGCGCAATCACGTTGCTGCTGCTTCTGATGAGCTGGTCTCATCATTGGCAGCTATCACTGCCATCACTGCCCCGCTGGGTGTTCCATGGAAGCGCGAGAAGGACGTTGACTTCTGCTCTGCGCCCATCTACATCGGCTTCCAATGGTACATATTGATCAATGCGTCGCTCTTCCAGACAGCAAGCGTCTCAAGTACCTCGACGCAATATCCGACTGGCAACAACATCCCTCTCACAGCCTACACGACGCTCAAGCTCTCTTCGGCAAGCTCCAACACGCTAGCTTTGTGGTGGCTCAAGGCCGCAAACGCCTTGGCTCACTACGTGCCTTTGTTGCTTCGATGTCTTCGTCTGGTGCCTGGTCTCGTCATCGGGCGAGCAAACAAGTCTTCAAAGATCTGCAGTGGTGGGCCACTGCGCTTTCCCGAGCAAGTCTGCGACGATCCTTTGCCGACGACGACGAGTTCGACGCCACGTACGTGGCTGCGATGCATCAACCTCCTTCGGTGTGGGCGTGTTCATCGATGGTGCCGAGTTGTCCCTGCCCGTACATCCTGGCTGGGCCACACAAGGCCGCGATATCGCTTGGCTCGAAGCTGTTGCTGTGGAGGTTGCACTTGAGGTTGCTGCCGCCAAAGGAATCTCAGATTGTCGGCTGCGTATCAACACCGACAACACCTCTGTGTTCTTCTCTGAACGATCCGGGTTCAGCCGGAACAGCGCCATCATGGAGGTACTGGCACGCATTCGCGACCTCGAAGCGCAGTACAACATTGAGGTGGTTCCAGTCCTGGTTCCAAGCGCCCACAACCTCGCCGACGCACCCTCTCGGGGTTATCGGCACGCATCTCCGCAGCTTGGTCGTCCAAAGTTACACCCGGCGTTGCGGAAGTACTTTGGATGACGAGGCTTGGAAATCAATCCAACCCATACTTTCATCTTCTTCCTCTACTCGCCGTCCCGGTGTTCGCGCTTCTCACTCCACAACTACGTCAAGCAGCCTTCCTTCGCCTCTGTATCCGACCGCGTACTTCCCGCTGGCTGCGTCTCCTCGTTCAGCAATGCCCACTGCTGGACGCGGAGAGACATCACTTGTTCCACTTCCCTTTACAACAACGACGTTGCCGCGTTCTTCCTTGCGGGCTCTACCGCCGGCACCATCCGGCCACGAAGTGGTCACGGCCTCAGACCGTTTGCTTGCGTGGGTCCCTCCGGGCTCTTCCCTTCTTTCCGCACGAAATCCTGGACAACGGCAGCGAGTTCTTGCCGCGGCATGGGCCTCTACCACACGAAGCACCTACGGTACAGGTCTGCTGCGATGGCTCCTGTGGTGCGAACATCATCGCCTTTCCCAATCTGCCATTTTCCCCGCTGGTCTCAACGACGTTGTTGACTTCATTGACTCTCTGGCAGGTTCGTTTGCGGGGAGCAGCATCAGGAACTGGATCTCCGGCATACGAGCATGGCATATCATTCACGGTGCCACCTTGGACACGACTCATCCTCGCATGACCACGGCTCTGCGTGGCGCAGACAGGCTCACACCCGCCTCCTCCGTCTCTCCACCTCGAGCTCCGTTCCGAGTTCACCATCTGTGGACGATCCGTCAACATCTGGTCTTGGACAAGCCTTTTGATGCTGCGGTGTGGGCGTGTATCCTTGCTGCGTTCTGGGGATTGGCAAGGTTGGGTGAGCTGGTAGTCAAAAATGGAACCAGTTTCGACGGCAGGAAGAACCCCTCAGGTGCCAAACTAGCATGGGAGCCGGTCTCCAAAGATATGCCCATGATTCGCGCTGCCGTCATCACTCTGCCTTGGACGAAGACGCAACCAAACGGCGAGAAGATCGTGCTCGCCCCGCAACAGGACTCTCCCTGCCCTGTCCGTGCGCTGCGGAACCACATCGTCGTCAATCAGCCCGCAGCCGACTCTCATCTTTTTGGTTTCCGGGGGCGAAATCGTTTCACTCCTCTCACTCGCGCAGCCTTCCTTCGTCGCATCAATGGGATACTCCGCACGGCAGGGCTGTCGCGCGTCAATCTGAAGGGCCACAGTCTTCGAGTGGGCGGCTGCACAGAGTTCATGCTGCGCGGTGTTTCGGTTGACACGGTTCGTTTGCATGGGCGGTGGTCGAGCGAGGCGTGGCGTCTCTATTTACGCCAACACGTCGAACTGCTCGCTCCATCTTTGATGGACACCATGCCCAATACTGCATCGCTGCTCGTCACCATGTCCTCGCCATCTCACTTCGCCGCCCAATCATCACAATCATCAGCATCACTCGGTGCTCTGGGCTCATCTTCTACCCAAGCGCAGCTGGCGTTTCGCTCTGCTCACTAGCACCGCGTGGTGCTCTGGGCTCCCTGCGCTTCCTGGGTTTCCGATCTCGCACACGAGTTGCAATTGACTTGCAACTTTGGCACTTCAATCTTCTTCCATTGCTTCTTCTTCTTCTCTTACCAGCCTGAAGGAGCAGGACGACAAAGGTCTTTGTGTGGCCCCAGCCACACGCGGCCTTTGGAGCCGTAGCGGAGGAGAGGGTCGGTATACACAGAATCATCTTACAACAAAGGGGGTCCTTTGTCTCACACCTCAGCCCACAGGAAAACTCCTTTGTCCCACTTCTCTCAGCCCACAGGAAATCGGTCCCTTTGTGGTGCGTGCCTATATAGGCAACGCTTTCTCAATCCTCTCTTTCCCCTTTCGGACCCCCGCATCGTTTCTCTCTCTCATTCCCTCTCCTTCGCTCGACTCAGCTTCTTCGCTCACTCTTCACATCTTTTTTCTCCCACCCTTCCCACCCTTCTTTGACTCTTCGTACCCACCCTCCATTACCCTTCCCTTTTGCATTCACCTCTTGTTTCAATTTCCTTCTCAGCTTGTAGTTATCATTGTGCTTTGCTCGGGCTCCCTGCGCTTCCTGGGTTTCCGATCTCGCACACGAGTTGCAATTGACTTGCAACTTTGGCACTTCAATCTTCTTCCATTGCTTCTTCTTCTTCTCTTACCAGCCTGAAGGAGCAGGACGACAAAGGCTGATCGTGTGTGGTGCGTCCATGGACCGTGGGTGGGTATGTGAAGAGGATGGCCGATGAGGGTTATCTGGGAAGGCGAGGAGGTAAGGAAGAGATGAGCCTGGATGAACGTTCATGTGGGCGCGAAGCGGAGGGCGAGCAGGAACAGGACACTCACCAGGCATAGTTTCGTCTCGATCGTGCGTGTCGACAATGCTGAGCGACGAGGGCGAGAGGGACACTTACTTGAGCATGTTGATTCCTGATCGTGTGTGGTGCGTCCATGGACCGTGGGTGGGTATGTGAAGAGGATGGCCGATGAGGGTTATCTGGGAAGGCGAGGAGGTAAGGAAGAGATGAGCCTGGATGAACGTTCATGTGGGCGCGAAGCGGAGGGCGAGCAGGAACAGGACACTCACCAGGCATAGTTTCGTCTCGATCGTGCGCGGTGAGGACAGGCGCTTCCTTGGGCGAAGCTGAAGTTGAAGTTGTGGAAGAGAGAAGGACGGATGCCGCCGTGAGGCGGGGCTGGGCGTTGAGTGTTGAGATGCGGATGCAGAAGTCAAGAGACAAGAGAAGGGTTCGTGAGGGTATGGCCTTTGGGCGAGATTGTGGGCGTGGGAGTGGTACGTGTGTGTGTTCGGACTCCTGGGCATTTGGGTATGTAATCAGTGTCGTGAATGTATATGTGTATGCGATGAACGGTGCCGGTGATGTGATTGTGCGTTGTGAGCGTGGTGTGGGTCTTGAGTAGGTCTTGAGTACTTATGGACATTTGGGTATGTAATCAGTGTCGTTAATGTGTCTGCGATGAACGGTGCCCGTGTTGTGGTTGTGGGTTGTGAGCGTGGTGTGGGTGTTGAGTGGGTCTTGAGTGCCTCCTAGAACAAGAGAAGTAGGGGAATGACAGTCAGCGAACAGTGAAGACAAATAGGAAGGGCTGTCGTCCGTTGAGTAACGAGGGTGAGAAGGACACTTACATGAGTATCTTGATTTCGGATCGTACAGTGTGCGTCGACTTGTCCGTGGACCGTGGGTGTGTTTGTGAAGAGAACGGACGATGAATGTTATCTGGGAAGGCGAGGAGGTAAGGAGGAGATTAGCCCTGACGAACGATGAACGGTGAGCACGAAGCAGAGGGCGAACAAGAGCAGCATACTTACCAGGCATAGTTCCTCCCGGCCGTGACTCGCGTGCGTTGAGGATGGGCGCTTCCTTGAGAGAAGCTGGAGTGGAAGTTGTGGAAAGGATGCCGCCGTAAAGCGGGGCTGAGGCCTGAGCGTTGAGATGCGGATGCGGATGCAGAAGTCAAGAAGAGACAAGGTATGCATCTGTGAAGGTATGGCCGTTGGGCGAGAGGTAAAAGTGAGGGTGATTCGTGTGTGTCCTTGTTCCTTGGCATTTGGGTATTTGTGCAGTGCCGTGTTGTGAATGCGCTTGCGATACATGGTGCCCATGTTGTGGTTGTGGTTGTGCGTTGTGAGTGTGGGTATGGGTGGGCCTTGAGTGTCTCTTGCAGCGAGGTAAGGAGGGGGACAGATGAACGATGGATGATATCTGGGAAGGCGAGGAGGAAAGGAGAAGATGAGCTTTGATGAACAATGGGCAATAAGAACGAAGCAGAGGGCGAGCATGAGCGGGATACTGACCAGGGCTAAATTCCTCCCGGTCGTCCGCGTTGAGGACAGGTGCTTTCTTGAGCGAAGCTGAAGTTGAAGTTGTGCTGTGGAAGGGAGGAAGGAGATAGGAGTACGACGTCAGAGAAGACGGACGATGAGGATGGAGATAAGTTCGTAGTCGGAAGCAAAAGGCCACTCACTTGACTGCTAGGAGATGCAGAAAGCATTCGTGCTGGACATGAAGAGACGGAGCCGGTCAACACACAAGACGGGCAGAAAAAGAGCAAGGCTTTGAGAGGTAAGGGCGGAAGGGAAGGAAAGACTCACCTCAAGAGAATGTGGACGGAGTGTGGAGTACCGAGCATCTCGAATGCATCGAGCCCGGGGCTTGACCTCAGGGGGAGCACAGAGAGATGGAGGATTGGGTGATTGCTGCTGGCAAAGTGGCGATGAAGTCGGTCAACATAAAGAGGAGCAGCCAGGAGAGGAGAAAGGAAGCGAAGGTAATACCTACCTCAACGGAGAGGTGGACGGAGCGTGGCGGACCGCCAAGTACTGTCGGTGTCGACGCCGGGTCTTGATCGTGTCTTCTTGTGTGCACTTGGTATGATAGTGTGTATTGGTGCTTGTGGGTGCTGGACGTGCATGTGGATATGTGGTGCATGTTTGTATGAGAGCGTATGGTGTTGTTGTTGTTGTTTGCTGGAAGGAGGGGAGGAGATGGAAGTCAGCAACCAGTAAGGACGAGGACGAGGATGAGGATAAGAGGAAAAGACTTACCTTGAAGACAGTGGATCGAGCACGAAGCCACATGTGGAAGCACCGAGTAATCTCGTGCAGTTGGTCAGGACCGGGGCTCGACCCCAGGAGAGTGGAAGGGAAGGAGGTGGGGTTGAGAGGTTGGGGCTTCAGCCTCCCGAAGGAGGTGTACTGACCACTACTGGCCAAGTCCAGGGCGTTCCCCAACAGTCTCAGAAGAGAAGTGGAGCGCTTCGGCCTCATAAAGGTGTTACTACCCACCCTGGCGCAAGGCGATCGTGTCCCCCAGTGGTCTCTCAACGCGACCCCACATCTCTTGGACTCGATCCCGAGGGAGCTGATCCCGGACCCCGTGCAAGCGAGAGGACTGGTGCTTACCTGTGAGGGCACCTGCTGTGTGTCAGGGCCGGTGTTGACTCGGAGTCGTTGGCCATCTTGACCTCCCTGATATTGCCAGTGTTGACGATGAGCATGGCTTGAGTGTATGGATGCGGAGGAGATCTTGATGTGGGTGAAGGCCGGTGTTGAAAGGTAACTCCGAGTCGTGGACCATCTTGACCTATGCTGACAATGAGCATGTCTTGCGTATGAATGTGTGTATGCGTAGGAGGTCTTGCCTCTTGTATGTGGTGTGTGGTGTGCGTACGTTTGTCGTCATGGATGGGATCTCGATGCGAAGATCGTCTGAGTAGTGTCTTCTAGAATGAGAGAAGGAAGAAAGGGATGGAAGTCAGCAACGGCAACGGTGACGGTGACGGTGACAATGAGCCAGACACTTACTTGTGCATCTTGAAATGCGAGCGTGGGTGTTGGGAACAGAGGTTGTCTACAGTGCGACGGGATGGGGACGAGCATATAGTCAGGGAACAACGAGGGTGAGGAGGTAGATGAGGAGTGGGGAGGTACTCACCTCAACGACCTGCTCATGTGCTCGGATGGCAGCGAGAGGCTCTCCTAGAAGGATAAGGAGGGGAGAAGAAAACAAAGTCAGATGACAGTCGGGACGATGATGAGGACCAGCATGAGGTAGACGATCGGGGTTGAGTAGTGGAGAGTGAAGATGTTGGCAGACGAGGGAGAGATGATGTGAGAAGAGAAGGCCAACTCACCTGTGGCAAAGGAGAGAAGCTCTGAGAAACACAGCAAAGGGATCCTGTCTGTGTGCTCTTGGTACGGTAGACTACGTTGGTGGGTGTGGGTTCTGGGCGTACATGTGGCTGTATGCATGTTTGAGCGTGTATGGTGTTGTTATTGTTTGCTGGAAGGAGGGGAGGAGCTGTAAGTCAGCAAACGGTAAGGGCGAGGACAAGGATGAAGATGGAAGAAAAGACTTACCTTGAAGACAGTGGATCGAAGACGAAGCCACATTAGGAAGCACCAAGTGGTCTCGTGCACATGTGACTGGGTCCGGGAGGAGAGTAGCAGAGATGAGGATGGGGTGGAGAGGTTGGGGATTCAGCCTCCCGAAGGAGGTGTACTGACCACTACGGGCCAAGTCCAGGGCGTTCCCCAACAGTCTCAGAAGAGAAGTGGAGCGCTTCGGCCTCATAAAGGTGTTACTACCCACCCTGGCGCAAGGCGATCGTGTCCCCCAGTGGTCTCTCAACGCGACCCCACATCTCTTGGACTCGATCCCGAGGGAGCTGATCCCGGACCCCGTGCAAGCGAGAGGACTGGTGCTTACCTGAGAAGGCACCTGCTGTGTGTCAGGGCCGGTATTGGGACTCGGAGTCGTTGGCCATGTTGACCTCCTTGGCATCGCAAGTGCTGACCATGATCATGTCTTGTGAATGGGGGTGTGTGTGGATGCGAAGGAGCAGGAGGTCTTGATGGTGTGAGTCAGGGCCGGTGTTGGGTTTTGACTCCGAGTCGTGGATCATCTTGACCTCGCCGTCATTGCCAGTGTTGACGATGAGCATGGGAGGTCTTGATGAAGGTCAGGGTCGGTGTTGAGTAGCTGACTCCGACTCGATGGACCATCTTGACCTCGCCGGCATTGCAAGTATTGACGACGATGAGCATAGCTCATGTGGATATGTGGATGCGAAGGAGGTCTTGACCGCGATGTGGGTGTGGTCTTGAAATGTGTGTGTATGTGTTTGGTCTTGACTCTTTTGTGTGGTGATGTGTGTAGTCGTGACTCTTGTATGTGATGTGATGGTCTGCGGTATGCTGGTCGATGTCTTCATCGTCTTGAGTAGTCTTGACATGCGACCGTGATGTGATGCATAGATGTTGTCTACAGTGGGACGGGATGGAAACGAGCAAAGGAGTCAGAAACGAGTGGCGGCGAGGGTAATGCGGTAGATGAGGATGAGGAGGTACTCACCTGAACGACATAGGTTCGGATGCAACAGAGAAGCTCTCCTAGAAGGATGAAGACAGAAGAAGAAAGCAAAGTCAGATGACATTCGGGACGATGATGAGGACCAATCATTAGGAAGATTGTGAGGGTGAGGAGTGCAGATGATGTCAGGATGGAAGACCAACTCACCTGTGGCAAAAGAGAGCAGCGCTGAGGAAACACAGCGAAGGGAACAGTGTGTGGGTCCATGGGCAACTGTCGACGAGGTGGATGGATGGAACAGTGTGTGAAATCCCATGGACGACTGCTGAAGAGATGGATGAGAGACGATGGTGATGTCAGTGGATGAAGGATTGTACTAAACAGCTATGTGAAGCTGCTTAGCAAATAGTCAGAAGAAGAGAAGTGATGATTGATGATGAAGGAAAGAAAGAAGAAGTACAAAGGTGAGGATGCGAGAGGGCAGAGCTGCTGGTGCTGTTGCTATGCGAGGGTCACGGGAGAAAGAGTAACAGAGAAGGGAAAAGGAAAGGAAGAAGGGAAAAGAGAAGGAGATAAGATAAGATAGTAGGAACGTGGCTGCTATCTATCACATCACCCCCAAAGAAAGCCGACTGTCTCGAGTCGATCGGAGAAAGGTTGCAGCGATTGCGGGAAGAAAGAAAAAGAGGTGTGGTTGACAGTAACGGGCGAAAAATCGAAGAGAGAAGGGTTCCGGCATGAGAATCACGGAACCGGGGAAGGCAAGTGAAGTCGATGTAAGCGGCGGCAGCTAAAGAGTGGATGATGGCAGCCAGGTCGCCGGGCCGCGAATCTGTCTTAGTCAGCCCCGCTTCGGAACGAAACGGTGCAGCTGATTGATGACGAAGCCCTCCGGTCTGCAGCAGACGGACTCGGGCCTCCCTCCAAGCAGTGTGTATGCGATCGAGCGCAATGTCCATAGAGGTGATCGGGGACGCCGCAGTCGAAGCCGTAAGTGAGAGAGATCCAGAACGGTGGATCAACGTGCGCATATGTATCCAGGCCTCACGTATGCGGCACAGCGCAAGGCAGGCGGATGACACAGGGTCGAGCCGAGGAACGTGCAACGATGTTGAAGCATGGTCTTTTCGTGGCTCGTCTGGATCCTCCTTATCAGCACCATCGTTTTCCGTCGCGTACAGTCGCCTCCGAGGCTCCTGCGAAGTCGGAAGGGTGGAAGACGCGTGCGACGTGGACAAAGGAGCGGAACGTGAGGATGTTGGTGATGCACGACGTCGCTCGTCGCCTGTGGTCTGTGTCGACATGGTAGAGGTCGTGGACGATAGCATAGAGGGGGAGCTTACTTCCGCAACCGGCGTGCGCGCTCGAAGCGTGGTCAAGATCGCACTGTATGAGGTGCAGACCGGAGCGGTGCTTGATGATGGCGCAACAGATGGCACTGCAGGGGGCAACAAGCCGACAGTCGATGAAGTTGTGAATGTCGGCGCAATGAAGGAGGGTGTAGAAGTGGCAGCGACAAGCATTGGGGCGGATGAAGTCGGGGTATGAGCTGGTGCGATGGGCGAAGAAGATGGACGCCGTGGAGAATCGGGTGGAGAGGAGAGGAGCGGCGACGCCGGTTTGGTAGAAGATGAGGTGCTGATGTCCGATGGAGAGAAGAGTGGAGAAGTGCGTACCGAAGTGTTGTCGGTAAGAGTGCAGCCGGTAGCGGATGGAGCGAGCGGTGGTGTGGGTGGGGAGGCGAGTGGAGAAGTGAGTACCGAAGTACCAATGGAGGACGTCGAAGCGGAAGTTGGTGTGATGGCCGATGCGCCAGATCGACATGAACTGGACGATGAAGTAGATGTCGAGAATGATATGGCTGTGATGGAGATGTCACAGGTCATCCGTACCACGATTGACCAGGTGTCGTAGATTGGCCGTCCACCTAGATCGAGATCGTACCAGCCCAGCTCCAACCGGTCTCCTGTACGAAGCCGAACCCGTGACTGGACCCCGGTGTCGCACGCAAGGGGGTCTCCGTTGTGTAAACAGCCATACGGCGGAGGGGCAACCACGGAGAGGAAAAGGTCGTCGCCATCAGATGTGACGAGTGCAACAGGCGGCAAGTCGGTGGGAAGAACGCCATTGAAGGAAGTAGGTGTGGAAAGGCCGGCGTTGTGACCGCCAAGTGACAAGGTGTAGGAGCTGTCGTGGAAGGAGATGGTTTTGGGCGTGAAAGAGTGATAGACAGGGTCGATGTATAGCCGAAGAGGCATGTCTGCGAAAGCAAAAGAAGAAGAAGAAGGTGGGAGATAGAAGAGCAGGGTGGAAGGGGAAGGAGGGGTCGCTCTGCTGGCGTCGTTCGCTTAGCAGAGCAGAATCACTCTCATCACCATGTACTAAACAGCTATGTGAAGCTGCTTAGCAAATAGTCAGAAGAAGAGAAGTGATGATTGATGATGAAGGAAAGAAAGAAGAAGTACAAAGGTGAGGATGCGAGAGGGCAGAGCTGCTGGTGCTGTTGCTATGCGAGGGTCACGGGAGAAAGAGTAACAGAGAAGGGAAAAGGAAAGGAAGAAGGGAAAAGAGAAGGAGATAAGATAAGATAGTAGGAACGTGGCTGCTACAAGCTATCAGTCAAGTGAGAAGGTAGAGTATTGATCGTCGAAGGAAGGAAAGAAGTACAAAGGGAAGAGAGAGCAAAGGTGACGAGGATGAGAGGGAAGGCTCTCGGCCGAGAGAAGGAGAAAGGAAAAGGCAGGAGAGAGAAGAGAAGGAAAAGGGAAGATAAGATAAGATAGATGGCCACGTGGTGATCCACGTGGTACTATCTAGCACATGCCGCCCTAAAAAAGACGACTGTCTCGAGTCGAAAAAAGATCAAAAGGAAAGGAACGAGAAGTTGGGCGGTGAAAAGTATGGAACGGGCGGTGGGAAAGAGAAAGAGGCCGGGTGTATGTGAGAATGATAAAGGAAAAGGGCAAGGAGCGGGTTGAAAAGAGGCGCGAGCGGTCGGAAGGCGGTAGGGGGGATGGAAGATCGTGATGCGATGTTGCTGAATGATGATTGGAGCGATGGTGAATTATGGAAAGAGCATGAGTGAACAGATCGTGTGTCGTACGTGGTGCCGGTCTTGAACGCGGAAAGCGGAGCCGATGAAGGAGGTTTAGAAGGCAACGAAGCCGGTAGAGAGGCTGGGACAGAAACGGGGTTGGCGCATGGAAGGTCGCTTGCTTTTGTATCACTCGCGATGAGGCGAGACGCTTGACCATGCGCGACAACTGTTTGGTGCTCGCACCAAAGTCGCGCGCGCTTCCACTCCATGTCTATGCGTCGAAGTGCCACATTGACTGTCCTCAGCCCGGCATTTTCCGAATGTAGAGCTCGACGAGCAGTCAGCCAGGCCTGGCGGAATCGGGCGACAGTGAGGTACATGCTGGTGAGCTGGCGCGCTTGTATGCCTCGAATGGTCCCCGTATCGGCAGCCACGGGATCTGCATTCGTACGACCCGTGGTCGTATCCTCCGCTCGCCATGAATCCACGGTGTCCACTGTCCGGACCTCCACCGCCGAACGCGGCATTAATGCTGAGGATGTTGGACAGATGCCAGGCGGGATGCCGATGCCGATGCCGATGAGGATCGCAGCGTTGAAGTCGATAACGATCTTGATGAGGACCAAGATGGAGGCGTGGAGGGCAGGTTTGCAGCCTCCGGCACCGAAACTGACACCGATGTTGAAGAAGGAGGGGGTATGGATGAAAGGTGTGTGTGCAACGGACTCGATGCTGTCGCTGATGTAGGGCTCAATGAAGGGAGCATGGGGAGGGAAGTAGATGCGCCTGCCGAGGCAGGAGCAGATCCAACAGTCGGCGAAGCGCGAGAGCGAAGCGTAGTGAGAATCTCGCCGTAGGAGGTACACGCAGAATTTGAGGTGGTCACAGAAGATGAAGTCGAAATCGAGTCCGGGGCGGGGGTAGAAGGCTCGAATGAAGTAGCAACGTCGAAGGTGGGAGCGCGCTGCGGGGATGGGGAGAAGGACTGTTGAAGAGTTTGAGGTGAGAAGTTGGTGCCCAGTACCGAGGTCGATACCGAAGTGGGAATGGGGCAGATGGAAGACGTCAGAGAACCGCTGGAAGGCAAGGATGGGACCGAAGCGGAAGAGGGTGATGCGCTTGGACAGCGCCAGCGGATGGTGATGGGAGCGAGATCGACGTTGAGGTGGAGGCCGAGGTTGCGCTGAGAGACGCGGCAGGCGAGGAACGTCGTGATGATGTCGGCGGTGCGGAGACAAGCGAAGAGGATGGGACGTTTGTGACGGTAAGGGTGCATGTCATCCGTATAACAAGCGAGTAGCTGTCCAGGATCGGTCGTCCGTTGCTGTCGAGGTCGAACCATCCAAGCTCGAGCCTGTCACCCGTGCGCAGCCGAACGCGATCTGGGGCTCCGTCGACGCGCGCGAGCGGCGTCTCATTCTGCAAGCAGCCGTATGGTGCAGCAGCTGTCACGGAGAAGAACAGATCCGTACCGTCAGAGGTAATCCGTGCAATCGAAGGGAGGTCGGTAGGGAAAATCGCATTGTTCGATGCAGGGGTGAAGGAGCCAGCGCTGTAGCCGCCGAAAAGAAGAGAGGGGAAGCCCTTGTCAAAGGTGAGGGTCTTAGGCGCGAAAGGGTGAAAATCCGGTTTGATGTGGAGCTGGAGAGGCATGCCTGTCAAGGAGGGGACGGGAGATGGAACGGTGGTAGAAGAGCAGGTAGTGTGAGATGGAAAGGTGAGAGATGGGAGTTGGGCAAGTGAGGGAAAGGTAGGGTGCGGGTCGCTCTGCTGGCGTCGTTCGCTTAGCAGAGCAGAATCACTCTCATCACCATGTAATAGACAAGCTATCAGTCAAGTGAGAAGGTAGAGTATTGATCGTCGAAGGAAGGAAAGAAGTACAAAGGGAAGAGAGAGCAAAGGTGACGAGGATGAGAGGGAAGGCTCTCGGCCGAGAGAAGGAGAAAGGAAAAGGCAGGAGAGAGAAGAGAAGGAAAAGGGAAGATAAGATAAGATAGATGGCCACGTGGTGATCCACGTGGTACTATCTAGCACAAGGATGGGACGATGAAGTGAGGGGCAGAGATGAAGATGAAGACAGAAGAACAGGGCAACGGTGAAAGAGTGCAGAGCCCAGAAAATCATGCAAGCAGCGAGAGGATGAGGGTGAAGGAAGTTGTTCGACAACCGACAAAGAGAAGGAGGGACGGCATCGAGAAGAGGGAAGGGAGAACAGGGAAGGTTGAGACTTACCAGTGAAGACTGAGGAGTCTTGTGAGTAGTTGAAGATGAAGAGGTATAAGAGAAGAGGTTGTGTGAGAAGTGAAAGGTGGATGTGTGTGAGAGAGGATGAGGAGATGGTGGAAGGGGGGAAGAAAATTTTCTCTTCGGGGGGCCCTCTTTATAGCTTTCGTCCCCCTCTGATCTTCTCGAACCATCCATACGAAGACTGTCTTCTTATACAAGAGGAAGGAGGATCAGGCAGAACAGCAGTGTAAGAGAGGCGCGCACAGACCAGTATCAGGAGGGCGAATACATGCTGTATAAGAAACGAGTGCGTATCACTAGAAATGTCTAGCCCCAAAGTATAAGTGCGTTCTTATCGGAAGCGCTGAGTCTGCCGCCTTTCCTCTGTTGACCTTGCCGAAGAGGTCATTTTGGCTTTTGGCGCCGCGATTTTGTATTTGAGCAGCCATAAGGTCGAAAGACTGAAGATGACTACCGGAAGGGGAAAGGACGAGGAAGTTGACGAGACGGAGCTCAATGGGCGCGAGGAAGGGAAGTCAAAGGGCTGCTGAACTGTGCCCAGAGGGAGGAGGGGCTTTCCTTCATGGACGGTCTTCTCTTCGAGCATACTCTTCCCTTGTAATTCTCAGCCGTCAGAGAGGAGGTCGTGTAAGGTCTCGATTGAAACAGGACGGCAATAAACAAACCATGGGAAACGCCACTTGATAAGCGCCGCTAGCCATCCAGCATCCAGTGTGATCAGAGAAAAGGTCACGCGGTCACGAGCGATGAGGAAGCAGAAGAATGGCAGAGGATGGAGCGAGGGTGTGTGAGGATCAGGTGTAGCGCGCGTCAAGGTAAGGAGACCTGGAAGGGAGAGGGAGACCGAAGGGAGAGCCGAGCACAAGAAGAGGAAGTTGAATGGAGTGCCGTACAGCGGGAGAAGAGAAGAACGTGGCAACTGTCGACGGCAAGCCCGAAGAAGAAGCCCCTCGACAGCCTATGGGTCGATCTCTCAACTGGCAAAGGCGGACGGAAAAGATTTGCTCGACCTCTTCATGCAGACCACGCAGGATCGTGAGGAGCTCTTGATTGCGGCTCTTGAACTTCTTGATTGCTGGACGGTGAGTCCTCGAAATGTATTGGTCGTTCAACACGGACACACCAGCGACTTAGTTCTGACTCCTTTCCCTCTATTCTCTACTTACACTCAGACCATGGCTGAAGTCCTCTCCTGCTTACTTCTATGAGATGATGGCACACTCGAAACAGTCCGACGCGATTCGATCGAGATGCTGGGCGACTGTCCCGAGGAAGAATACCGGTTGCATCATAGCGCGCCCAAGGTAAGTCGCCTTCCCACCGTATTTCTAAGCAGTAGCCAAGGCTCTTACCACCTCTTCCTTTCGCTTTGGACAGAATAGCAAGCAGTGCGTCAAGGACACTCTTCTCGTCCCTACCGCGCCATCAGACCTGGCCCGAATTCGGTTTTGACAAGGAGGGAAATGGCCGGCTGGTTCGACTGGGCCATGGCGCGAACGAACGCGGAGGGTGAAGACGGTATTCACAGTGGCGGCAGCACATGTTCAACGGTGGGCCGCGGTTGTGTTTGGGGATGAACCTAGCCAGTGAGTTCATGCTTTCCATTCACGTCTCTTTGTCCGAACGCGCTGCGGTCTTCTAACTTTACCTCCTCTCATGTTCCCAGGCTGAGAGGCTCTCAGCATCGTCGCCGCCATAGTCCCCGTCTTCGACTTCCACTGGGCTCGAAAGGATCAAGGCCAGACGGCAAGTTGGCCTCCGATCTACCTGTGCGAGATCGGATGGAGCGGATGCGCAAGGCGGCGAGAAGGTTCTTTGGCATCAGTACGACTGGTCCCGCTGTACGCGTGTGCCATATAGCATATAGTCTCGTATTCTATGTCCAATCTATCTTGCTCGCTCAATCGTAACCCTGCTCTCAAGCTTCCATGAGTAAGTAAGTATATGAGAGAAAGCTCTTCACCGACATTCATGCAGACAAGGAGGAAGGAAGTAAAAAGCGCAGAAACATAAGCGCGAGAGCGTTGCGATGCGATTGCAGAGGTCAGGAGACGAGAGACAAGGGGTGGGAATGTGTGTGAAGGTGAGAGTGGCAGGCTTGTATGTGGTGTGTATGTGTTGTGGGTACGTGTGTTGTGTATATGCGTGTTGATGTGTTGTAGGTACCTGGACATGTTGTGAATGGAGGCGCTTTCTGCTGAAGTGCTGAAGCCCGAAGTCTCCTGTCGAAAGGGAAGCAAAGAGTTGAGGGTCAGGGAAACGTAGGGTAAGGGTGAAGGTGATCGTGACAAACGAAGATGAGCAGGACACTCACTGAAAGGTTGGTCTCCTGACCGCGTGGGTACGTCCACCGTACCTGTATGCCTATTCGTGATGAGCCGAAGGTGTTCTGAAAGACGAGGAGAGAGATTAGTGTTGAGCGTCAGCGATAAGTGTGCATGGATGAGAGGATGAGGACGAGCGGGACGCTCACCGAGGTCCGAGTCTGTTCAACGCCCGGCGTGGTCAGGGCTTGTCGCGTTGTGCTTGAGGACGATGGAGAGATAGGGAGGAAGGAGGGACGAGGATATCAGCCAAGATTCGTGCCAGATTGAGGATGAGGATGAGGGTGGGAGTAGGAAGAGAAGGGACAACTCACTCGAACACATGCGAGACATAGAGCATTGCTGCTGGAAAAGTGGCGAGAAAGTCGGTCAACATAAAGAGGAGCAGCCAGGGGAGGGGAAAGGAAGAGAAGGTCATACTCACCTCGACGGAGAGGTGGACGGAGTGGAGCGTAGCGGACCAAGTGCTGTTGCTGTCGACGCCGGGCTGGGTCTTGATCCTGGCTTCTAGGTGCTCTCGGTGTGGTAGTGTGCGTTGGTGTTCGTGTGCATTTTTTTTTGAGAGCGTATGGGGTTGTTATTGTTTGCTGGAAGGAGGGCAGCAGATGGAAATCAGCAAATGGTAACGACGAGGATGAGGATGAGGATGGAAGAGTAGACTTACCTTGAAGACAGTGAATCGAAGACGAAGCCACATTAGGAAGCACGAAGTGATAACACTCTGCCGAGGGCGAGCATGAGCACTATACTTTGCTGCCTTGGTGCCGTTGCTGCGTTGCGCGGATTTCCCACGTTGCATTGTTGCCATGATGCCGAGTATGGGGGTCGGTGTCGACCATGTATGTGGTGTTGCATGTACGTGGATGGATGTACGAGTGCATGATGCTTTGTGTGTGTGTGTGTGTGTGTGTGTGTGTGTGTGTGTGTTTTGAAAAGCCTATGCATTCGTGGGAAGGCGAACTTGGTAGGCAGTTTTGCCTAGAGTATAGAGGGAGAGGTAAACATCAAAGTCAGTAAAAGGCCAGTATGAAGATGAGGATGAGAAACGACTCACCTAGACAGCATGAATGTTCGTTATTTGTTAAAACTCGAACCAAAGGAAGCTTGTCCGGACTGGGCGCAGACGAAGCCATACCTGCTGAGAGTGCTGTGGCGATTGGTGGCATGGGGTCGATCACGACCCTCCGAGCTTCTTGATCATGCCGGTATTTCGAGGGCGACAGAGTGAAGTTGGTCATCGGTGGGTGGGTGGTCGGTGGGATGCGATGTGCATGTACATGCGTGTGAGATGTACATGCGAGCGGTGGATGTGCTGGGTTCTTGTGGCCTCAATGAACGTGTCCAGTGCCTTGACAGCAGAGTATCTCCTAAACGGAGACGATAAGGACGAAGAGTACAGTTAGTAACCAGGGCTGGTGAAGGACAGAATGGAATCGAAGATGAGGGAGGGAGGGTCTTACCTGAACAGTTGGCAATGCAAGTCATGGAAGGCCCTAGTCGTGTCTAAAAGAAGGAGAATGGGAGAGTAGTGGGAGGAAGGAAGATTGAAGTCAGCAAAAACCGAGGAGTGATAGTAAGGCGTGAGAATGGAAACAGGGGTGAGGGGAAACTCACGGCATCTCGAAGTCTCGCAGGTCGCGGCAAAGCATTCCTTCACAGAGTGAACCTAAAGAGGAATCAAAAAAACATGAGTCAATGGACGAAGAGGAGGCGATGTATCAAGGGAGAGGAGATGGAAAGACTTACTTGCTTACGTCGAAAGCAAAGGCGGGGTATTGATGAAGAAAGATGAGCAGCTGCTGATTTGCGATAATGTCCTATAAAGAAAAGAGGGAACAGACATGAGAGAAGAGAGCAAAATAGTCAGTAAAGGTGAGGATCAGGTCGAAAGTGAGCCGAGGAGACGGCGAGGATCAGGGGCAGGACGGGGTGCAGGATGGATTCGAGGACGGGCTCGAAGGTGAACCAATATCGACGAGAATAGGATTCTATGGAGAACGTTCGGAAAGGAGGTCGGGAAAGAAGGGAGAGAAGGGAAGGAAAGACTTACCTGAAGATCGAGGTCTGAGTTTGAAGTATTTGAGTGAACGTGTAAATTGCCTTGCTCCTTAGTCCCTTCCCGGTCGTGGGCGTTGAGGACAGGTACCTCCTTGAGCGAAGCTGGAGTGGTAGCCGTGGAAGGGAGGGGGAAGGATGTCGCCGTGAAGCGGGGCTGAGCGTTGAGAATTTGAAATGTGGATGCCGGTGCGGATGCAGAATTCAAGAGACAAGAGATGCGTTCATGAGGGTATGGGATTCATTCGGGACGATGATGAGGACCAATCATTAGGAAGATTGTGAGGGTGAGGAGTGCAGATGATGTCAGGATGGAAGACCAACTCACCTGTGGCAAAAGAGAGCAGCGCTGAGGAAACACAGCGAAGGGAACAGTGTGTGGGTCCATGGGCAACTGTCGACGAGGTGGATGGATGGAACAGTGTGTGAAATCCCATGGACGACTGCTGAAGAGATGGATGAGAGACGATGGTGATGTCAGTGGATGAAGGATGGGACGATGAAGTGAGGGGCAGAGATGAAGATGAAGACAGAAGAACAGGGCAACGGTGAAAGAGTGCAGAGCCCAGAAAATCATGCAAGCAGCGAGAGGATGAGGGTGAAGGAAGTTGTTCGACAACCGACAAAGAGAAGGAGGGACGGCATCGAGAAGAGGGAAGGGAGAACAGGGAAGGTTGAGACTTACCAGTGAAGACTGAGGAGTCTTGTGAGTAGTTGAAGATGAAGAGGTATAAGAGAAGAGGTTGTGTGAGAAGTGAAAGGTGGATGTGTGTGAGAGAGGATGAGGAGATGGTGGAAGGGGGAAGAAAATTTTCTCTTCGGGGGGCCCTCTTTATAGCTTTCGTCCCCCTCTGATCTTCTCGAACCATCCATACGAAGACTGTCTTCTTATACAAGAGGAAGGAGGATCAGGCAGAACAGCAGTGTAAGAGAGGCGCGCACAGACCAGTATCAGGAGGGCGAATACATGCTGTATAAGAAACGAGTGCGTATCACTAGAAATGTCTAGCCCCAAAGTATAAGTGCGTTCTTATCGGAAGCGCTGAGTCTGCCGCCTTTCCTCTGTTGACCTTGCCGAAGAGGTCATTTTGGCTTTTGGCGCCGCGATTTTGTATTTGAGCAGCCATAAGGTCGAAAGACTGAAGATGACTACCGGAAGGGGAAAGGACGAGGAAGTTGACGAGACGGAGCTCAATGGGCGCGAGGAAGGGAAGTCAAAGGGCTGCTGAACTGTGCCCAGAGGGAGGAGGGGCTTTCCTTCATGGACGGTCTTCTCTTCGAGCATACTCTTCCCTTGTAATTCTCAGCCGTCAGAGAGGAGGTCGTGTAAGGTCTCGATTGAAACAGGACGGCAATAAACAAACCATGGGAAACGCCACTTGATAAGCGCCGCTAGCCATCCAGCATCCAGTGTGATCAGAGAAAAGGTCACGCGGTCACGAGCGATGAGGAAGCAGAAGAATGGCAGAGGATGGAGCGAGGGTGTGTGAGGATCAGGTGTAGCGCGCGTCAAGGTAAGGAGACCTGGAAGGGAGAGGGAGACCGAAGGGAGAGCCGAGCACAAGAAGAGGAAGTTGAATGGAGTGCCGTACAGCGGGAGAAGAGAAGAACGTGGCAACTGTCGACGGCAAGCCCGAAGAAGAAGCCCCTCGACAGCCTATGGGTCGATCTCTCAACTGGCAAAGGCGGACGGAAAAGATTTGCTCGACCTCTTCATGCAGACCACGCAGGATCGTGAGGAGCTCTTGATTGCGGCTCTTGAACTTCTTGATTGCTGGACGGTGAGTCCTGGAAATGTATTGGTCGTTCAACACGGACACACCAGCGACTTAGTTCTGACTCCTTTCCCTCTATTCTCTACTTACACTCAGACCATGGCTGAAGTCCTCTCCTGCTTACTTCTATGAGATGATGGCACACTCGAAACAGTCCGACGCGATTCGATCGAGATGCTGGGCGACTGTCCCGAGGAAGAATACCGGTTGCATCATAGCGCGCCCAAGGTAAGTCGCCTTCCCACCGTATTTCTAAGCAGTAGCCAAGGCTCTTACCACCTCTTCCTTTCGCTTTGGACAGAATAGCAAGCAGTGCGTCAAGGACACTCTTCTCGTCCCTACCGCGCCATCAGACCTGGCCCGAATTCGGTTTTGACAAGGAGGGAAATGGCCGGCTGGTTCGACTGGGCCATGGCGCGAACGAACGCGGAGGGTGAAGACGGTATTCACAGTGGCGGCAGCACATGTTCAACGGTGGGCCGCGGTTGTGTTTGGGGATGAACCTAGCCAGTGAGTTCATGCTTTCCATTCACGTCTCTTTGTCCGAACGCGCTGCGGTCTTCTAACTTTACCTCCTCTCATGTTCCCAGGCTGAGAGGCTCTCAGCATCGTCGCCGCCATAGTCCCCGTCTTCGACTTCCACTGGGCTCGAAAGGATCAAGGCCAGACGGCAAGTTGGCCTCCGATCTACCTGTGCGAGATCGGATGGAGCGGATGCGCAAGGCGGCGAGAAGGTTCTTTGGCATCAGTACGACTGGTCCCGCTGTACGCGTGTGCCATATAGCATATAGTCTCGTATTCTATGTCCAATCTATCTTGCTCGCTCAATCGTAACCCTGCTCTCAAGCTTCCATGAGTAAGTAAGTATATGAGAGAAAGCTCTTCACCGACATTCATGCAGACAAGGAGGAAGGAAGTAAAAAGCGCAGAAACATAAGCGCGAGAGCGTTGCGATGCGATTGCAGAGGTCAGGAGACGAGAGACAAGGGGTGGGAATGTGTGTGAAGGTGAGAGTGGCAGGCTTGTATGTGGTGTGTATGTGTTGTGGGTACGTGTGTTGTGTATATGCGTGTTGATGTGTTGTAGGTACCTGGACATGTTGTGAATGGAGGCGCTTTCTGCTGAAGTGCTGAAGCCCGAAGTCTCCTGTCGAAAGGGAAGCAAAGAGTTGAGGGTCAGGGAAACGTAGGGTAAGGGTGAAGGTGATCGTGACAAACGAAGATGAGCAGGACACTCACTGAAAGGTTGGTCTCCTGACCGCGTGGGTACGTCCACCGTACCTGTATGCCTATTCGTGATGAGCCGAAGGTGTTCTGAAAGACGAGGAGAGAGATTAGTGTTGAGCGTCAGCGATAAGTGTGCATGGATGAGAGGATGAGGACGAGCGGGACGCTCACCGAGGTCCGAGTCTGTTCAACGCCCGGCGTGGTCAGGGCTTGTCGCGTTGTGCTTGAGGACGATGGAGAGATAGGGAGGAAGGAGGGACGAGGATATCAGCCAAGATTCGTGCCAGATTGAGGATGAGGATGAGGGTGGGAGTAGGAAGAGAAGGGACAACTCACTCGAACACATGCGAGACATAGAGCATTGCTGCTGGAAAAGTGGCGAGAAAGTCGGTCAACATAAAGAGGAGCAGCCAGGGGAGGGGAAAGGAAGAGAAGGTCATACTCACCTCGACGGAGAGGTGGACGGAGTGGAGCGTAGCGGACCAAGTGCTGTTGCTGTCGACGCCGGGCTGGGTCTTGATCCTGGCTTCTAGGTGCTCTCGGTGTGGTAGTGTGCGTTGGTGTTCGTGTGCATTTTTTTTTGAGAGCGTATGGGGTTGTTATTGTTTGCTGGAAGGAGGGCAGCAGATGGAAATCAGCAAATGGTAACGACGAGGATGAGGATGAGGATGGAAGAGTAGACTTACCTTGAAGACAGTGAATCGAAGACGAAGCCACATTAGGAAGCACGAAGTGATAACACTCTGCCGAGGGCGAGCATGAGCACTATACTTTGCTGCCTTGGTGCCGTTGCTGCGTTGCGCGGATTTCCCACGTTGCATTGTTGCCATGATGCCGAGTATGGGGGTCGGTGTCGACCATGTATGTGGTGTTGCATGTACGTGGATGGATGTACGAGTGCATGATGCTTTGTGTGTGTGTGTGTGTGTGTGTGTGTGTGTGTGTGTGTTTTGAAAAGCCTATGCATTCGTGGGAAGGCGAACTTGGTAGGCAGTTTTGCCTAGAGTATAGAGGGAGAGGTAAACATCAAAGTCAGTAAAAGGCCAGTATGAAGATGAGGATGAGAAACGACTCACCTAGACAGCATGAATGTTCGTTATTTGTTAAAACTCGAACCAAAGGAAGCTTGTCCGGACTGGGCGCAGACGAAGCCATACCTGCTGAGAGTGCTGTGGCGATTGGTGGCATGGGGTCGATCACGACCCTCCGAGCTTCTTGATCATGCCGGTATTTCGAGGGCGACAGAGTGAAGTTGGTCATCGGTGGGTGGGTGGTCGGTGGGATGCGATGTGCATGTACATGCGTGTGAGATGTACATGCGAGCGGTGGATGTGCTGGGTTCTTGTGGCCTCAATGAACGTGTCCAGTGCCTTGACAGCAGAGTATCTCCTAAACGGAGACGATAAGGACGAAGAGTACAGTTAGTAACCAGGGCTGGTGAAGGACAGAATGGAATCGAAGATGAGGGAGGGAGGGTCTTACCTGAACAGTTGGCAATGCAAGTCATGGAAGGCCCTAGTCGTGTCTAAAAGAAGGAGAATGGGAGAGTAGTGGGAGGAAGGAAGATTGAAGTCAGCAAAAACCGAGGAGTGATAGTAAGGCGTGAGAATGGAAACAGGGGTGAGGGGAAACTCACGGCATCTCGAAGTCTCGCAGGTCGCGGCAAAGCATTCCTTCACAGAGTGAACCTAAAGAGGAATCAAAAAAACATGAGTCAATGGACGAAGAGGAGGCGATGTATCAAGGGAGAGGAGATGGAAAGACTTACTTGCTTACGTCGAAAGCAAAGGCGGGGTATTGATGAAGAAAGATGAGCAGCTGCTGATTTGCGATAATGTCCTATAAAGAAAAGAGGGAACAGACATGAGAGAAGAGAGCAAAATAGTCAGTAAAGGTGAGGATCAGGTCGAAAGTGAGCCGAGGAGACGGCGAGGATCAGGGGCAGGACGGGGTGCAGGATGGATTCGAGGACGGGCTCGAAGGTGAACCAATATCGACGAGAATAGGATTCTATGGAGAACGTTCGGAAAGGAGGTCGGGAAAGAAGGGAGAGAAGGGAAGGAAAGACTTACCTGAAGATCGAGGTCTGAGTTTGAAGTATTTGAGTGAACGTGTAAATTGCCTTGCTCCTTAGTCCCTTCCCGGTCGTGGGCGTTGAGGACAGGTACCTCCTTGAGCGAAGCTGGAGTGGTAGCCGTGGAAGGGAGGAGGAAGGATGTCGCCGTGAAGCGGGGCTGAGCGTTGAGAATTTGAAATGTGGATGCCGGTGCGGATGCAGAATTCAAGAGACAAGAGATGCGTTCATGAGGGTATGGGATTTGGCCTGTGCGCGACACTGCGAGAGTGTATGGGGCAAGCGTGGTGCGCGTGTGTGTGAGAGTTCTTTGGCCATGGGGACTTTGAGTGCGTTGTGCTTGTATGCATGTTGATTGTTGACCATGTAGGGTGCGATGTTGTGGTTGTGCATTGTGAGTGCAGGTGTGGGCCTTGAGTGTCTCCTACAGCGAGGGAAGGAGGGGGAGAGACGACGGTCAGCGAACAGTGAGACGAGCGTGAAGTCGTGTCGACAATGCTGAGCGACGAGGGCGAGAGGGACACTTACTTGAGCATGTTGATTCCTGATCGTGTGTGGTGCGTCCATGGACCGTGGGTGGGTATGTGAAGAGGATGGCCGATGAGGGTTATCTGGGAAGGCGAGGAGGTAAGGAAGAGATGAGCCTGGATGAACGTTCATGTGGGCGCGAAGCGGAGGGCGAGCAGGAACAGGACACTCACCAGGCATAGTTTCGTCTCGATCGTGCGCGGTGAGGACAGGCGCTTCCTTGGGCGAAGCTGAAGTTGAAGTTGTGGAAGAGAGAAGGACGGATGCCGCCGTGAGGCGGGGCTGGGCGTTGAGTGTTGAGATGCGGATGCAGAAGTCAAGAGACAAGAGAAGGGTTCGTGAGGGTATGGCCTTTGGGCGAGATTGTGGGCGTGGGAGTGGTACGTGTGTGTGTTCGGACTCCTGGGCATTTGGGTATGTAATCAGTGTCGTGAATGTATATGTGTATGCGATGAACGGTGCCGGTGATGTGATTGTGCGTTGTGAGCGTGGTGTGGGTCTTGAGTAGGTCTTGAGTACTTATGGACATTTGGGTATGTAATCAGTGTCGTTAATGTGTCTGCGATGAACGGTGCCCGTGTTGTGGTTGTGGTTGTGAGCGTGGTGTGGGTGTTGAGTGGGTCTTGAGTGCCTCCTAGAACAAGAGAAGTAGGGGAATGACAGTCAGCGAACAGTGAAGACAAATAGGAAGGGCTGTCGTCCGTTGAGTAACGAGGGTGAGAAGGACACTTACATGAGTATCTTGATTTCGGATCGTACAGTGTGCGTCGACTTGTCCGTGGACCGTGGGTGTGTTTGTGAAGAGAACGGACGATGAATGTTATCTGGGAAGGCGAGGAGGTAAGGAGGAGATTAGCCCTGACGAACGATGAACGGTGAGCACGAAGCAGAGGGCGAACAAGAGCAGCATACTTACCAGGCATAGTTCCTCCCGGCCGTGACTCGCGTGCGTTGAGGATGGGCGCTTCCTTGAGAGAAGCTGGAGTGGAAGTTGTGGAAAGGATGCCGCCGTGAAGCGGGGCTGAGGCCTGAGCGTTGAGATGCGGATGCGGATGCAGAAGTCAAGAAGAGACAAGGTATGCATCTGTGAAGGTATGGCCGTTGGGCGAGAGGTAAAGTGAGGGTGATTCGTGTGTGTCCTTGTTCCTTGGCATTTGGGTATTTGTGCAGTGCCGTGTTGTGAATGCGCTTGCGATACATGGTGCCCATGTTGTGGTTGTGGTTGTGCGTTGTGAGTGTGGGTATGGGTGGGCCTTGAGTGTCTCCTGCAGCGAGGTAAGGAGGGGGACAGATGAACGATGGATGATATCTGGGAAGGCGAGGAGGAAAGGAGAAGATGAGCTTTGATGAACAATGGGCAATAAGAACGAAGCAGAGGGCGAGCATGAGCGGGATACTGACCAGGGCTAAATTCCTCCCGGTCGTCCGCGTTGAGGACAGGTGCTTTCTTGAGCGAAGCTGAAGTTGAAGTTGTGCTGTGGAAGGGAGGAAGGAGATAGGAGTACGACGTCAGAGAAGACGGACGATGAGGATGGAGATAAGTTCGTAGTCGGAAGCAAAAGGCCACTCACTTGACTGCTAGGAGATGCAGAAAGCATTCGTGCTGGACATGAAGAGACGGAGCCGGTCAACACACAAGACGGGCAGAAAAAGAGCAAGGCTTTGAGAGGTAAGGGCGGAAGGGAAGGAAAGACTCACCTCAAGAGAATGTGGACGGAGTGTGGAGTACCGAGCATCTCGAATGCATCGAGCCCGGGGCTTGACCTCAGGGGGAGCACAGAGAGATGGAGGATTGGGTGATTGCTGCTGGCAAAGTGGCGATGAAGTCGGTCAACATAAAGAGGAGCAGCCAGGAGAGGAGAAAGGAAGCGAAGGTAATACCTACCTCAACGGAGAGGTGGACGGAGCGTGGCGGACCGCCAAGTACTGTCGGTGTCGACGCCGGGTCTTGATCGTGTCTTCTTGTGTGCACTTGGTATGATAGTGTGTATTGGTGCTTGTGGGTGCTGGACGTGCATGTGGATATGTGGTGCATGTTTGTATGAGAGCGTATGGTGTTGTTGTTGTTGTTTGCTGGAAGGAGGGGAGGAGATGGAAGTCAGCAACCAGTAAGGACGAGGACGAGGATGAGGATAAGAGGAAAAGACTTACCTTGAAGACAGTGGATCGAGCACGAAGCCACATGTGGAAGCACCGAGTAATCTCGTGCAGTTGGTCAGGACCGGGGCTCGACCCCAGGAGAGTGGAAGGGAAGGAGGTGGGGTTGAGAGGTTGGGGCTTCAGCCTCCCGAAGGAGGTGTACTGACCACTACTGGCCAAGTCCAGGGCGTTCCCCAACAGTCTCAGAAGAGAAGTGGAGCGCTTCGGCCTCATAAAGGTGTTACTACCCACCCTGGCGCAAGGCGATCGTGTCCCCCAGTGGTCTCTCAACGCGACCCCACATCTCTTGGACTCGATCCCGAGGGAGCTGATCCCGGACCCCGTGCAAGCGAGAGGACTGGTGCTTACCTGTGAGGGCACCTGCTGTGTGTCAGGGCCGGTGTTGACTCGGAGTCGTTGGCCATCTTGACCTCCCTGATATTGCCAGTGTTGACGATGAGCATGGCTTGTGAGTGTATGGATGCGGAGGAGATCTTGATGTGGGTGAAGGCCGGTGTTGAAAGGTGACTCCGAGTCGTGGACCATCTTGACCTATGCTGACAATGAGCATGTCTTGCGTATGAATGTGTGTATGCGTAGGAGGTCTTGCCTCTTGTATGTGGTGTGTGGTGTGCGTACGTTTGTCGTCATGGATGGGATCTCGATGCGAAGATCGTCTGAGTAGTGTCTTCTAGAATGAGAGAAGGAAGAAAGGGATGGAAGTCAGCAACGGACGGTGACGGTGACGGTGACAATGAGCCAGAACTTACTTGTGCATCTTGAAATGCGAGCGGGGTGTTGGAACAGAGGTTGTCTACAGTGCGACGGGATGGAGACGAGCATATAGTCAGAGAACAACGAGGGTGAGGAGGTAGATGAGGAGTGGAGGTACTCACCTCAACGACCTGCTCATGTGCTCGGATGGCAGCGAGAGGCTCTCCTAGAAGGATAAGGAGGGGAGAAGAAAACAAAGTCAGATGACAGTCGGGACGATGATGAGGACCAGCATGAGGTAGACGATCGGGGTTGAGTAGTGGAGAGTGAAGATGTTGGCAGACGAGGGAGAGATGATGTGAGAAGAGAAGCCAACTCACCTGTGGCAAAGGAGAGAAGCTCTGAGAAACACAGCAAAGGGATCCTGTCTGTGTGCTCTTGGTACGGTAGAGTACGTTGGTGGTTGTGGGTGCTGGGCGTATGTGGCTGTATGCATGTTTGAGCATGTATGTTTTGTTATTGTTTGCTGGAAGGAGGGGAAGAGCTGTAAGTCAGCAAACGGTAAGCACGAGGATGAGGATGGGGATGGAAGAAAAGACTTACCTTGAAGACAGTGGATCGAAGACGAAGCCACATTAGGAAGCACCAAGTGGTCTCGTGCACATGTGACTGGGTCCGGGAGGAGAGTAGCAGAGATGAGGATGGGGTGGAGAGGTTGGGGATTCAGCCTCCCGAAGGAGGTGTACTGACCACTACGGGCCAAGTCCAGGGCGTTCCCCAACAGTCTCAAAAGAGAAGTGGAGCGCTTCGGCCTCATAAAGGTGTTACTACCCACCCTGGCGCAAGGCGATCGTGTCCCCCAGTGGTCTCTCAACGCGACCCCACATCTCTTGGACTCGATCCCGAGGGAGCTGATCCCGGACCCCGTGCAAGCGAGAGGACTGGTGCTTACCTGAGAAGGCACCTGCTGTGTGTCAGGGCCGGTATTGGGACTCGGAGTCGTTGGCCATGTTGACCTCCTTGGCATCGCAAGTGCTGACCATGATCATGTCTTGTGAATGGGGGTGTGTGTGGATGCGAAGGAGCAGGAGGTCTTGATGGTGTGAGTCAGGGCCGGTGTTGGATTGGTTGACTCCGAGTCGTGGACCATCTTGACCTCTCCGTATTGCCAGTGTTGACGATGAGCATGGGAGGTCTTGATGAAGGTCAGGGTCGGTGTTGAGTACTTGACTCGAGTCGATGGACCATCTTGACCTCGCCGGCATTGCAAGTATTGACGACGATGAGCATAGCTCATGTGGATATGTGGATGCGAAGGAGGTCTTGACCGCGATGTGGGTGTGGTCTTGAAATGTGTGTGTATGTGTTTGGTCTTGACTCTTTGTGTGGTGATGTGTGTAGTCGTGACTCTTGTATGTGATGTGATGGTCTGCGGTATGCTGGTCGATGTCTTCATCGTCTTGAGTAGTCTTGACATGCGACCGTGATGTGATGCATAGATGTTGTCTACAGTGGGACGGGATGGAAACGAGCAAAGGAGTCAGAAACGAGTGGCGGCGAGGGTAATGCGGTAGATGAGGATGAGGAGGTACTCACCTGAACGACATAGGTTCGGATGCAACAGAGAAGCTCTCCTAGAAGGATGAAGACAGAAGAAGAAAGCAAAGTCAGATGACATTCGGGACGATGATGAGGACCAATCATTAGGAAGATTGTGAGGGTGAGGAGTGCAGATGATGTCAGGATGGAAGACCAACTCACCTGTGGCAAAAGAGAGCAGCGCTGAGGAAACACAGCGAAGGGAACAGTGTGTGGGTCCATGGGCAACTGTCGACGAGGTGGATGGATGGAACAGTGTGTGAAATCCCATGGACGACTGCTGAAGAGATGGATGAGAGACGATGGTGATGTCAGTGGATGAAGGATGGGACGATGAAGTGAGGGGCAGAGATGAAGATGAAGACAGAAGAACAGGGCAACGGTGAAAGAGTGCAGAGCCCAGAAAATCATGCAAGCAGCGAGAGGATGAGGGTGAAGGAAGTTGTTCGACAACCGACAAAGAGAAGGAGGGACGGCATCGAGAAGAGGGAAGGGAGAACAGGGAAGGTTGAGACTTACCAGTGAAGACTGAGGAGTCTTGTGAGTAGTTGAAGATGAAGAGGTATAAGAGAAGAGGTTGTGTGAGAAGTGAAAGGTGGATGTGTGAGAGAGGATGAGGAGATGGTGGAAGGGGGAAGAAAATTTTCTCTTCGGGGGGCCCCTCTTTATAGCTTTCGTCCCCCTCTGATCTTCTCGAACCATCCATACGAAGACTGTCTTCTTATACAAGAGGAAGGAGGATCAGGCAGAACAGCAGTGTAAGAGAGGCGCGCACAGACCAGTATCAGGAGGGCGAATACATGCTGTATAAGAAACGAGTGCGTATCACTAGAAATGTCTAGCCCCAAAGTATAAGTGCGTTCTTATCGGAAGCGCTGAGTCTGCCGCCTTTCCTCTGTTGACCTTGCCGAAGATGTCATTTTGGCTTTTGGCGCCGCGATTTTGTATTTGACAACCATAAGGTCGAAAGACTGAAGATGACTACCGGAAGGGGAAAGGACGAGGAAGTTGACGAGACGGAGCTCAATGGGCGCGAGGAAGGGAAGTCAAAGGGCTGCTGAACTGTGCCCAGAGGGAGGAGGGGCTTTCCTTCATGGACGGTCTTCTCTTCGAGCATACTCTTCCCTTGTAATTCTCAGCCGTCAGAGAGGAGGTCGTGTAAGGTCTCGATTGAAACAGGACGGCAATAAACAAACCATGGGAAACGCCACTGATAAGCGCCGCTAGCCATCCAGCATCCAGTGTGATCAGAGAAAAGGTCACGCGGTCACGAGCGATGAGGAAGCAGAAGAATGGCAGAGGATGGATCGGAGCGAGGGTGTGTGAGGATCAGGTGTAGCGCGCGTCAAGGTAAGGAGACCTGGAAGGAGAGGAGACCGAAGGGAGAGCCGAGCACAAGAAGAGGAAGTGAATGGAGTGCCGTACAGCGGGAGAAGAGAAGAACGCGGCAACTGTCGACGGCAAGCCCGAAGAAGAAGCCCCTCGACAGCCTGGGTCGATCTCTCAACTGGCAAAGGCGGACGGAAAAGATTTGCTCGACCTCTTCATGCAGACCACGCAGGATCGTGAGGAGCTCTTGATTGCGGCTCTTGAACTTCTTGATTGCTGGACGGTGAGTCCTGGAAATGTATTGGTCGTTCAACACGGACACACCAGCGACTTGGTTCTGACTCCTTTCCCTCTATTCTCTACTTACATCAGACACACTGAATCTCCTTCTGTTCTTCTATGAGATGATGGCACACCGAAACAGTCCCGACGCGATTCGATCGAGATGCTGGGCGACTGTCCCGAGGAAGAATCCGGTTGCATCTAGCGCGCCCAAGGTAAGTCGCCTTCCCACCGTATTTCTGAGCAGTAGCCAAGGTCTTACCACCTCTTCCTTTCGCTTTGGACAGAACCGCAAGCAGTGCGTCAAGGACACTCTTCTCGTCCCTACCGCGCCATCAGACCTGGCCCGAATTCGGATTTGACAAGGAGGGAAATGGCCGGCTGGTTCGACTGGGCCATGGCGCGAACGAACGCGGAGGGTGTGAAGGACGCGTATTCACAGTGGCAGCATCAACTGGGCCGCGGTTGTGTTTGGGATGAACCTAGCCAGTGAGTTCATGCTGTCCATCTATTTCTCTTTCTTCGAACACGCCCAATCTTCTAACGATACTCCCTCTCATGTTCCAGACCTCGAGGCTCTGAGCAGGATCAAGGCCAGACGGCAATTTGGCCTCCGATCTACCTGTCCTCTATCACGCTCCCCATGGAGCCTTAATCAGATTGAGTTCCGGCGGCGCGCGCGG